>JAWNPI010000109.1:12887500-13487500 GCA_035047625.1 Drosophila mettleri
CTGAGCTGGCATTAGTTCTTCATCTGCCGCAATCAGTTCATCATTACAAAAAAAAAAAGATTACTTGCCTTAAGCTTTGCACGTAAGCTTTAAAGCTTCTATAATGATGCCTTATATTAAGTTTCGTCATTTAAAAAGTTATCTTAGTAATGAGGTAATATGCAAAGTGAGCTTTACGAAGCAAATCCAATTAGTTTCTAATCAGTGACATAGCCAATGCTCATTGAAGAGAGGAAAAGAGAGAGAGAAAGATTTTATATATTTTGTCAAAATCACATTTAAATAGAAAATTCGAGCTAAGAGCCTATTCCATATGAAGTTTTTGCCCCAAGACATGTCCTCTATGCTCAATTATCATCAAACATAAATTATACAAAGTTCTAGGTTTAGGCTCTGTTTGATTGAAAGCCTTAAGCCTCAGCGCAATTTAATAATATTTTTCATTTCTAATATTAATTTTTTTTTAACAATATAACAAGCCACTGACTCCACTGAAACAACCCTCGTATGGGTCGCATACTTGTTAAGCGCACATGTGAGCGGCGTGAAGTGAAAGGAACAGCTGCGAGCCGCTTGAGCATGCCTTGGAGCAGCTCCCCGCCTAAGCATAGAGCACAGTGTGACCAAACTCTCGCAGGGCGCTACAGAGGTGTTCAACTGATTTGCATTTGATTTACGTCTTATAAAAATATGTGGCCAATGCGAAGCGCGTTTGCTGCTGCCGCAGCATGACTCCACTCTATGCAAATTTAATTCAGCTCAAATTGTAACGCCCTTAACTATGTATGTGCATGTGATCGCGAGCAGATCTATCTGTATATACAATTTATCGATAAATTTGTTCCTTTGCAAGGAATTCGGGGAGCGCTACATCAGTTTAGAGTACAGGATATATTCTTATAATTCTTCTTCTATTTCTTTCTTCTTGTTTTTTCCTTTCTTCGATTTATAACTTATTTTTTTCCTCTTCTTTTTCTTTTCGACTTCTTATTTTCTTTTTCACCTTTGGTTCTTCATCATTTATTGTGCACGCTTATGTTTTTCCTCATTTTTTCCATCTTATTTTTTTCTACTTCTGTACCTCCTATTAAGTCTTCCTATTCTCTTCTTTCCTTCCTATTTATTTCCTTCCTTAATTATTTATTCTTTCCTTACTCTTTTCGTATCCTCTACATTCTTCTGCATTTCCTCCACTGCTGTTCTTTCTCTTGTTCTTATTTTCTTCTTTTTCTTTCTTTTCTCTTACTTTTCTTCTTATTTGCTTTTCATTCTTTGCTTCTCTTTGTTTTCTTCTCTTCCACTTCCAGTTTATTCCTCCAATTGTCATGTTATCAGCGAAGCTCTAGCCAAACAATGAAAGACAATTTGTTAGCTTAGTGACTCGGCCCAAAGGCTATAAACTATTCCATTTTTTTTTTCGCTTTTATATTTAATCAATGCCGTTCGCTTATCGCAAAGACACGACACAATGAGCGGCAATAAAATAAAAATCAATGGCAAGTGAATCTACCATTTAAGGTGATTAATGTCAACGCTTTCCAATGAGAGTTTTAGCAGACGCAGTGGCTCGCCAGACAGATGTATAAAAATATATATAAAAGTTAAGTGAGTACACTTAAACTTGAAACGCCTCTCTATAGGCAGACAGGCATGTGATATAGGTAGAGCTGCGCTGAATTTCTTTAGTAAGCAGCAAATCAATATTTAATTTGGATATAAGATAAGATACGCTCATCTTGAGTTTGAGCATAAAATAAGATTCTTTACTTTAATCTATGTATTTTTATCTGCAATGTGTGCGACTCTGATTCTAATATTCCCATCGAAATTAAAATGTCTTGCAAATTATTTTATTATTATTTATTTTGTCACTTTTCTGCTATTGACTTGAACTTTATAATTCACAATCTATACATAATAATATCAATAATATTTGTGATTCAGATTCATAGCTTAAGTTTGCATATATAATATATGTTGATGCATAAAATATATATAAATATATATAATATATATTTGTATATATAATATCGATAACAGCTTGAGTTTAGTTTCAAAACTCAGAATTCATACATCTATATCTATAATGATAATGCCCATGCTCATATTTCCGTATCTCACACAGCTCAATTTGCAACCACTTATCGATAACTTCTCATCGATAGAGCCACAGCTACTGCTTCATTACACCAAATTGCGATTCTTATGCATACAATTTTTAATTGGTTAGATCATTTTGTATATTTTCCTCACTCCACACACACACACACACACTTATGTAAACATCATGAGCTGCATAACACGCAAATAACTGATAACTGTAAAAGGTATTTGACTTTCTCGCCTGACACGTATTACTCTGGCATTATCATGCCCGCTGCTTGGCCAGTGGGTGATGGTTGGGCTTGCGGGATTCCCGAAGTGGGCGTCGCACAGTTAGCGAGTTAGTCAGCGAGACTAGCGAACGGCATTTATCGCAATGGTAAATTGGTATTTGTTATGGGTAAAACTTGAGGCATTTCGTATGAAACAATGACGCCCTCGGCGCTCGAGGTCGCCAATAAAAAGGCTAAACGCGACCAAGAAAGAAAACTATAAAGCATTTCACAAGCGGTGAAAATCTAACGAATGACAAATAAATATATACATATATATATATATATATATATATATACATATATATATATATATATATATATATATATATATATATACATATATATATATATATATATACATAACACAGCAACAACTGCAGTTGGACAAGAAAGTTTAGACATAATTGCGATCAGAGGGCAAAAAAAAATATCAAGGTGACTCAGGTTCCCATCGCAGCAGAGCGAAGACTTAAGCCATTATAGTTGAGTACATATCGTGCTTTTCTAGCATGACACGAAAAGGCACGACAGTAAAATCGCTTAAAATAAAATTTTATTAACTTCTTTAACTTTAAAAACTTGACTTGGATATAAAACAAAGTTGTTATTTTTCTTTTTTTTTATAGAAAAAAGTATTTCATGTTCTATTAGAGCTGACGCCTCTGTAGCCATTGCAGAAGGGAACTAGCTTAAGGCCAACTTAGCGGCTCATCAACTTTTGCTCTGGTTTCTGCCATTTGCTTTCTTATGAAAGTGCACTTAATTGCCTTTAGACTGGATGAACAATGGGCCGACCGTAAAGAGTACACACCTGCTCTACCTGTCAACGAGCGAGCCCGTCTACAGGTGGCATATGGGCACATCATAGCTGACACCAAAGCAAGAACCTGCACAGACATCCATATACACATCTACATCCATATCCACGTCGAGCCAAGATGAAGCTGTTAGCCGAACGATGACTAAACAAGTTTCGCTAACAAACGTAAACATCATAAATCGATCAATGAAGTTAAGGCTCCGATAGATTCCAGTAACTGAATGATACTTAATGCTCAACAAATGTTTCAATGAAGCTTTCTCTGATTCGCTGAAGCGGCTTTTGCCTCGTCTTCTTCTTCTTCAACTTCTTCAGCTTCTTCTCGAGCAGTTGCATTGGAGAAAATGCTCAACTACGATTCATCTAAGCATACAATCTATAATTAATATCAAGGCTAATTCCGCTTTTGGCGCTCACGCTCACGCTCTCTCTCTCTCTCTCTCTAACTCTATCTTTCTACTTCTCTCTATCTTTGCCTTTGCGCTCGCAGAAAATCATTGTTTCATTTCTCTTTTCTACGCTCTTTTCTTATCTGTATCAAATATTAACGTCTAGCCTTTAAGAAAGTCAGAACCTCAATATTTAAATAAATATAAATATTTTTAAATTGTTTTCAATATTTCATGCATATTAATAACTATCTATTACTAGATACTACAATAAATATTGTGTAAGTTTTTATTAGCTATATATCGAATAAATCATGAGTATTATTTTATATTTCAGAACATATTTACGAGTCAACTCATTTCATTTCTAGCTCCCTCTCTCTCGCGCTCTCTCGCCCTCTCTCCCCCTAATTCGCCCTCTCTCTCCCTCTCCACATCGCTTTCTGCATTGACTCCTTGATTTAGCATTTACCATTACACCATTACATATTTTATGCACTTAGCTCTTAAAAGCTTCATCAATAACTGAATACATATGTTTGCATATTTAATGTAAGAAAAACTATATATTTCACATTTGAAGTGCCTATTATCAATTTACTATAGAACATGAGTCGACATGTATTTATAGCCTAAGTAAACCGTTCTTTTGTTAACTATCAATCACGGATAATCACAGCCATACATTTGTTATTATATCACCTCTAATAATATTTATGAAGCGTCTTCAAATATTTGCACAGCGTCGATTTAACGTTACTTAACTCAACCACATGATTAACAAACAAGTAAGAAAACTCTAGTCGGCGCGCCCGACTAGGGGATACCCTAATCCCACCCCCCCTTAGTTTTCTTAATATAGTCCATAACTCGTATGTACAACCATATCACGCAACTTAAGTACATATGTGCCAATGGTACTAAGAATGTCGATCAAAGAGGAATTATGCAAACAAATTCGACACACAGATTATGCCAGCACACTTTTGCAAGCTCACAAGAATTGTTCCGTTACTATTAAAGAAGAAGAATCGAAAACATATTCGCACAGCGACACACAGCGCCTGTGACTGCGACACACAGCGGCGAGCGGCAATTGGAAGTAGGTAGCAAAAACAATTCGAACACAATTCGACCCAAACTCAAAGGCAATTGCGGTTCTTAGAAAATTTGTTCGCGAGCATTTGCATGTATGTGTGCACATGTATACAAATTGAACATGTATAAGCGCCACCTGGTCTGTGTGCGCTTTGCAGTTCAATCGCTGTTGATCTAGCCAAACATTTTGTTTAATAACTTTTGTGTTTATCAACGGATTTTGATGAAACTTTCACCATATGATTTAAATAATTGATTTAGTTTTCAAAAATACCAAACACCATATATATTGCAACTGAAAATAAATTTCAAAATTGTGGGGAAATTTGGGGCCGGTATCCAAATGTAACAAAAACCGAAATTGGTAAAAATACACATAAAGCTACATGCGAAATTTGGAGTCTCTAGCTCTTAAGATAAAAAAGATAAAAAATCAAAACTGATTTTTCATATGGTTTTAAATCGATAACAAATATTCAGGAATAGTTATCGATTTTCTGAAACAAACTCGATATGCGCGTCCAATATACGCGCCTAACAAAAAAAAATTCAAGTCTCTAGCTCTTATAGGTTCTGAGATCGACGCGTTCATACATACGGACGGACGGACGGACGGACGGACGGACGGACGGACGGACGGACAGACAGACGGACAGGGCTCAATCAACTTGTCTTGTCGTCCTGATCAAGAATATATATACTTTTGGGGGTGTGGCACGCCTCCTTCTGCCTGTTACATACTTTTAACAAAAACATTATACCCTTTTTTCCCATTTTCAATGGGATCAGGGTATAACAAATTGTTATGGGCTAGTCATGACAAATGGCCCGTTCGAGATGTTGCAATGATAAAAGTAGAAAAACAAACGAATATATATATAAATAATTATATATATATATATATACATATGTGAATCATTGCCATGTTTCTAACTTTATTACGCGCTGCTGCAACTTTTGAATGAACATGAAAATGTAAAAACATTGGACAACAGTTCATAAATAACTTTCTTTGGCATGTCGTCATTTAAATGGCGTCTCATAAAGTGCACTTAGTGTTACAGCAATAGTTAAAGCCACAAAAAAAGTGAAAAAAAAAAATAAAAAATAACGACAACAGTCAAAACTTATAAAGAGGAAAATTGTAAAAAGCGAAAAAGAACAAGTAAGAAAACTCTAGTCGGCGCGCCCGACTAGGGGATACCCTAATCCCACCCCCCCTTAGTTTTCACGCAACTTAAGTATGTGCCAATGGTACTAAGAATGTCGATCAAAGAGGAATTATGCAAACAAATTCGACACACAGATTATGCCAGCACACTTTTGCAAGCTCACAAGAATTGTTCCGTTACTATTAAAGAAGAAGAATCAAAAACATATTCGCACAGCGACACACAGCGCCTGCGACTGCGACACACAGCGGCGAGCGGCAATTGGAAGTAGGTAGCAAAAACAATTCGAACACAATTCGACCCAAACTCAAAGGCAATTGCGGTTCTTAGAAAATTTTGCATTTGCATGTATGTGTGCACATGTATACAAATTGAACATGTATAAGCGCCACCTGGTCTGTGTGCGCTTTGCAGTTCAATCGCTGTTGATCTAGCCAAACATTTTGCTTAATAACTTTTGTGTTTATCAACGGATTTTGATGAAACTTTCACCATATGATTTAAATAATTGATTTAGTTTTCAAAAATACCAAACACCATATATATTGCAACTGAAAATAATTTTCAAAATTGTGGGGAAATTTGGGGCCAGTATCCAAATGTAACAAAAACCGAAATTGGTAAAAATACACATAAAGGTACATGCGAAATTTGGAGTCTCTAGCTCTTAAGATAAAAAAGATAAAAAATCATAACTGTTTTTTCATATGGTTTTAAATCGATAACAAATATTCAGGAATAGTTATCGATTTTCTGAAACAAACTCGATATGCGCGCCCAATATACGCGCCTAACAAAAAAAAATTCAAGTCTCTAGCTCTTATAGGTTCTGAGATCGACGCGTTCATACATATGGACGGACGGACGGACGGACGGACGGACGGACGGACGGACGGACGGACGGACGGACAGACAGACGGACAGGGCTCAATCAACTTGTCTTGTCGTCCTGATCAAGAATATATATACTTTTGGGGGTGTGGCACGCCTCCTTCTGCCTGTTACATACTTTTAACAAAAACATTATACCCTTTTTTCCCATTTTCAATGGGATCAGGGTATAAAAACGACAAAAGCCGCTTACAAACTTTACTCGTAATTGCGATTGCCGAAAAAGCTGGCATCACAGCAGCTCTAAAGGTGTCTCTCTCTGTGTGTGTGTGTGTGTGTGTGTGGAGAATGTGTAAAGGTAGGTGGCAGCAAATGTTAGCTATGCTTTTCATATACCTACACATATATATATGTATGTATATATATCATGCTGTGAACCGGTTAGCTACTTGGTGGCTCCCGAAAAGTTGATTGAACCGCGGCGCCGCTGATTGAGTAACACACATTTAATTGATTTAAATGCGCGGCTTTTGCTTAATTGTACATAAACAGCTAAGAAACGGCAGCCAATTATAATTACAGATGCTTTACACACACACACACACGCGCACAACTCTCGAAAGTGAAATGAGAGAGAAGAACAATAACAGCAACAACCAAAACCGTTACAACAACAACACATATGTGCGCCCTTTCGAAGTACGCAGTAGTCGCATGTGCACTCGCATGCGTAAGCTCGCCAGCAGCAGAATATGCGACACTTGCATACCCTGTAAAAAGGTATGACAGCTGTTCAAATCGGTGCAGCTTTGTTGCCAAGGCAAAAATAATATTTTATATATATATATCAAATATCAATCAATATCATATTACTATATATTAAATATATAATCTGCTTTTGTTTAGTAATCAATCTGTCCAAACACTATATATGTTGCTACAAAAACAATCTATTGTTTATATGCATAAGTATATTCACGTATCTATAATATCTGTAAATCGATATAAACATATATAACAGTATACACACATACATAAGACATATATTACAGATAAAGCTTTAATCGCAACATATTTGAGATAGGCCTTAAACAGTGTCATTACGTTATCTATGATATATCTGTAACATATCTACAATTGACTTAACCTGCTACCCTTTACTCTCTCTCTCTCTCTCCCTCTCTCCCTTTCTTGCGCTCTTATCTATCTCCCACTCTATTCATATTCCACATACAACTCCTCAACAATTTCATTTAGCCCACAAGCCAGCCGATCTGCCGCCTGCTTGCAGGGTATACGGAAGATACAACAGGTCAATCGAGTTCACTGTCACTTTCACTCCACTGCTGCTGTTGCCTTTGGCTTCTCCTTTCGCGTGATTGGCGCCACCTGGTGACAAGAGGCGACAATTTGTGTTTTGCCGCAGCTTTAATCGATCTGCGGCTGGTCAACTGCTCAGTACAGTTATTCAGAGCGGCTGCGGCTGCGGCTGCGGCTGGGCAGGGCGTTGGGGAGGGGCAACACCGAAAGATGACGTGATTTGAACGCTTCAGCATTTAACTGTGCATTTCGAGTGTGTGTGTGCTTTTTTTTTCGGTTTGCTTTTTCTCTGTTGTTGTTTGCTTTGCCCGATGTGCGAGCCATCGGCTTTGTTAACTGGTTTCGTTTCATTTGCGTGAATCGCTGCCAATTGCGGCCAACCAAGGCAGCATTAAGAATTTTTTTTTTTTTTGTTAGCTTAAGGGTTTGGGTAATAAGTCGATTACCGCAGTCGAAACAAGTAGCCAAAGTCGAGCTCAATAGGCTCTAATTGAGGTGAATGCTCTGGGAGTTGCAGTGACTCAAAATATTCACACTATTCATGCATAAGCTTAAGAATATAAACTTCAGCTTAAGGCAATTCAGTGAATCAAATCAGCTTGTCTAGTTACTCACGAGAGATATTCATGTATTCGAAGTATTCATGCTCTAAAGCAAAGCTGTATTCATGATTAGACATGTTTTATCTATGAATACCTTCATAATATTTATAAATGCTTACAGTATTCATTAACAGCTGCAATGCTTGTATACATATATTCATAAATCCATTCAAAACATTCATATTTGCACTTTGAAAATATTCAAAGTATTCACATATAACTGAAATAATAATCATACATTTATGAATGCATTCGCGTTGTTCATGAATATGCTTTAGATATGAGTGAATAAGTAACTCTTGGTAGTAAAATAAAGAATGTATTCATGACTAGGCTCATTTCATTCACGAATTGTATGTGAATACTAAATGCTTTTGGATGCCTTGAATAAATGCAGTTCACAATAAATAAATATTCAATTCATTTTGTTCTACATTCATGGAACCTATGAGTGTACTCAAGACTAGAAACTATGATACATGTATTTAATAACGAAATATTCATAGTCTGATTCACATTCGACCATCAATTATGCTTTAAGCGCACTCAGTTTACGCAGAGTCACCCGAACATAAATGTTTAAACAATTTTTAACATTTTTCATTAATTCTTTAAATATTTTGTTTTTTTTTTTTTTTTGGTATTTATTGTTTATGGCTGATGCAGACACAATATCAACAACAAGAACCAACTTGAGGAATATCTCTGGCATAAAGCACAAATATTTTATCAGCATATTTAGTCAGCGTTTGAAATTTTATCTGCGAAGGACCCAAATGGAATTGATTAGATTAAGTAAACAACGTCAAAGTAACGAAAATAAACAACTTGGCGTCATTAAAATACCCAGCAAGCTGGCCAACCCAGCCAAGCGGGGCATATGCACTAATCGGTAAATGCGCTAAGGAGAGCCGTTCCCTTTTCTCATTCAATATATGCATTCAGCTATACCCGGCGAAGTTCGGACTATTCTAGGGTATTTAATCTTTTTTTTTTTTTCAATCGTATTCTATTTCGTTCTTTGGGCTGCAAATTGCAATAGAAATATTGTAATATCTTGTTTACAGGGTATATTTGTGTTTGGCAATTGTGTGCTTGGATTTGTAACCCGTTTGACTTATGATTTGCGCTTTTGGTATGTGGCAAGCTGCAGCAGTGGGTCAAGCCTTCAAGGCCAGCAACAACAACAGCAGCTAGAACAAGAACTGCAGCAACTGATTGCTGCCGCGTGTTGCTGCTGTTGCTGCTGTTGCTGGTTGCTTATTGCATTCCTGACTAGTGAAAGTCGGCCTGGCCAAGAGATCTCAAGGCTAATGCAGTTACCTGCATGTCAACCTGCCTGCGCTCGCTCAGCTGCGTAGATATCCAAGACCCAAATGGATTTATTAGCTGTCGCACTTAATTGAAAATTCACTGGCTGCATTAGTGTGTGTGTGTGTGAGTGTGTATATGTGTGTGATGATAATAAAAAAAATCCTCACGAAATGTGACTTCTGCTTAGGTAGAAACGAAGAGAAACCATCAAAAAGGTAGGAGAAAAACATACACACAAAAAAAAAGGAGAGAACAAAAATAATGATAATAATGCCTGGGAAACGACAGCACTTGAAATTCTTCCTTACGCTTGCAGACCTGCCCCCGCAGCAATGTGCGCCCCGCCCTCATCCGCGATCCGTCTCTCTCTCTCTCTCGCTCGCTCCTTTCCTGCTGCATTCTGAAACGCGCGTCATGGGAAGCTAAGCAACGCTAAAAAGAAAAAGCATAAGCAGCAGCAGAACAAGAGAAGCCAAAATAAAAGAAGTCGCATTATAATAAGAATAGATAAAAGGAAGTTGTATATACGCCCCTTATGGAGACAATTAATATTATCTAATATTTGAAATCTTTCTAAATTTCTTTTTATATGCACAGATAACGTTTTCCATTAAGATAAAGATAATAGAATTCACTTGTAAATTTTCACAAACATTATTCAGTAGCCGATTCAAGCACTCACAAAAATTGCCTTGGCAAACACTTGTTAATAACAATGAGAATTAAAAGGGGAAAAAAAATATAACGCGCACTTGTTGTGTTAAATAAATGACAACAACTAAAAACTAAATCAACAAAAATGGAAAAAAAAAAACTGCGTAACCGCAAAATTCGCAACAACAACACCAACAACAAGAAGAAGAGCAATAGTCACAACGGTACGTACGAAACTTCAAATCAACGACGACGACGACGACGACGTAACGGCCGAACGACGTATTGAGCGACCGAACGAGCGAACAATGAGCGTCGTGCGCTGCGCTCGCGTTTCGTTTTAAAACTGAAGTCGCACCACACAAAAGCCAAGCAACGACGCTGGCAGCGCTGATCGTGCAGCACAACAACAGGTGAACCGAGCACCAGAAAGCAACAGACAGAGAGAGAGAGAGAGAGAGAGCGTGAGTGCAAGAGTGTGTGCGTGCAGAAAACGAAATGATGGGAGAGCGTCGTAACCATATGCCGGCGCATGAGAGAGCGAATAACAAGTGCAGCAGCGCAGAAGTGTACAAATGCAATGCACGCCAAACTATGCATGCATACGTGCATGGCGCGCCAGTGGCTGTCAAACGATGTGTCACTTCTGACCAGAATCGCGCTCTAGGGCCAGCAAAACAGCTGAATGCGCCTGTTGCTGGTCCGTCCCAAAGCTTAGGGCCGCAGCAGTAGTTTGTCAAGCGTAACGTAAATAGGCAAAACAAAGAAGAACAACAATCAAAAGCAGCTCAACCCGGAGCAGGTCGACCAACGAATGCTCTAACCCAAAGTTAGTTCTTACGTTACGTGGCCAAAGGCGCTGGCAAAGCTAATGGACGAAACTGCCGAAGTCGCAGAAGAATGCAAATCTGCTGGGGCAGCAGAGCAAAGGATGATGACAGCTGGCAACTATGTACACACACACACGCACACACTTGGATAATATAGACAATTGCCGCGGGCGGCAGATGGGGCGTTGCTCGGGAAAAATGGCCAATGCAGCAACGGCTTGAAAATAATTGCCAAGAACGTTCGTTGCACAGCGATGGCAATCGTTTCCTTTGCCGTTTCCCCTTTGGGCAGGTAGCATAAAAATGAATTGGCCAGAGAGTGCAGCAGAGTTGTTGTTGTTGTTGTTGTTGGTGTTATTGCGCTGCAAAATGTATTCTAGCCTGTGAACGTAATGAAATTAAACGAACTGGAAAGCTTCCTTTTTCCATGAAAAGCCTCCGCATCGTTGGCATAATTAATGAGAGAAAACCAAAACCGCTAAAAGCAACAACAATAAATGTATGCAGGCAAACATGCATACACACATATATATATATATATATATATATATATTTAATTTGTTATTATAATTATACAAAGCATAAATAGAGGTAAAAACTAGTTGCAATCTCTATATAATTATAGTTAGAAATGAAACGGGAAGTTTGAATTGAAATATGAAGTGTATTCATAACACACTGATCATGAAAAGAAATTATTAATTAAAATATTTTATTATGCTAGCCAAATTTTTTGCAGTGATTCTGCAACTGTAAGTCAGCTGATCTTTCGCGCAGACTTAAGAAGCGCCATCGCAGCTTTGCGGCACAAAAACAAAACAAAAAACGAAGAACCGTTAATTTGATTGAACAACTCGTATACTTTGCCGTCTCATTACACACACACACACACACAGGCACACAAACGACTTCCGTTCGAAAAGCGTCGAGTCTGTCGCCCCGCAGTGAGAGAGAGCGAGCAAACAACATAGCGCCGGCTACCCACCCACCCAGCACGCAACTAATGAGCAGAAAACGAAGATAGAAGTGCGAACAGCAAAGCAACAGACGCTTTGCAAATTCTCAATCAAAGCTTTGATATTGCTTATGACAAATGCGTTTCACCACATGCACGCGTCTTGCTCTCTCGCTCCTGCTGTTTTGTTTGCACTCTCGCCAACCGCTCAGCTGTTGTTTTTGCTTGTTTGCTGCTTGTAGTTTTTTCTTAAAGCTGGTCTCGTTTTGGAGTCGCGTGTTTGCGCTGCCTAAGCGGTTCGACTGGTCCATTTGCGAACTGCGGCTTGCGGCTTGCTGTTGGCTTAAGGCGTCTCTCGCTTGCTCTCTCTCTCTCTTTCTGTCTCTCCCAATGTGTATGTTGGCCTAAACTAAAAACAAAAGGCGGGCAAGTTCATTAACCATTTCACCTAATTTTTGTCGATGCTTTTTGTTTTGATTTGAATGTCGTTTTTTTTTGCATTGTTAAACACAATTGAGCTGAACAACGAGCAAATAAAACATAAACAGCGACAAAGGCTCATTCAATGCTTGTCAATGCAACAACACGTGCACGTCGCGCATCGTTGCGCTTTGACATCCGGCTTCAAGGTCGCGGCAACCGTAACAAAGTCGCCAAAAAAAAAAAAAAAAGAAAAACAAAACCAGATTTGTTGCAAGCTTAAGTTACAGTTTGAGCGCAGCTTTGATTCATTTGGTATTGCAGAATGGCGAGAGTTGTCTGCGTGTGCCGTCAGATGTCGCCACACGCCTCTCAAACCCAATTGAATGTTGTGCGTGTGAATAATGATGCGCTCTCATTGCGGCACTCGCTTGGCGTGTGAATACAGCTACAATCGACGGCCCACTCGAAAGCGTGCACTAACAATAACAAATCGTGGTGAACAGCATTAGTGCATTTGGCTTTTCCAGTAGCTACTATATCATTTTAATCAAATCACGCCCTCTAGCCAAATAAGCAGGTAAATGTATATATCGCACAGATAACGGTTTAATCAGCAACTCTTAATCACACAGATTTGAAATGCGAGGAAAATAATAAACAATACAAAAAAAATACCCATATCACGACCTTGCCAGCAGTCAGAGCATACGAAAAGTATAATATATACAGTACAATAAAATTTTGTTTGAAACTAAAATAATAACATCGCTAATACTTACATAATATAGCTAGCTATTATTATATACATATGTGTATATTTGTTAACTTTAAAAACATTACCGACACAAAATTACAAATGTTCCAACCGAAATACAATAAATTTTAGGTACAAACAGAAATGAGCGCCATCTGGCGTTTGATGGCGCAAACATTTAGCGCTGGACAGCTTGCAGCGCGTTTGTGTGTGTCTTGGCTGAGCCGCAGTGCTTGTGGTGGTGACACTTGCTAAAAAGCTTAGGCCTGAGCAAAAGCTTCATATTGTGATAATGTTAATGCTGTAACTATTCTCGTTGCTGTTGCTGTTGTTGTTATTATTGTTGTCGTTGGCGTTGCCATTGCCGTTCTCGTTGCTGTTGCTGTTATTGCTATTGGCCGTGTCACTCTGTGTTTTGACCCATTTCTTGGCAACTTGTAGCGATATGATAGTTAACAACATTGACAAGATACGCAGGGCACAGAAGAAACAAAACAAAAACAGCAAATGTTGCAACATGCTGAAGTGTGCTTATCGATAAGCACCTACACACACACACACACGCGCGCGCATACATACATACATACACAGAAAAAAGCTGATTTGTGGCATCGACGCACGATTCGGGCGAATCTGTGGCGTGCGTCAGCTTTGGCTGGATATTTCGTCGTCTGTCAAACGTTGCTGCCTGCTGCCTGTTGCCTGTTGGCTATCCAACTGGGTCAACACGGCATTAGCTCTTATCATTGATTTCTAATTTTCCAATTTCCGTCTGCTTATCACTTGTTGCTTACCTGCAAAGAAACGAGAAGAAGAGAAAATTTATGTCAGCATTGCGTGTTTTTTTTTTTGGGTTTTTTTTTTTTTTTTTTGGTATTTGTTTAACATTTCAAAATGGAGCGCGTATTGGGGTAGGCAGAATGTTTAGCGATATGACGCACTTATCTATGTTATGGCTATGGCTGGAGTTGGGCAATACGAAACAGCATAGGTCCTCTAGGTATACGAGTCACGAGTCCTGTACCAACAACTTACAGGATTTTCAAGTTTTGCCAAAGTTTCACTTAACGTCTGTATCTTCAATGTCTACATCTATGCTGCCGAGGGTTCTTATAAATTTATATGAAATTGGATAGAATGTGAATAGAATCTGAATAAAATTTGACACAAGAATCAAGTTTCAGCTTTATAAATGAAATGAAGCAAGACGCATCGACTCGAAGAAACCAGCCTGAACCCATAAAAAAAAAAAAAAAAAAAACTAAATCAAATTATAGATTGCTATCGATAATAATTAAATGGGTTGAGTTATGGAACAAAAAATAATAAACACACACTGACTATGATTATAAGATTATAATGTACAAATTTCAAGTCTCTAAGTTTTGTAGTTTACTAGATCGCTGTGTTTACATGAAAAACCAGAAAAAGGAAGAGCTAGTAGGACACAGCTTGTCCTCTTTATATATAGTACAGAATTTATGGCATCTGGCAAGCCTTTAGCTGCTTATTATATGAATTTGCAGCCATAGGCTCGAGGTAGACAAAATGTGAATAATTCTAGTAATATAATTTGGGAAAGAAAAAAACTATAATGAAATAAACCGATATTAATGAAACTGCGAATTTATAGTTTTTTTTAGTTCACATAAACATATTATATAACTGATATATATATATATATATATATATATATATATATTGTATAATATATACCTTGACTCAGATAACCTTTGTTAACATATGTTCAGATCTCTCAGGCACTACAAATTGAGCTCTGTCCGTTGTCAAGTTGTAAAGTTCAAGCAAAAGTTAATTTCCTCTGACCTCCGCTGGCTTTAAAAGGCTTTAAGTCGCCGTGATTCAAAGATGACATTGTCGGAACCCATATATGGTTAATGCTTCAGGCGTCGACTTGAGCTGAGCTTTAAAGAAAATTCCCTGGGATTCCAGAGAATAACAAATGCTTTAAAGTGTTTAGGGCTAAGCCTAAAGACTTTGTGACTCAATATGCACAACACAATTGGCCAAGCAATGGCAATTGATTTATAATGCTATACATATAAAACACATATATGGATATATGCGTATGGCATGCCCGATCCCAACTAACTGCAATGCTTATCACGTTTGTTTCGTTGCCTGTCAAATCAATGCAGCTCAGCTGCGACTCATTCGGGGGCTAGGCTCATTCCAGCGCTGTCTGCCCCACCTCCGACAAATGAATTCAATACTCCAATTTTTGTTTTTCTTTTTTTTTTTCTTCATTTACGCCGCCCCCAAGCGGCCAACACGACATAGGCAGCAGCGATAACGTCACGAGCCGTCGACTAGGCCGCTTGTAATTGATCGTGTCTTTGACATTAGAAAACAATTTTCGTTGTCCGTCCAATTGTCTCCCTGCCTGCCTGTCTCTCTGTCTGTCTGTCTGCCTATCTGTTTGGCTGCAATGAAAATGTAACGCGAAACACGCCAAGAGACGCCGCCAACTGGTGCACGATGGCTAATAAAGCGCATGGAAGGCGAACGCACGCAGCGACAGCAAATCCACTTAGGCGTGTGCAGCAGGCAGGAGGAAGCCAAACAAGGCACTCAAGAGCATCGAGTGAAATGAGACGTGGCCAATGGCAGCAACAGGCAGTAAGCAGTAGGCAGCAGGCAGCAGGCAGCAGGCAGCAACCACCAGTTGGTGGCAGTGGCAAGTGTGCCCTGGCTGACTAATCGGCTAATAACACTCGCTACTCGGCAACTGCCATTGACTTTTCCTTTAGCCAACTTTAACAAGTTCATGATATCACTCTATATGATGTCTGTGTATAGCTATCAAATTTGATCAGTCTAGCTTATGTAGTTCCTGAGTTCGCTGGGTACAATTGGTCCCTTCAATAGCTGATAACTCTTCTCATGAATGAAGAATATCTTTTCCATAAAGAATGCATATACTGAATATGAGTGATATAAAACTTGTAGTTATCGAGTTCAGTTAGTTATCATAATAATATGATATCACTCTATATGACGACTGTGTATACCTAAAGGGACATATATATCAAATTTGAACAGTCAAGCTTATGTAATTCCAGAGTTCTCTGAGTGCAGTTGGTCCCCTCGATCTTTCAGGTCCATCCTTATGAATAAAGAAAATATGGAGTATATACTAAATTTTAAGAACTTAGCACTTGTAGCTGCCGAGTTCAGTTAGTTAGTTAGTTATCATAATGTCATAATATCATGTTATAGATCTATATGACGTGTATGTATACCTAACGGAAAGTATATATCAAATTTGAGTAGACGACCACAAGTAGTTCCCGAGTTCAGTGGGTTGAGTTGATTAGTTTGACAGTTTATTAAAGAATTTTACATATATCTCCAATTACAAATAATCTTCAATTATTTACAGCACAAATGGAATCACTGCAAATCTAATCTTAATAATATATAAATAAATAATAACTTAAAGCTCTCGCTTATGGAATATTTCCTTAAGTATTTCTTAGCTTGATTTGATTTGAGTCGACAGGAAGTGATTGAGCCGCAATAGAGCACTGAGAGAAAATGTTATTGAAATATTGGCACAAGATCAAAGTGCGCTAAAGCAGCTATCAATTGAGGCAGCTTAGGCGCTATTTGACAGCCGATGAATGGCTTAACACAGAGAGAGAGAGAGACGAGAGGAGAGAGAGAGAGAGAGACGAGAGGAGGGACAGAGAGCGAGAGCGAGTAAGGGCGAGTCTGGCAAGTCATCTACGCTGTGCTGCTGACCTACAGCCAAAAAAAAGAAGATAAATCATGTAAGTGCTGCAGATGACTAAGCGGCTTAAATAGTTCACCGACAACTTGCGAGCAACAACAACAACAATAATAACAGTCACTAAGGCTGCTATCTAATTTAGCAACAACAACAGCGACTAAGACAACAACCAATCGGATATTGCGCAATCGAGTTTTTATTTTTGTTTTGCGATTCGAATTGGAGCTGCGTTTGCCGTTGACGGCAGCATCTGAATGTTTCCGCAATGCCGACGCGTAAAACGCCGCCAGCGGGTCAAAGTTGAACGGGGGGGGAGCTGAGCTGAGGTGGCGTGGGTTGGGTGTGAGAGGCCGGCGCGGAGTTATGCAAAAGCGAGAGACGAGTGAAAGTGATGGCAGCTGAAGCTGAAGCTGAAGACAATGACGGAAATGCATTGCGTTTTCAAGGCAAAGCGGCCAGGCCATCAATCAATCGGTCAATAAAACCATCAATCAATCAATCAATCACCGAATCAAACAGGCGATGTTTGTCATGGGCTTGTGAAATGCAAAACTCTAATCGATATGAAATGCAAACAAAACAGCATTCGCTGGAAAATGATTAACATGATTATTAATATAATCATTAACATGAGGCAAGTAAAGTGTGTGTGTGTGTGTGTTTATTATGAAAAGGTAGTTTTAAATGCTGGTAACCGGATTCAGAATCGGTTTCAGATTCTGTGCGCCAGCCAGTCACAGCCAGAACAAAGCGAATCCCCATTTCATGTTTGAAGAAGGCAACAGAGCTCCAAAACAATATAATTTATTGTTCAGTAAGGGAGGAGAAAAGAGAGAGAGAAAGACAGAGAGAGAGAGAGAGAGAGAGAGAGAGAGAGAGAAAGAGAGAAAAAGGGAGCGTCTTAAGAACGGCCAAGTCGCATCGCAAGTAAATGATATTTAAACAGATGACAAGAGTGCAGAACGAGCACAGTAAAAGCAGCGATAGCTGTAATTGAATATAGAGTACAGTATGCACACGCTACAAGCGATATATAAATATAAAATATATATAAATCAATAAATATATATAGTGAACTTTAAAAATATATATATAATAAATAAGTTAGTAAAATAATAAAATACAATAAATAAATAAAAATATTTATAAAAAAAAAAACAAAAAAAATATATAATAAGTAAAATAAAATAAAATAAATACACATATAAATATATATGTATATATATATATATATATATATATATATATATATATATATATATATATATAAAATAAATATAAATATAATAAAAATCTTATCTTATCTATCTTATATATCTTTTGCGCCAAAAGCACGTGCTTGGATCAGTCTAATCATAGATCTAAGAGCATATCACTAAGCGCAGTGTTCACTGTAGCATAGAAAGCGTTAAGGGCTAAATGCCCCGCCCGAAACTCAGCGACAGTCGTCAGCCATTCACAGCTCCAACAAAGGACGGCAAATGCCTACTTCAATTTCAATAGCTCTTTACAGAGCTGCATAGAAAAGGTAAATGAAGTAAACAAGTGGGAAACTGACATGATGAATGGGAGGAGCTGGAGGAGGGGATTCAAGTATGAAAATACGATTACGAGCGCTTGTAATGCCAATCATTGATCATTTCTATAAAGAGCCAGAATGAAAGAGAGTGGGAGGGGAAGAGGGAGAGGGAGAGGGATAGAGAACGATAAAAACAATTCCAAGAAGCCGCCAGCTTAAAGAACCACTCTCAGTGACAGACGACAGTTCATTAAAAAGAAATTAGAGGGTATGACAGGCACGATCATAAAAACAGTGAAAGAAAAAGAATGAAAAAAAATGTCAGGCAGAAAAAAAAAAATACTTTTACCTAACCACATATTGAAAATGTCAATAAATTAGAGAGTGGCAGATAGAGAGAGAGGTAGGGAGACAGAAAGAGTGGGGGAGAGAGTGAGAGAGAGCATTAGGAATTTCAGCGGAAAGGCACGACAATAGATAAAACAAACACAAATACATTTTCGTGGAATTAACAATTTTGGTAATGCAATTAAAAGCGGCTTGTGGGGTGCCAAGCGCTCATTGAGCTGGACTAGAACAGGGCAAGGCCGTGCTTTGAATAAGATAGAAATGAGTAGAAGGAGCTGATGGGAGACTTAGTCAGAGCAGAGTTGGTATTTTGTTGAGAAGAATAGAAGAAGAATGAAGAGAAGCAGCAGAAAGAGGAAGAGGATGAGAGATGGAGAAAGCGATAGAAAAACAGAAAGAGAGAGAGAGAGAGAGAGAGAGAGAGTGAGAATGTGAGTTGGAGAGGTAGAACGCAGGAAAGACACATAAAGTGAGGGAGATAAGCTGTGTGAAAGAGATTAATGGGGAGAGACGGAGGCAGAGATAAGCAGAAGGGGAGTGAGGCGGAGAGAGTAAAAAAGAGTGAGCTTGTGAGAAATATAAAGCAAGAGAAAGAGAACGTAAAAGGAAGCGAGAGAAAAAAGAGAGAGGATAGAGGAAAGTAAATGGATGCTGGAGAGCGAGATTGAGAGAGAGGAATGAGTATAAATATTGAGAGAGACAGAGGGAGAGAGAGAGAGAGAGAGAAACAAAAAGAAAATTAAACTGATAGAGAATGACAAGATAAAGAGAGGCAGAGAGAGAATGAGGCAGACAGAAGAATTGAGTCAGACGGAGCAGTAGCAGAGAAAGAGTTACAGAGAGGTAGAGAAAGAGAGATACCCAAGGCGAGAGACTAAAAGAGCCATATGGCCAAAGAGGCAGAGATCGACGTATAAAGCATAAATAACAATAAGCATAAGCACACAAAAGAGCAGAGACAACAGATAAATTAAAAGCAAAACAAAATAAATAAAACATACAAAATTGCGTTTTACGCATGCGCAACAAACAGAGCAACAACAACAAGTGAAACAACTTAAACAACAACTCAAACAACGACAACAACAACAACATTGATGACAACTGCTTCGTTTTATGGGCGTTTGTCTGGCGGAAAAGTTGGCTTAGACACAATTTCTATATAAGCAATTAATTTTGCTTTTATTTATGATATAAACATAAACGAATATATACATATAATATATATATATATATATATATATATTATCATATATGTATACATTTGAGCTCTTTTTAGGTGAGTGAAAATAAAAAGCGAGTTCAGCGAAGCTTGCGGCCCACCAAAAAGATTCCCAAGCTGTGTCAACTGCCGCTCCGAAATGTGATTGCCAAATGGGAAAGCGTTGACGCTCTGCAATCGCAGGTTACATAAAGAAAACCAGATGAAGAAGAAAGAAGCCGTAGAAATTGTTGTATTTTAGGCTGATAAATCAAGGCACCGAGTTTGCTCAGCGTATGCTGTTATGACGACTTCAAGTGAGACTCATATTCGAGAAAGAGTGCCCAGCTGAGATGGGGAGACTAGGAGATATCCAAGGAGACTAGGAGATTACAAGTTTCTTTTGGATCATAAAAAGTCGAGAACTAGTTCAAAAAATTGCATTAATTCTGAAACAAAACCCAGCCAAACAATTTGCTGTAATATTCAAATGTATTTTGTCAAAAATTATCTGAGTTTAATTTGAAATTATTTAAAGCTCTCTTTTTGGGCTTACAAGCTGCGGCAGTAGCAATTACATGGCACAAAAAACTAAATGTTAACTAAAATTCATATTTGGTCTGATATTGGGTTTAATGGAAAAATAAATAAAATTCAAACAGAAGCAGAAATTTAAAGATCTCAATTAAAGCTTAAAGAAATCAATCAAAAGCAAGCTAAATCTTTTTAAAATTTGTGAATTACTAATTTTAATTAAAATTTATGAACTCAATAAACAACATAATTTAAATGGTTGACAGCTAAAAAAAAAAAGATTTCAAGCTGAGCTAAGCAAATATTTTATGGATTTACAAGGTAAAGAGCAAAATTTGGATTGGTGTTGTTGTTATCGTTGTTGTTATTGTTGTTTTTATTGTTGCTGTTATTGTTGCTGTTATTATTATTGCTGTTGTACTTACAGTACAGTGTTGTCTGCACAGCTAATTTCAAGGCCAAGACGCAAAGGCGTCGCCCATGTGGGTGTCGTTTGGCAGGTGTTAGTGTGTGTATTTAATGTATATATATATATATATATATATATCTGTGTGTGTGTGTGTTTTTTAGTTTAGTGTCAGTGTGTGTGCGTGTGTATGCAGTGCGCGTGTGTTTGCGGCTGCATAGCAAAAGGTTGCGACGCACTCAATTGGAACGGAGCAGCGCGGCGGCAGCCACGCCCCATTCCTAAAAATGGTTTTCAATTTAGTTTTTTGTGCTATTTCTAGGGTGCCGCGTCAAGTTTGTCGCTTGAGTCTTTTGTTCTGCGCAACAGAAATCTCAATTATTTATTTACGTATTTCATTAATTAAGCGTGCACAGCAAAAGCAACAACAACAACAGTCGCAATTACCCATGGCTATGTCACGGGCGTGCCCAGTTGGATTCCTTCGGTTGCTGCGCGCTTTACGCACGTGCAGCGCCTACGCAAAAAAAAATAAATAAAGAAATTCAAAGCAGAAACGAAAAAAAAAAAAACATAACAAACGGCGAAGCCTAGCAAAACGACGGCCACGAAAATCGCTGCAAAACGCAGGCAGATAAAAAAAAAAATAAAATAAAATTACAGCAAAAGCCCAAAAGCGGCTTGCCAAACATGAAATGCCCTAGAAATTCTAAATGGCTAAAGGCTAAATGTATCTCAAGATTTTTCTTAGTTTATTAATTTATACTATATTTATTAACTGGAGATTTTACTATATACATATTAGTTGTAATTTAAATAATTGTATTAATTATTTATAATAATTATTAAAATATTTTTATTCATTATTCGCAATTATTTGATTTTATAATTCATATTTTTTTTTTTAATTTCATAGCTTTTAAAAAAGTATTAATTTAATTAATAAAATATTTAATTTAGTAATATGATATATAATTAAGAAATTTAGTTAAAGTCTCCTTTAAGATTAACAAAAGGGACTATGAATCAAAAACTTTAATATGAATAATAAATAAATAATAATATATATTTAATAATAATGATAAATATATAATAATAATAAATAAATAAAATAAAATAAGTATTACTATAAAAATATCAACACACAGCTATAAAGTCTTTGGCCCTAACTTTAGTGTCAGATCATTATTAAAAAATATATATATAAGCGCTATAGACTACTTGCTTTATTCCATTAAAATGAGCACATTTCGTAACAAATTTATAATATCGCCGGCTCAAAAAAAAAAAAAAAAAAAAAAAAAAATTAATGTAAGACGCTGCCAAAGTCGAAGTTAAAGTCGTTACCGCCGTTGGCATCAAAGTGCGCGTCGCCGTTTGCTGCATGAATAAAAAACCAAAATAAAGAAACAAAACAGATCCGAGCATTTTACGACCTTTTGTGGCCTTCAACATTCTTTGGAACGGAGTCGTTTGGCAACACTGGCGAACGCGCTTTACTCTCCAGATCTCTCTCTCTCTCTCTCTCTCTCTCTCTCTCTTTCTCTTTCTCTCTGTGGCTCCAGCTCCACTCCCACTATCAATGTGGCAACTGCGGCAACTCCATTGTTGACTCTACCAAATGATTCATGCATTATTATTTTTTGGTTTTTTTGTTATTTTATTTTTTTCTTTTAGAGGAAACACCTGGATAAATACGTATACGATCTCGTACACGTAGCAAATATAAATTGCTCTGAGACTCAGCGTGAGTCAACGTACCCACAAATTCTGGATGCTGTGTGACAGCATAATGTGCCTAAATACAGTGTAAGCCAAACACACACAAGGCCGCAAATGTGTGGACGAGGCGCCGTCTCACCGTTAAATCTGTAGCAGCATCGCATTATATAATCGCTTCTCGAGTCTTTGAACTTCGATTGGATGCTCTTGGATGCTTTTCCCTCTTCCCTTGCTTTCGCCGCTAACTCCACCCTTACATCAACCTCTGCCTTTGATTTTGTCTTTGCTTTCGCATTTGTCTCTTCCTTTGCTGTTCCCTCTATCTCTGCCTCTGTCTTTTTCTGCCTCTAGCTCTGGCACTGCCTTAGTCACTGCCTTTGACTCTCCCTTTGCTTCAGTTATTTGGGCACTTCCGGAATTCCAGACATGTAATCTTCGATCTACAAACTTTTGTCTTAGAATTCAATTGGAGATCGTAATAATTCATAGCCAAAAGAATAATAAAAAAATACCTTTTCTGTGCTATTCACTCTTAATTTAAGCATTTCCGACAGATCTGTGAGAACTGACAAATTGACTCAGTAGCATTAATCTTTTTTTTTTTGTTAAATATATATGTATATATATATTTTTTTCTTTGCTCATGAGTCAGTGGTAGATGAAGCTGCTTAGCTAAGCAACACTTTAAAACAATTTTGAGTGCCAAGAAATTAATCAAATTATACTCGTATTATTATATATCATTATTATGAAATATAATAATATATATATATATGCGTATTATATATATTAATATAATTGTCAAAAATCAAAAGAAATATGCTTATGTGAAAATAGCTCAATATAAAATAAATTTCTTCATAGCCTGCATTCCTGGCTAAGAGTGTTAAGGTTCATGCAGCGAACCTTGAACCGAAAACCAATATTTAAAACAAAAAATTCATAATTATAATGGCCATCAATGAGCTGTACTTTTTAGCAGTTGTCGTTCATGGTAACGCTAGATTGGATCAGCATGCACTTCCGACTGCCGACTGCCGACTGCTGGGCAGTCGCACCATTAGCTCCCGCTCTGTAACGCGCTGCCGGGTACGGTGGGCGTGCATCTGTGTGGAAATATATATTTATACATTTCTTTTTTGGTTCGATTCTGTTGTGTACGGTACGCTGTTCTGACACGTACCGGGTTTCGGACAAAGCATTTTCACTGTTGTTTGCTGTTTGCTGTCGTCAACTGGGCAGCATGAGTAAGCGCGAAATTGGCACGCCATGAGTGGTACTTGCACTACCTAAGCGCGGTTGCCGGTACGGCTCGATCGCATATGCCAGATATGACGACACACACACACACACACACAGAGAGCAAGAGAGAGAGAGAGAGGGGGGCAGAGCGAGAGCGACAGTGCCAAAAGGGTTGGCTGGGTCAACATACCGTCAATCGTCAGCCGTCAAACCATCATCATTACGATCAACGTCAGCTTCGCAACTGTTGTTTTGAGACTTGACGTCGCACATATCCGTGCCTCGCGCCCCGTGCCCCACCAACCGGCAACCGCTCCTCTCAAGCTAGCCATTCCGCAAGCGCATTTTCACAGCGCTGCATTCCACAAAAATGCAGCGGTGCAAAAACAACAGCAAAAATTGTTAACGAAACCCAAAACCTCAGTTGCAAAATATTCACAATATATTGAAGCTGCAACAATTCAATCGCAACGTCGCGCACGTTTCGGCGATAAAAGCGAAAACCAAAACGATAAACAAGCAAATAAAACAAAAAATAACACAAAAAACAGATACTACAAAAATTCAGCAATAACAAAAAAATGTAACGACAATTTGTGATATGCAAAAGCTAATTATAATAACTAGAGGGAGTCGAGTCGTCTCGAATTGCTGAGAGCACGCAAATTTTGAAAATATGCGAACCGGCCTAATGCCTTTAATTCCAATTAAGTATTATCAGTTAGGAATAAATCAAAGCTTGAGTCATTTAAAGAAGCATTCTACTTATTCCAGATGAAACTGGAAGCCAGTCCAACTCCCAAGTCTAGAATATATACTTGGGCGACTAAATGACACCTGACTGAATTTTCTATCACAGCGGGAGTGCGATATTCCCGATCTCAGCACGACAACTTCAACTGCTGCTTTTTAGTTAATCAAGATCAAATGACTTAACAATCTTCGTGCCGTAAGCCGCAAGGCCTTCAGAACATTAGTGTTATCTAAGCAGATAAGAAACCGCTTGAGTTTTGCATGAGTAATCCTGACCCATATACAAATTTACATAGAAGACATTATGAATCACAAACACAGTGATACCGAATGTATTGGCTTATCTATTTAAGAACATTTTGAATAGAAATCAACTGAAGCATGCACAAGTCTAGATAGTAGATTCGAGCTAAATGCAGAAAAGTCAGCAAATGACAAACGATTAAAGAACCAAAACAGTTCCAGAATATTTGGAATATGCATTTTATGCCTAAATTCCAGAATCAAAAGAGTTGAGCTCTAAAATCTTTAACTTACACTTTCAATAAGACAGATAAGCTTAAATTTAAGATAAGATAAGATATATTTATTCATTTAATATGAAAACCAAACATAAATCTACCGAAGCATGCACTCTAGAGTCAAGACATTAAGCATGTGTTAGCTTAATGCCTTGACTCTAGAGTCTAGGAAAAAGCTGTAAACTTGTAATGATCTAATAGACAATAAGTCATAAGAGTTGAAAGTGTGAAAATTAAATAACTTTTAGTTTGTATTAAATCTGAGAGATCTTTAAGAAATATTTATTCACTCCTATTAAAGGGCTATGATTCTTTTAGCCCCTTTCGTTAGAATTGCAACTAGAGTCGAAATCTAATTACACAGCAATCGATAATAATCGATAATCGAATTGCTATAATGCTACATTCAATTTGAACCTTCACCTGATAATTGACATTCACTTGACACACTGCACGTCAATGGAGCGTATCAGTAAGACTCTGGAAGTGCCCGCTGCCAATCTTGAGGTCTAAGCAGCGATGCGTAGCAGACACATAGTGAAGCCTCGACCTCTAACATGCTCCAGCAAATATTCGAGGTAGACGAAACTGAGGCAGAGACAAGGGCGGGGCCTGGTGCAAGAGCGTGGGTTACTTAATATTCACCTTGAACTCGAAAGGTAAAAAGCCCAGCCACGAACAACTCAATTGATTAAAATGGGCAACAAATTGGAGAATATATAAAAAAAAAAGAAGAAGAAGCAGACGAGACGAGAAGCAGAGTGAACAAATTAATTAGAATGATGATAATGCATATTGACTGCAGTTGTTGTTGCTGGCTTCATTGTTATTATAATGGATGTGGTCTGAGTGGAGCTGAGCGAGTGAGAGAGGCAAATATTTAGGTGTGCGGGGCGGATGAGCTCAGTGGCGTGGCGCTTCCGTTGCGTTTGGTTTCTCATTATGAGGTAAATATCATCTTTTTTTTTTTGTTTGTTTGTTTGCTTGTTATATTTTAATGATATATTACCAGGGCAACAAAATGCAGTTGTTTGTTGCGGCTGTTGTTATATGAGCTGCATGGCATGGCACAGCCACAATGAATCAGTTGAAGAAGAACTGTAACGGCCCTTGACACGCAAGCGGCACACGGGCGGGCGCAATGGGTGCAGCTCTATGCGGCCGCCCGGCAGGAAGTTCATTTAATTAATGTGTCAGGCCCTCGAAGGCGGCCTCGTATCCCTAAAATTTCGAATCCTGCACAAAAAAAAGAAACTAACGACCAACTGCAGCAGGCATTCAATGTGCGTGCAACAGAGAGAGAGGAAGGGACAGAGGCAAAGAAAAATGTATTTCCAAACAAACAAACGATTTAGCGTGACATTCTTGAGCGTGTGACACTATTGAATACCCTTTTATCTGAGCTCCTTAAATACATTTGGAATATAAACAATTTTAGATAACAATTGATATAAAAAAAATATGGAATAAGTTTTAGCAAATTAAAGAAATCTATTACGTATGGCAGATATATACATATTAATTGTAGATATCTATATATATACATAATATCTTTAATTGGCTAATAAATCGATAATAATACATGATATACATATCATAAGTAGTCATATATATTATATCATATATATTACAACAGCATATCCCATATAATATAATATAATTATATAATATAACTCAATGTATATTGTATCTAGTCTACAGATCTTAGTCATATATCATATGCAACATCATGAACATCAGATTACATCATGCATACATACATCAAATTTATAGCATAGATATACACCTATCATATGTATCGTTTATGTATCACATACTAGCATACATATGTATCATAGCATCATATCGTCATCATCATATCATATGATTATAACTCAGTTTGTGTCATATCTAACCTACAGATCTGTTTTATATATCATATCATATATGACATTTATATCTACCCAATATATCATATCAATTAATATGACATATGGCATAGCTAACAAATCTGTATGGTCTGTATCAGCTATCATACATATGATACCTTCACATTATACAAAGCATATATCTATGGTATACATACATACTATCATACCATCATCATATGATACTCAACATATATCATATATAAAAAAATATATAATAAATAGCATACATATTTTACTCATACCAAATACCATGTACCCTTTTCATATATTTATATTCATACTTAGTATACTCCTTACTCCAACTACCTTCTATGACAACTTCCACGCACAATGCAAATTACAGGGTATAGCAAACAAAGCCAAACAACAGACAGCAGTCAACAGTCAATAGTCAGCGCACAACACGGCCAGATAGAACGGGGCCAAAAAGAACACAAAGGTAGAGGTAGAGGTAGAGGCACACACGTGCGTGACCAAAATAGATACTCAATTAGTGCAGCAATAAATGTATTGTAATTGTAGAAGATATATCCGCAGAGCGGTGCGGCCTGGAGCGACCAAGGAGTACGTTTGACTCCGTGCCCGCCAACCACAAAATGCAACAAAACAGTCGTGCAGTCGTGTGGCATGCGGCATGTGGCGTGCGGCGTATGTCAGCCATGCAAATAGACCAAGACGCCCACCCATCCGAAATGTCCAAACTGTGTTCTATTTTTGCTGTAACGGGCAAAAGGAAGCAAAGCGGTTCAAATAGCGCATATGCTCGCTATAAGGCCAACTGAATTTAAGTCAAGATGAGCAAATAACTAGAAAGGACTCTAGACAATATTCTATTTAAGAGCAAAACTTATTTTCCTAATTCATAGCTAAGAAATCCCAACACCAGAAATTGTCTGAGCAAATCAAAATTGTTCCATCAGATAAAAGAAAACCTTGCTCTAGTTAGAGTTAGGCATAGATAAAGAAAGTGTATAAACTCAATGCATATCAGTTATAGATAATTTTTTATATTTGAAACTATTTAGCTTGCGGCATATAAAAATATTTTATTATGGCTAGAAATTAGCATAAAAACAAAATTAAAATAAATTTCTATTTAAATAACATATAATTTATTCAGCTCAGAACTATATTTATAAATGGAGGAAAAATATATATTTTGACGTTACAAATTTTGAGATAATATGAAAATGCACAAACATTCTGTAAGTGGGGCTAAAAGTTCAAGCTCATCAAAAATAGTTGAGCCATTTGAAATGCCATAAAGATAAGACTCGCTTAGCATGGAAATCAATAATATTTATAAATAAATTTGGATTATTGTGTGTATATATTTATATGAAGACTTAAGTTTCTTTTTCAGTCACGAGCTGATTTCAAACAAATATCTATACATGTGCTTGTTTACGATCTATATCAATTGCTACTGCATAAGTGTTTTGGGAATTGATAATTTGTAGAGTTTTTGTGAGCAAAAGCAGAAAAACAAAACAAAATCGAAATTTAAAGAGTCATATTAAATTGAGGCTGTGGGCGTTACGATTGGATTGGGCATCTGAAATTGTGTCGACGTGGGCGAGCGCAATTGATGTTGAAAATAATTTTCAATTACAAGGCACCCAAAAAAAAATAAAAATAAAATAAAAGAGCAAAATAAAATAAAGACAAGTCGAAAATAAGTTCGAGTTCGAGTTCGAGTTTGAGACTGAAACAATAATTCAATTGAATTTCGCGCCTAATTTGGTCAAGCAGCTTGAATCAAGCCGAGCTTCAGCGCAGTCAGCCCACAGCAATGCAATTGTTATGAATAGGAAAACCAATACGAATAACATGTGTGTGTGTGTGTGTGTGAGTATCTAGGTAGACATTATACGACAATAAGCCAAGTATTGGACGCCCCTTAATGGAAAATGACGCAGTCGCAACTCTATGTATGCCAGATAAATATATATATTTATATATATATAGCTCTATATATATGCCATATGTTGTGGCTGTTGTCATGACAACACAACAACGAAACGTAGCCAACCCTCATGAGTCTATCAACTACCCAAGCCTGGCTGCTCGACAGACTTTTTGCCAAGGTGGGCGCAAAAACTTAAAACGCAATTGATTTTTATACCCTAGAAATAAATTATGACTAGTTGTTAGCCAAAGGCGACAGTTGCGATGAGGTTTTTAATTGGTAAGGTCGTACTACTTATATATGATGCATGTCGGATATATTTAAGCTTATTTTAATCAACTATTTTGTAAACTAAATTTATCATATAAACTAGATTCAGTTTAAGAACTATGCGAGAGCTATAAAAAAAAACTAAATATGAACTAAATTATATAAATCAACTGTAACTATATAAATCATATGAGCTATATGAACTATATTTACTCTTTGAACTAGATAAATTATATGAAAAATATGAACCATATATATACATAAGCAGAAACAGTATGAGCTATATATGAACTGGAATTATATGAACTATGTGTAATAGGTGAATATGTTAAATAGATAAGCTACATGAACGTGAGCTATATGAACTATTACTATATAAAATACATTCATAATTTGAAGCATATAAAAACTATTTCCAAGTCAATTTCTGAGAGAAAACTTAAAGAATTCTTGTTAAACAAATTTAAGCTCACAAAAAATAAATTGTTATACATTGAGTCGACAGTATATACATTTACGTTATAAAATATTGTTGATATTTGCGCAGTTAATTAGCACAGTACAGAGTATGAGGCAGTCGCGCATGTGCACAGTTCACACACACACACACACACACACACTTACATATTCTAACGTCTTTATGCATACGACTTGGGTTCTCTCGTTTGTATTGCAGTCGTGTGGGGCAGCGCCAGCAAAAAAAGTATAGGTGGCAAACAGCGGCTTAAATGGTAGCCCATTATGGAATTAGTCGCCCATAGTTATAATTGGCTTGCATACTTGGCCAAAAGCTGTGGAATTTTGAGGCTAGCGGCGAGGAAAGCCTTGAAGTGAGCCAAGGAGAAGATTTCACACTTTGCATACTTCCAATTGGAACTAGAATGAGTCTCTATGGCTACGAGCAGTGTCTATTTAGTAGTGAGCTCATTTATAAGCTCTTCGGCAATGCATTACTCATTCTTTTTGATTACATTTATGGGCCATGCATTGGAGTTTGAGACTTGCCATATGTTAGTGGATAGTGGAGATGGGGGCATGGATGGCAACCGAGTGCGGTTAGCATTGCGTGAAACCTGTTTAAGATTTCCGGTTATGTACATAGAAAATATTTACTTATTTGTATTATTTTTTTTTTTTTTATCTTTATCTCTCTATAGTAGCCGCTGGCCAATATCAAGCAATTAACAAACGTGGCTGCAGCAAACACCTTGCAACGATTTGTGAGATACGCAAGTTGTTGTCCTTAGCCCGAGAAATACTTGTCAAACGGAATGAAGTCAAACTGTGACGCTGTAATGTATTTCTATTGTTGCTTATAGCACTTGCTTGGGATGCATTAAGTAAAACAGATTCACAGTATTAGTCATAAGAAACATATAAATATATATATATATATTTATATATATATATTTTTTTTTTTTTTGCATTAGTCCCCTGTTTGTTGCTCATTGATAATTGTAATTATTTTACCCATTTCATGCTGCTTGTGCACAGGTGTTGAGTTTTTCCAATCGAACGCAAGTGTGGGCTCCAATTAGAGTGCACTTAAAACGCGCTACAATTAGCGTGCGCAAATTTTCAAATATTTAACTGGCAAAATATGTTTGCGCCAGCTTCGAAAGCGTTTCATTCAATTTGAGTTGGTTTTGTTGTTGTTATTGTTGTTGTTGTTGCCATGACGAAATAATTTACAAATTGCGCAAAACTGGTTTTAAACAGTGGCCAAAAGAATTCACAACAGCGACAACAACTGAATGCTCAATGAATCTTATACAGTTGCCGCTGCCACAACGATTCCCCAGTTGGTTCTCTGTGCCAAAATCCCAAAGAACGAACCAAAAACAAAAACAAAAGGAAAAATAAGAAATGAAAACAAACAAAATGAGTCAAATGGCACGCCCAGTTACCAGTTACCAGTCACCACTTGGCCAGTTTGTCAGATTGTCCAGTTGATCGCCTGCCCAGCTCTGAGCACTAGCGATAAGGCGATAAAAACGCCCACTGAACACACAGAGACAGCGACCCAGAGACAGAGAGAGAGAGAGAGAGAGAGAGAGAGAGAGAGAGAGAGAGAGAGAGAATCCTAACTGAACTGACAAAGGGAAATTGATTCAATAACATTCATTCGAATTTATTATATAATCAATTTACTTGGGAATGCGGCTTGGGCTCACAGCAAAGAACTTGATCGGGCTTCCGATTGTGGAACGAATTATGCATGGCAGCCATGGCAGCCAGCTGCAGCCAAAAAGATGCCATTGATATTTGATTCATATTTTTCCTCTGAAATTTTGATATTCAAATATTACTTCCACATAAAATATTGATAGATCTACTAAAATTTGATAAGCTGAGGCTGAGAGGAGCACTAAAGACAGAGTAAAAGATCTACTAAGGTTTCTCAGGATTTTTAAAGCTAACATAGAACAGAAGATCTATAAAGATCAATTAGTATATACTTAGATATATAAGTAGGTCAGGCCAAAGATAACTCCCAAAAAAAAGTTCTATTATGATCCGTCATACTCTATTAATTGTTCAAGCTAAAATAAAATCCTAGAGATATACATAGCATAAGAAAAGCTATGATACTAATAATTCAAGCTAAGATATACCCTAAAGATACGCATAGCAAAGCAATCGCAATTAAGATCACGATCTATAAATGGAAGAGCGGAAAATGAATGAAATTTTATGAGCCATTTCAGATACTGAATTCGAAGATTTCTGCTGTTTAATGGCTTTTCATAATTATAAAACCGATTAAAAAAATATTTATAGAATTCATTAATATTTTTTTTTTATTTTCTTTTTTTTTTTAATTTTTCAAATTGATAAAGTTTAGCTGTAAGTATTCTTTTCCTATTTCTATTTTATTTCCTTAGAAAACTAACTCTTTAGATGGTTATTTAAAACTGATTTTCAATTGTATCGCCTTGATATATAATTATAAAATTTTAAATTCCAATCTATTTTTTTTTTTTTTTTTATTATCTACCGAGTTTCTTATTGCAACAAATTTGCCATTAGCTTTTTCTCAGCATACCAAAACTTGAATGCAATCGCTGCAAATTTGCTCCAGTTAAAATGGTGTTGGGATCGCTTTGCGCTTCTCGCAGATTGAGCTAAATACCAAGAGAAATAGCAGCTGCGAAAGCGAATCCATTGATAGCAAAGGGTAGCGAAAGACGGAGAGACGAGGAGGAAAAGGGTAGAGAGACTCTGTTGCTAACGGCTATCATCATGCCATGTGAGAGAATTTGAAATCAGAGCCAAAGTTTTTTTTTTTTTTTTGTAATTATTTTTTGTTGTTTCGCTGATGTTGCAATTTCTATGCCGTTGAGGCATTAAATTGCATAATTAGCAAGTTCGCCGCTAAGAGCTGTCGAGACGCAGATAGATATACATATATATACAAATACATATACATCTGGTGCCGTGTAGCGTTTGGCACTGGCTATGGCTATGGCTATGGCTTTGGCTCGGGGTCTGGGTCTGGGTCGAAGTCTGGGTCTTGCGTTTCAGTCTCTCTCCGCGCAAGACACACGTGATCTCGAAATGGAAAGCGCCCTCTTATCTGCTTTATTTCTTCAAAGAGCTTCGCAGCATTTGCAGCTGGCACAGTTTTTTTTTATTATTATTATTTTTTTTTTTTGTCTTGGCCAGCAGCTCGCTCAGAAAACAATTGAGAGTGTGTCTAGATCTCTGCCAAATTCACACGTTGCACTCCGATAGACACAGCAACAATAAGAGGAGAAATAATATTCATACAGACTGTGCCACTGCAGCGGGCCGCTCTAGGCCGTGGAGAGCTTTAGTTTCTTCTAATTGAATATGAATGATTGATTTATGATATATATATTTTAGATATGGGAAAAATTCAGAGATCTTAATCTAATATAAGAAGAAAGTGTGAGAGGAGGGATTAAAGATTTTTAATAAACTCCTGCGAAAGAATACACAAATCGAGTCTAGAAATATACACAAATTTCTATATAATCAAAAGTTTCTATTCAGCTCCTAAAAAATTATCAAATCAAGTCTAGAAATATATACAAGATTTTAATATAGCTTTAATATAAATAACATAATATTTTTATATTATATTTTGAATAATTTCAATTTAATTTTAATTTTAAATATTTGTGCAAAATATTTAAGACAATTTAAATAATTTCTATAGCGTTATTTAGCTTCTATAAATAATTTATCTATATTATTGTTTTTAGATTTTCTTTAATTTCAAATTAATAATTAATTAATTTTTACTTTAAAAACATCTTTGATGGCTGTAAAATGTTCACGAAAAACTAAAATTACTTTCATAGCCGGAAATAATGAAACACCAAAAATTTGTTTAATAGCTTAATCAACTTGAAAACATCATTACGTTGAGCATCGTGCTCATAATGATCTTTGCGATTAACATAATAAAAATTGAATTGATTTTCCCTAGGGAGCGGACAGACACATATATAGACACGTATATGTGTTTTATTAAGGCTTTTAGAGTGGAATGCATTTTTGATTAATTACAAGGCGCTGGACTGCAGTCGGCCGCCCGGAACCCTTGCCCCCATCCCATCCAGAGCCCTATACCATTTGTCTTATTCTTCGTCATCTTCGGTCTACTACCACCAGCACTGCGACCACTGCGTATGCATTACAGCGCGTTGTACCTGTCGTGTCTCATGTTGAACAAGAAGAAGAAGAAGAAGACGAAGAAGCAGCAGCAGCAGCAAACACAGTAGAAGGTTGGGGCCCTTAATTTGGCTGCCCCTGAGAAGTTGAGAAGTTACGAGCAGATCTTTTCGGGTTCAACTGAGTTCACAATGCGCTCTGTCTTTGGGTTCTTAAAGGTATTTATTTACCTTATTTTCATTTTGATACTGTGGTCTTGGCTTATGCTTGGCTCTGTCTTTCAGCGTGTTTTTTGTTTTTTTTTTGTTTTCTGTTTGTTGTTGTTATCATCTTTTCTGTTTCATTTTTTTTTTTAAGTATTTACATACATTTCAAGCTTAATATTTAGGGAAATACCCTTACACGGTGAATGGAAACGAGCAGAGTATGCATTAGAAAGCATTCATTATTCATTCATTAATAATAATGTTGAAGAATTTAAGAAACTATAATCGCTCAAGAGCTTGCATACAAATGAGTTAAAGAGCATCAAATCTTCGACTCAGCGGCTCCAATTTGTTAATATTTGAACTCATTTGGTCGACCGTTTTTTATTCAGTCGCTGCTTATCATTATTCAAATATTTTACCTAGACACACACACACTTTCCGATCTGGTCTACCATCTTTCCAATGAGCGATAACAATTACATGTACGCACACACACATACATGATATACACTTTCGACTTCTTTTCGGTTGGACTTTCGTAATTACAAACAACTGACGCTCTCAAGTGCAGCATTTCCGCTGTACAATATTAAACAGGGGGATGAAAAACCGTTGTGCATAGGTGCATTCTAGAGGGGGAGACGTGGACGGAGGGGTGGAATATGTTACTCACCTTGCCGGCTGCCTTTTTGTAGCGTCGCGTGGCCTCGATGATCAAATCCCGGACGAGTAGCTCGCCGGTGCCACAAGGCACCAAAATGCGAACATCGCCAAAACAAACGGTAACCTTCATAGTTCCGATAACACTTTCGATAACACTTTAATTCAAATATATTAATGCACTTGAGTGAAAAGTATTTATGCAGTTGCACTCGTTGTCGTTTTCGTTGTTGTTGCTGTTGTTCTTGTAATTATTATTATTATTATTATTACTGCAGATACATATTTTGCTCATCCGTACGTTTTTGTATTTGCTCCTGTTGTTGTTGTTGTTGTAGTTGTCTGTTACTGGCATTTGGCTTTGGCATCATCTTCTCCTTTCATCTGCTCCTCAGCAGCTGCATACGTTGTTTTTGCCTCGGTGTATGTGTGCGTGCGCGTTGCTATTCATCTAGCTGGCCAGTGCGGCATGCGAGCGAGCGAGCGAGATGGCCTGCACTACAACGCTTAAAGGACTTTGGCGTCGCGGCTATGGCTGCGGCTACGGCTGCGCACTTGACAGCAGCTGTACACACGACGAGGAAAAAACGTTTTTTTTTTTTTGTTCACCTACCACCAGACAGAAAGAACTATCGCGTGTGCGTGCACGCTTAAAGGTGGGTATGTGTGAGTGTCTAGGTGTGTGTTTGTGTGTGCGTGAAAGATCGCCGCTTTGTATTGTTTTATTTGGTTATCGTTTTTTTTTTTTTATATCTCGCGCTCTCAATGCAGGATGCACTCGTCAACGCACAAGTCTCGCTCTTTGAGTGGTTTTACGCTCGGCCTTTTGCTTTGTTTATTTCACTTAGCATATTTCACTGCATTTTCTGTTAGCGGTTGTTGTTGTATGAATCACACGCGCAAAACGAGTTACAATAACAACATTTCAACAAAACAAAAAATAAGGCAAACAACAGGCCAAGATCATCGGAAACGTCGTAACCGAGCGCGACAACAACAACAAAAAAAACACGTTAGACAACAACAATAATACCAGCTGCACCCCGCGAACTGCAACTGCAATTGCAAATTTTTGTTGTACCACAAAAACAAAAAAAAAAATTGTTAATTAAAAAATTCTCAACAATTCGGTTGCTCGACTCGCGTTTTTATTTAGCAGTTTTTTGCTTTATTGAAAAGTTAAATTGTCTCTTTTACCAACTGGTGGCACAGATATTCCGTTCGATCATTTTTCGTCGCACCGTTCGCAACGTCGTTTCGTAGTTATCTTCGCTTTTATAGGTAAGCGTCGTTTCTGCTTTTAACTGACTCTCTTTTGTTATGATTGCACCTAGAGTTATATGTGTGTTTGGTATTTGCACTTGATTCGTTAACGATTCTACACAATTCTCTTTTGGTCGTTCTTAACGTGTTATTTCAAAAACAAAAACAAAAAAAAAAAACAAATTCTTTAGCGTTGAACATCGCGCTGCGCTACGAACGCTGTCTCCGCGTTAAATGCCAACAACAACTAGACAAGTCTTAACATATCGGCTTATATCGATATACAAAACTATCGCCAATTCGAGCTGATACTTTTACAATCACGATAGTTGCTTGATTATTATCTAAGTAAGACATATCGAATGGTTTTGCGTGCCCGCTCAATAATGAAAAGTTCTCGACATTGATATTAATAACAATTTGTGTTATTTATTTTACATTTTAAAGCAATAAAATTAACTAGGATACTCTTGGGGACCAATTTTATTGCATTTATATATTTAGTTATGAATGCAGACTTATTTTATACGAAGTGGCATCGACTATTATAAAGTATTATTATTGCGCCTAATTGGGCTTGTCGAATATATGTAACAACAAAATCTTGCCGCGCAAAGCCAAAACCAGTTTTTAACCAAATTTAATGTGCCCATATTTTGTGAAACGAACATAAGTAACTTATCGAATGTAATATAATCGATATACATATCCAAAATAATATATGTCCAGTGTGACCAAAAGAAAACTAGTTGCAAGTGTATGAATTGGCGATGAGCCCAAGAAATTAAACAAAATTTGGCACAAGATTTAGATTTACTGATATGGCGGATACACGCTCTGGCAGTGCCTACAACGACAAGAAATTGCTGTAAGTACTCAATGAGATTTCACGTTCTGTTATTGAATCGTGACTTGCAGATGCACGAACATACCAGAACTCTTCCTTGACAAAGTTGTGGCGCGCACGCATTTCGGTCGCTTCGGCAAGCTTGCGAACTTTGTGCTGCATCCTCAGCGCATGACCTGCACGGTGAGCTATGCCACCAAAGCGGAGGCCGCCCATGCTCTGCGCGAGGGTAATATCTACAACGGCCACGAGTTCGAAATGTGCTATGCGGAGAACGAAAACACGCCGGCCCAAAAGACAGAGGAGTGGGTCGATCCCGATGTACAGGCGGAGTTGAATGTGTTGAGTACCGGCTGGCGCAAGGACTATGGCGGTAACAAAGCGAACGCTGCAAAGGCTGCAGCTGCAGCTGCAGCTACAGCTACAGCTACAGCTGCCTTCGGCAGTAGCAAAGCCTCGGCAGCTCCAACAGCCGGCAATGTTGATCGGGAAAAGGAGAAGGAGCGGGAGCGCGAACGAGAGCGTGAACGGCAACGTGAACCCGCCCAAGTCAAGGCCCTCAAGCAGGAGCTGGAGTCAATCATGCGCAAGCCGGCGCACACAAGCGAAGAAAAATATCGCGTGTTGGACGCACGGGATAAACTGATGAGATTGAATCGAAAACGCGGAACAGCGGACGCTCAGCGTCTGCAGGGCTGTTGCGCGGACATGTGTCCGGAGAAGGAGCGTGTGCTGCGCGAGTTTCAGCGTCAGGTGGCCATTTACGAGCTGAAGCCGGACTCCGATGAGCAGATCTGTCACGAGCTCGCCTTGAAGCAATATTCGCGCAGCAGCGCCGATCAGGAGACACCATTACCCCATGAGCTGCGCACCGAGTCGGCCCTGCACATGACCATGAACTATCTAATGCACGAGATAATGGACATTAGCGATAAGACGGACAACTTGGGTGATTGGTTCCATTTCGTTTGGGATCGTACGCGCTCCATACGCAAGGAGATCACACAGCAGGAGCTGTGCTCACTCGGCGCCGTCCAACTGGTGGAACAGTGTGCACGCTTTCACATCCACTGCGCCGCCCGCCTAGTCGCCGAGGATCCCAGCGTCTTCGATACCAAAATCAATGCCGAGAATCTAACGAAATGCTTGCAAACGCTCAAGTACATGTATCACGATCTGCGGCTCAAGGGTGTCCAGTGTCCGCGCGAGCCCGAATTCCGTGGCTACATTGTGCTGCTCAATCTGGCGGATGCCAACTTTCTCTGGGACATTGCACAGCTGCCGGTTGAGCTGCAAAACTGCACGCAAATCCGACGGGCCATACAATTTTACTTGGCGCTGCAGGACACGAATTTCGTGCGCTTCTTTCAGCTGCTGCGCGAACCGGAAACGAGTTATCTGAGCGCCTGCATTCTGATCACATACTTTATGCGACTGCGAATATTGGCATTGCATCGCCTGGTGCAGGCCTATCGTGCGCCGCGCAAATACGAATGCTCCTCGCTGCCCGTGCGCTACATCAGGCAAATGCTGCTCTTTCCCACCGACGAGGAGACAGTGCAATTTGTCGAGAGCTGCGGCTTGAGTGTGAACCAAGCGGATCGCGTGGAGCTGACGCGCATTCATACGCCCGAGAGCTACAAGCTGTGCCGACAGTTCGAGGTGAGTGTTAAAGACCCGAGCAGCTGACTCGCTCTCGCTCCATTCGATTGTGACTCTATCTATCTCTATCTCTTTGGCGCGCACAGCTAGTGGAATCGAAGCGTCAGCAGAGCATTGGCGAATGCATTAGCGGCGAGCCGCTGCCGCCAAAGTCGCTTTACAGCAATCATCGGCCGCACAACAGCTTCAATGAGCAGGGCTATCTGAAGAGCAGCGCCTGGACGGCTCGCGATCAGCTGCCGCACAGCGAGGAGCTGGATGAGGAAGTGAGGGTAGCGCCAAGAGCAACAGCACGAGCGGCGAACACAGAAAACACAGCAACAGCAACAGCAGCAGTAGGAGGAGGACCTCAGAGCACAGCACCGATTGATAATCTGTTCAAGGTGCCGCTCTTCTCGGCGCCCATTTCGCCAAAGATTAAGGCAACGACACCACCGCCGCCAGCGCAGCCGCAGCCGCAGCCAGCGATGACGTTGGCGCAGGCGAGTAACCGCCTCTTTGTCAACGATTTGTCGCAACAGCAGCAGCAGCAGACGCCGGCGCGTGGTTTTGGCTTTGGTGGCAGCATGGCCGCGGCCAAGCCCAGCCAGGCGCCAGCCATTGGCTTCAGTTTTACAGCCGCCGTGGCTGCGGTGACGGCAAACAGCGCAACGAGTGCGGCCGAGCAGCAGCGACAGCAGAGGGCCGCCGACGAGGCCAAATTGGCTGCACTGCAGCAGGCCATAGCAGCGGAGAAGCAGCGCGAACTGGAGCTGCTCGAGCTGCAGCGGACGAAGGCTGAGCAGGCGGAATATGCGCGTCGGCAGCGTCTGCTCGCACAGAAACAGGCCGAGGAGCAGCAGCGTCAACAGCAGCAGGCAGCGGCCGCTGCCGCAGCCGCAGCACAGGCAGCCGAAACGGAACGTCGACGCCTCCTGCGGCTACAAGCGGAATACGAGGCACGCTGCAAGCAGCTGCTGAATGATTTAATTGAGGAGCATCTGGAGCATGTCTGCCGGCAGGAATGGCGCCTGCATCAGTGCACCGTCGACGTCTATGATACGCTGCTGGAGCAGCAAATCGTTGAGCTAATCACGCGGAATTGCATGCGCAGCGACTATGAGCTGGGCCTGATGCGTCACTATTGGCGACGCTGGCGCAACTATCGGCGCGTGCAGCAGCACAAGGATGAGCTCTTCGCCTGCCTGCCGCTCAGCTTTGGCGCAGAGTCGAGCGAGCAGCTGCTGAATGTGAAATCGGCGCATCAGCCGCTGCGCCTGATGCGTCGCTATCGTCAGGGCGAGGCGTGCGACTATCGCAAGGTGCTGGCCGGCATGAGTGACCAGTGCTGGCTGAAGCTCGACCTCTGGGAGCTGTTGGCCCGCACGCTGCAGCAGTTTACGCCCGGGGCACGTCGCTACTTCAAGCTGCTGGTATCGCTGCCCGACAACTATGTGGGCCTGGTCATGGAGCACGCCTTGGATCGGGGCGTGCTGCAGCAGCCAATGCATGTGGAGGGCGGCCAAAAAACACAGGAAACAGACGGCGGCGCCTACATTGTGGGCCTGGCACATGGTGTCGCCCTGTGCGTTCACAAGCTGATGGGCGTCTCGCCGCCGCCGCATGTTAGCCAGCTGAGCAATACGGATGGCATCATATGCTTTGTGGATGTCAAGGAGCTGGCGGAGGCACGTCAGCGTTTGCACAGCCTGATCAGGAGCAGCGGCTGCGACAATGTGGCGCTCATTGTCCAGCACCAGGAGCAGCAGGAGGTGCAGCTGTCGCGGCCACTGCAGCTGGAGCTGCTGCGCACGTATCGCATCTTTGACTGTCACATCATAGCGAGCGGCAAGCAGAAGCTGCAGCTGATCGCCCTATTCCAGTCGGCCGTTAAATTTCTGGCCAAGCAGCCGCATCGCGGTCGCGCCTCACTGCAGCAGCTGGAGCTACGGGAATGGCTGCTGCGCCACTTGGGCGATGAGCTCTATGAGCGTCTGAGCTATGCGTCGAAGAAGGATGCGGCCATTGGACGCCGTTGCTGTCAGTCGCCACAGTTTTGTGTGCAGCTCTACAACGAGGCTGTGCGTCGCCTGCAGCTGGTGGCCGGCGAGCAGCTGGACGATCTGCCTCAACTGCCGCAGGAGCTGCGTGCCTATGTGGAGCCGCTGCCGCCTCAGGCCCCATTGCCCAATCGCCTCGAATACTTTGTGAGTGGCTGGCAAACGCGTGAGCAGCGCGCCAAGATTGTGCGGCTGCTGGAGCAGGTCAAGCTGCCGGAGATGCAGCCGCCGCCAGCGGGCAACGGCGACAAGGCGAAGCGCGACCTCTGCGAGTGGCTGCTCAACTATGCACAGCTGAGCGAGGAGGACGACTCGAATGTCGAGGCCGTGGCACTGCGTGCGATACAAACACTGGAGCTGCAGCTGCGCTCGGGCAAAGTCAACTATTTGGACATCGTCGAGATCTTTGCCAAGGAGCGTCTACGTTTTATGCTCAAACGCAATGCCAAATCGATGCCAGCGGCCGTCGTCTACAGGCATCACACCATGCAGCGTCACTTCAAGACGCACTGGTACTACGATTGGCAGTCGCCTGAAGAGTCGGCCACCATAGCGGATGAGCAGCCGGAGCAGCAAGAGCTGATGCTGGAGGTAACTGCATTTTCGCAGCAGCCGTCGCCTAGTTATGAGCAGGTGATGCAACAGGCGCAGGCGGCACTAGAGAAATGCGAGCAGCAGCGCGTCGAGCGCCGCACTTTGACGGTGTTGAACGAACCGCTAGACACGCTGAAGCGCACTATCGAACGGTGCGATCGACAGTCTGCGACCAGTCCACAAGCACAGCATCAGCGACGTCAGACGGAGAACTTGCCAGCGCAGCCGGTCAACAAGCGACAGCGACTCAGCACGACGCCAGATGATGAGTGCGCAGCTCTGCTGGAGCGCACGGAGCAGCTGCTCAATGTTAGTCAAACGACTGAAGAGAGACGTCTTCAAATACTGCAACGTGCCAATAAGTTTTTTTAATTACGGGCGCTTTTATTAATTTTAGCTAATTTAACTTAAATAAACTTCAAGAAATAAATTATTTTTACAAAAAATTACATTTTTTTTTGTGTAAACAATTTTTTGAATTTGCCAATTGGCCATTTTTGGAATCTTTGCAACACTTTACATGTGGCGGCCAAAGTTATGCAGCCCTGCAGAATCTTACAACAAATTCAAATTCAAATTTAGTAGAGCCAAAAAGTACGCTTCGTGCATTGTGCGACACTGTTCGATTGACGATATGTGCCTTATCGGTTATCGATTGGCGAGCATTTTAAATTATCGCACGTTGATTTAGAAAATAATAATATGAAGTAGGCCTTGTCGGCCTTTTCTGTTGGCAATTGTAAAATTAAATTCATTTTAATACAAACACAGACTAAATTCAGTTAAAATAGTACAACTTGTCTCAAAGAAATATCAAAATTTATTAACGCTGTATAGCAAATAGTTTTTATTGGTTGCAAACCAAAAGGCAACAAAAAAGTAAATTTGTGCGATTTGTAAAGATTTGCAAATTCCTTACACATTTTTAGCAGTCATAAGTCGTTTCAGCCCAGATTCAGTTTTTAAGCCAATCAACAGAAAATGAATAATCTGCCAGGATTTAGCTCGCTGCGCTTACTGCCCTTCGGAGGTGAGCAACGAAACTTAAATATATTTCCTTACACATATTTTATTTATGTATATTTGGTACAGTATTTGGCCGCTGGAGGCGTGCGTTGTCAAAAACGTTGATCCCCCAAGGGCCTGGTCAAAATTCAGTTTCAGCTATTTTGAGCACATATCGATCCGTGCGCTCGCGCCTGATAAGGAAGATGCTGGTGGCCATGATGCGAAAGCGATTGAATGTGAGCTTCGTGGGGAAGAGGCCAATTGATGCACAGACCAATGCAGCAGCTGGCCAACTGCGAATGCCGGCAACAAATTGCCACCATCCACTGAAGCACATCAGCGGCGACTATTTCCCGCTGATGTTGCCCGCGTTGAACGTTTGGGCCAGTTCGCATGCGCAACGCGGCTATGCGACAATTAGCGATAAGTTTGATAAGGCCAAAATGCCGAAGCGAACAAAGACGCTGATGGACCGGCCATTGGTGCCGACGCTCGTATTTGAGGAGCAGCCAAACGAAACGAACGACGAAGGAGTCGTCCATGATGATGACAACGTCATGTCGGAGAGCAAAATGTGCCAGGTGCTGAAGTTTCTGCGCGAGCATGTGAATCCAGCCAAAGAGGATGCGGCCTCTACAGAAAAATCAGAGAAATTGCAAACGCCCCAGTTGCCCATAATGCATATACTCGACAAGCAGGATCAGTTGGCCAAGGCCAAGGCGCAGGCAACGCGCAGCGCTTCAATGGCCTCAACTTCAGCCAATACAGCGAAACGTTCACCATGTCTAATGTCCAAGCATTCACGATTGCAGAAATTGCCAACGCCCGAAATGCGATTTCTGAGATCCACCAACAATGCGTCCCATTATCTGGAGACGTACGAGACGCGTCTGAGGGCGCTGCGTCAGTCGCAGCCGCTCAATCTGACGATGCCAACGATAGCGAATGACGATAAATTGACCTTGCCACGCTACTCACTCGGCAGGTCCGCGAAGCAATCGAACTCACGCAAAATAGATTTTCAACCAATGCACGGCATGCGTGCGTCCACAGTGCCAGTGCCCAGAATAAAGGCGTACAATAAGTCGCGAACGGAACAGAGTGCGCGCACCAAGAAGCACAAGCATCAAAAGCAGCCGAAGCGCGTGACATCAAATGAAAATCAGCGTAAGAAGGATGCGAATATGGAACGAAATGAACTTAGCAATTTGCTGGGCGATCTATTGAATCAAAGTTCGTCGAAGCCGAAGCAACCAGTTGGGGCGATTGAGTTTAATAAAACAGCGCCGCTTTTCAAGCTGGTCACCACCAGCCTGGAGGGACGCAGCAAATTGCATGCGCGAGCCTTTGAGAAGGAGCTGGCGACGCCGCAGCTATATAGAAATGCCACAGTTCGGAGTCGCAATCTGACGACGGGTGTCCATCGTCGCACCATATTATTGGGTCAGAAGGCTGCTGTGCGTGCCAAGTCCATCATGGAGAACAAATTGAGTTTGTTGCTAAAGGCCGACAAGCAGTACCAGGACAATGAAGAAGAAGAAGAAGACGACGACGACGAAGGAGAGGACAACGATGAAATTAACTGAGGCCGGCGGCTGATGTCGCCAAATCAAAAACAAAAACAAAACCAAAACCAAAACCAAAACATGAGGCGAACTATGAAATGTGCTCAATCCTTGCCAAGAAATTCTAAATTTAAGTCTCTCTCCATTCACAACATATGTGTGTATGTATGTGTGCCTTGTTACAAATTCTGGTTATATGTACATGTATGTGTTCAACAGGAGAAGCCAATGCAGCAGTTTAACCCATTTTGGCTGTATCCGCAAATTAGTTGCCAAATTCGTATTATGAAATATGTAAAATATTTAAATGTAAAAAGCACTTATTATTTTCAATATAAATATTTGTATTTATATACATTTATAAAAGAGCGCCCAAATAACAAGAATTATAAAAAAGTAGCGAAAGCTCACGAAGAAATCATTCAAAATCTGGCATTTATATATGTAACATTATTTATAGCATATTATATATATATATATATATATATATATATATATATATATATATATATATATATATTTATTTATTTATTTATTTATTTATTTATTTATTTATTTATTTATTTATATATATAGCATATTATTATTTGCATTCGCCAAAGCTTCTGGTCTGTTTTTTATGCTATGACAGCAAAGGCCAAATATCGATTCTAATCGAAAGAGTTATCGAATATATAGAGATGCGAGGATATATGTATGTATATGTAAAGAAATATGCACATAATTACACACACACAAATTTTTTTTAGTCAAAGATATCACGACGATTGGGCATGAAGAGAGAGAGAGAGAGAGAGCTACATTAAATCAGATTATTATTTAGATCAAGAATATATAAATTCTCTCAACAAACTTAACCATTTTTCGACTCAAGAGTCTTAATTTTGGGTATTTTATTAATATTTTTGAATTAAATTATAAAAAAAAAAAAACAACAAAAACTAAGATTACAAAATATATATATACAATATATATACACATATATAAATAATATAATATATATATAATAATATAATAAATTAAATACATATATACACATATATACTCTGGAAACCCCTAAAAATCATTGAAGCAACAGCTGCAATATGTTTTTAATTCTATAGAGTGTCATACCAAATATTCAGTTTAACAAAAATTCGTTGAATTAGTGTTAAATTTAAAGATAAAAACAATAAGAGCATTTTGGGTAAAAAGTTTCTTGACAGCTTAAATATTATCTATAATCTTAGTTTTTGTTGTTTATTTTCCCACAACTTGTCAATTTTGTAATTTTTTTTTTTTTTTTATTTTTAATAATTCAAAATTTGTTATTAAACAGATTGGCACACAAAAAAATGTAGTTAATTTGAATAAATAGTCGAATAATATGAATTTTTCGCATTGTGTAAACTGTTTCTTGACAGACTGTATTTGGATTATTTATAAATGTATGTATATATATGTGTATATATTTTTTTTAATTTATAAAAAAAAAACATAATAAAATAAAAATAATAACAATAATTTTAAATATATTTTATTTTTGCTTTAAGAATTTATTTTTTAACAAAAGAATTCTATTCTGAATTATATAATACTTATGAAATAAAAATTATTTTTTTCAATCTATTCCGAGCCCATTGAGTAGATTTATCTAGAGAATTCTTTCGGTAAAAAATTAATTCTTGAAAGAAAAAAATTTATTTATTTGTTCAATATCCTCAAAAATCAAAGATAGATTTTCCAGCAAATCGTTGCCATATCAGCTACAAAGATTAGACAGATTATATATAGTATATACATACATACACAATTATTAATTTGCCATGCACAGATTTATGCAGGCTTAAAATGTTTATAAGAAATTACCTAATTATGTCCGCAATTATTCTAGAAAGTTTTGCAGAAATTATAGGGCAAAGAGCAGCTATAGACAGCAGCAGTAAGTGAGAGCGAGAGAGAGTATGAGAGTGGACTAAGATTTGTACCTACTCACACATGCAAACACACACATGGACACATCTGCAGTGCTCGTCATTTTCATTGTAAACATGTTTATCATAATCAATTCTGTTTACCTGGCCTGGTCTAATTATTTCACCAAAACAAGTCTCAATTGGCGCAGCAAACACACACACACACACACACACACACAGACACAGAAAGCGAATGAAAACAAAACCAAAGCGACTCACGCGATGTTTGCTGAAGAAACCACCCCCGTTGCCCTCACCCACACTCACTCTCTTTCGCTCCGTCTCGCTCTTTCTGCTGGCCGCATGAATCAGAGCAACTATTTTTGGTTCGCAGTGCGTCGCAAAAGTGCAAGGTCATCCTCCCTAAGGCGCTCACGTGTTTTCGGCTGATCATCTCTTGGCAAGCGCATAGCCAATGGAACATTTCACAATTCAATGCAAAGTTAACAATAAAATTATAAATAAAATCCTTTTTTTTTTTGGTTTTTTTTTTGGCCAGTGACGCCCGCAGCCAAGGAGTTTGTTTTTTTTTTTTGTGGCTGTCGTGCGCCACGGCGCGAATTTCTATTGAACAATTTGACTATATTAAACAATTTGCTGTCTCATCAACAATATCATGAATTATATATGTAAAACTAATTGAAACAAACAAAAACGCAGCAAATAAGAAAAAAAAAAAAACAAAACAAAAAACAAATTGTAGCTCAACATTTTCGCCATCAATCGATGAAAAGATTTTTGTAATTTTTTTTTTGTTCTATTTTTGGTTGTTGTTAGTGGAGCTGCTGCTTTTGTTGTTGTTGTTGTTTACTGTAGATGATGCTGCACCTTGCACTGGCGCAGCGCCTCATTGAAGCCCTCGCAGAGGGACAGATCGGATTGACCCTGGGCGCACTGCAGGAACTGTTTGATTTCCCAGGCACAGGCGCCTTGTGGCTCATTTGGCTGCGCCTGCTGGCCATAGTAGGGCTGCTGCTGCTGCTGCTGTGCTGCAGCCGGTGCGGCAGCGGCTGGCGCTGCGGCCTCCTTATCGCCCGAGCCGCTAAACAGAGATGTGAGTCCATGGCCGACGGTATGGCCAATGGCTGAGCCAACGGCAACGCCGCCAGCGGTGGCAGCCATTTGCTGGAACATCGAGGGCTGCTGTGGTGCTGGCATGCCAACGGCGCTTTGTGGAGCGGCCATCGGTGCTGGCGGTGGTGCGGCAACACGTGCGGGCACTGGGGCCGGTGCTGGTGCAGCGGCGCGAGCTGGCGCCGGTGCGCTGCTGTAATAGAAAATACAAAAAACATTTAATATACTTCTTGCATTGTTTTTCCCACACGTTTGAACTTTGCTCGTTGCACAGCTTTCGTCTCAATTCCGTGTTTATCTGTTGCCTAAGGTTACGTAACGCCTTGTGGCACGGAAACTTCCAGAATTCGCTATAAATTTCACTCATTCGCATTTTAATTAACGAAAGCAACGCGAGGCATTGCACATAGCTGCAACTGCGTTGCAACTAAGACGGCGACACATCATTTCCTAGCAGTTTTGCGTCATTCGATGTGTCGCCTTTTATCCAATTGGATTTTCTTTCGTTTTTACAGGTGCACTGCGGCACGCAACTTACCGTCTGGCTGATGGTGGGGGGCTAGCAGAACGTCCACGGCGTACCATTTTGTGATTTTTTTTTTTTATATTATTATTTTATATGGAATTTGTCACGAACAAGTTATTTAGTTATTTACGAGAATTTAACTGTGTGGCTCTGAGTGCTTTGCTTGGCTTTATAAACTTTAGTGCAAAACTGAGTTGCTTGAAATTATTAATCGATGTGTTATCGATGGTTGCAGTGTTGACAGCGCCAACCATATGCCAGTTGCAGTGTTGCCATATCAATACTAAGATATCGATACAATTGTGGTCGTTATAACGGTTAATGGCGGCGAATTTCGAGTGCATTTATATTCGCACATTCATATGTATTAAACGTACATAAAAATAAAGGTTAAAAAAATGCGCATCACGCTAATTTTGCTATGTATATTTAATTCGCTGAGAGCCAGCTTAGGCGAAGATTTACTTGAGCTCAGCTGCATCACAGACGCCCAATGCATGCAGTTTGAAAACGGCAAGTGCGTGGACTCTCGCTGCACTTGCACTGCACGTGGCGGCAGCGCGGAGCGCGTGGACTGCCAGCCGAAAGATGAGAAGAAAAACAATATCGTTGGCGGTCCATGTCCCTGCACGTTGCCGCATGCTGAATGCGACGTGCAGACGCAACAGTGTTTCTGCGCCGCCGACTACATGCCGAGCGCCGACAGGCGCCGCTGCCTGTCGCTGAAGGTGCCACTGGACGGCAGCTGTGAGTTGGCGCGCCAATGCCAATCAATGGACACATTTTCCGATTGCCAAAAAAACCGTTGCATATGCCAGGACAACTTTTGGCTCCACGAGGGCAACTGCCTGGCCCTATTGGGTGAGCGCCACACATTTCATATGCCATGGGCCACATTCTGATCGTTTGTATCCTTGCAGATCTGAGCTGCAGCAACAATACCGTATGCGAAAGTGTTGGCGCCTCGATTTGCCTGCCGCAGGCCGGCAAGTGCGTCTGTGGCAAGGATCTTGTGCCCAATCACAATATGACCGCATGCGCTCTGGGCGTTGGCTATGGCGCCAATTGCACCAATGCTGCTCAGTGCCAGGTGCAGCTGGGCGCCGGAAGCACATGCGAGCACAATCGCTGCGGCTGCAGCACGAAGCACTATGCCAAAGTCGATGACAAGCTGAACACGACCGTGTGCGAGCCGCATGTGCCATATGGAGCATATTGTCGCCGCACCAAGGACTGCCAGCACATGGGCAATGACGACGACAAGGTGCTCAACTCCCGCATGGAGTGCAAGTGGGGCGAGTGCGTGTGCCGTTCAGAGTTTCGCGTGGTGGACAACGAATATTGCGCCGTGATCGCTGGGGCGGCTGCCAAGCAACTATTCCAGCTCCTGCCACTGGCAATTCTCAATATTTTGCTAATTTATTCATCGATATAGAAAAGCCAAAAGTATGGACTTAACATTACAAATACAAATACAAATACAAATACATATACAAATACATATACAAATATATATATATATATATGAACGGAACTATTGATGTTTTCAGAGGCCGATGCGTGCGGGCGTGCGACGTGGCGTGGCATTGCCTGGCGTTGCGATCTCCTGTTTGCCCGCCAGCTGCTCTTCGCGCTGCGCCGCCAGCTGCTTGCGCTCCTCCATCTCGTGCTGCGCCTGCAACATTTGCTCCTCCATCTCCTTGAGATGCTCGGCGGCCAGTTTCTTTTTGTCGCGTCCGCTGCGCCCCGTCTCCTTGACGGAGAAGAACATCGGCCCCAGCTCCGCCAGCCAGTAGCCATCGACAGCGGTGGCACACTGCATGTACTCCTTGGCGGTCATAATCAGCTCGTGATAGACAACGTAGTCGGGCGTCGTGCCCAGACCATACAGCGCCGACGTCGGATGCAAGTGGCATGGCATGCCCGTGCGCAGATTCACATACTCGCCGATGCCCTTGAGGCGTGCCGCCTGATAGAAGTACGCCGAGCAGATGCACTTGCGCACGATGTCCCAATCGGTGCCGCACGACTTGACGTTCATCTTCTGCTGCGTCATGATGTCCTTCAGCTGTTGCCGCACCTCGCGCACCTTGCGCATGGCCTTAATGTGTATAAAGTGCTCGTTGCACCACGTAGAGCTATAGCTGCAGGGCGAGACCGCGAGAGGGAGAGAGAGAGAGAGAGAAGGGGGGAATTCAGTTTGGCTCCAACTTGCTGTCCCACTCCGTATGTGTTGCTCACCTGTTCTGCTTCCACTGCAGATAGACATTGAGGTAGGTTAAGTGATCCGATTCGGGCACCTGAAACTTTTCGCGCACTCCGTCCGCCTCCTCCTCGCGCCCCTTGGGCCGATAGAATATCGATGGCACGGACAACATGGATACTACGAGAGCGGAGCACAAGATTAATGCTGATCATCGCAGGCATTTCGAACTCACCAATGATTAGGACTTCGGAGCTGCACTCCATTTGGCAGGCCACGATGAGCATCTGGCACTGCGGCGGATCCAGCGGGAACTCGGCCATTTGTCTGCCCAGCGTGGTTAGGGCGCCCGTGTGATCCAGAGCACCCAATATCCACAGCTGGTACAGAGAGTTCAATATGTTGTCCTGCGGCGGCGGATCCATGAAATGGAACTGCAACAGATCGACCACGCCCAGAGACTTGAGCAGCAGCACCGTGTTGGCCAAATTGGTGCGCTGAATTTCGGGCACGGTCAGCGCCAGCAGCTCGTCCTTGTACTGGCGCTGCGTGTACAGGCGAAACGCCTGGCCAGGACCAGTGCGGCCGGCACGACCCGAACGCTGATTGGCATTCGCCTGCGAAATGGGATAGATTTGCAGCGCGTCCATGCCAATGCGTGGATTGTACACCTTCAGCTTGCAGTAGCCGGAGTCAATCACATAGATGATGCCGTCCACAGTCAGCGACGTCTCCGCAATGTTGGTGGCCACCACACACTTGCGCACACCATCGGCGGACTTTTGAAAGATCTTCGCCTGCAGATCGGACGGCAGCTGCGAGTAGATGGGCAAAATGCTCAGCTCGGGGGCGTTATCGATTTCGCCGAGACGCTCCTCGAGCACCTCGCAGGTGACCTCGATGTCCTCCTGGCCGGGCATAAAGATCAGCATGTCACCCTCGTTGGGCGTCAAGTGCACCTGCAGCGCCTGCTTCACCGCCGACTCCACATAATCCTCGCACGCATTCTTGCTAAACATCACGTCCACCGGAAACGTGCGGCCGGGTATGGTGAATGTCGGCACATTGCCAAAGAACGTAGCAAACTTGGTCGAGTCCATGGTTGCGGACGTGACAATCAGCTTCAGGTCATGGCGGCGTGCCACAATCTGGAAAAGTAAAAATGTAAAATTTTGATAAATTAATGGAATGAAGAAACTTGTTATATATATATATATATATATATATATATATATATATCTATAACTCTAAGATTCGTATTTAATTTATAATAAAAAAAAAAATTAAACAATTTAATCGCACACAAGAGAAAGAACATTGCAGATAAATCGGACGCTTTCTGGGGCATTCCACTCGATGCTGCGGCCTTGGAGCGACTGTACCCACCCACCGAAATATGCGAGCATGACCCAAATCCCGAGCACCGGCCCCTGAGCTGAGCTAAGCCAAGCGCACGGACGACGTCAAGTCAAAGTCGTAAAAATTCATGTGGCAGCGCCGCAGCAAATATCCTGAGTTCAATTCAACACACATCAACTGTGTTGAGTTGCGAGTGCAAAACGCTCAACTCAACACACACATGCACGAAGCTGTGCACAGAGTAAGCGACAGAGCGAAAGAGCGCGCGAGAGCCAATTGAGAGCGTGTGAGCACAGACAACGCTCTCATTGTTTCGACTCAAGCGATTTAACGATTTCACGAAACGACAACAAGTCAACGGTTGCCCACTGGCTGGGTGGTTTAGGTAGGTTGTGGTGGGTTTTGGCATGGCCTGGTGAGGGGCCAACGTGCTGTGTCGCACGTAGGCAGGCAGCTAAGGACGTAGATCCTGTGCGCTGTCACTGGCATGCATACATGTGTATGTATGTGTGTCTGTGTATGCACAGACAAAAAGCTCAAATTGCTGTTAAACTAATTCCGCTGCTGCACCTGCTGCAGTAACAACAACAACGAGCTTCGCGTCACGGGCAACTTAACAAGCAAATTGCGCATTGGCTTGCAATGCGGTTAGAAAGAGGTGGGCCAAGCCCTCAGCGATGACAACAACACATACACGATATTCAGTATGTCGCTTATCGATACAGATGTACGCATGTATGTATGTATGTATGTACATATGTACAGTGTACATATATCGCTTACATGTGAGTGAAGAGTGAAGAGTTTTTTTGTGATAGCTCCGCCAATGGCAGCGCCAACGCATTGATTCAAATTTTATCTCCGAAGCCGAGCGTTAAGTGACGTTAAGCAATATCCCGTTCACGGCAATTACGATAGAGCATTTCGATATGTATGACAGTAGACTGCTGTATGTATGTATGTATGTATGTGTGTGTGTGTGTGCAAAGCTCGTTGAAGATATGGCGCAGGCAAAGGCAAATCGGATTTCTTGTTTTCTGTCAGACGCGTTGTGCGAAATACCAATCCCCTTACGTTATACATAAGAATGAACGAGAGCCACAATAACTGTACAGCTAATACGTTATTTATTGTCTTATGGAGACTTGCAATAAATTGTTACAAATCATTTATTTTACACGCATTCCTCATGATTTTGCACTCAGTATTACGAGTGCTTTATAGAGATGAGCTTAGCTAATGAATGTTGGGAAATGTCCCAAGTTCCGATATGAGCTATTGCTCAGCTCGTAAAGTATTCAAAATCGATAGCTCTTGTAATCGATAACAGTTATTGATGGCTTTTCCTCTAGTTTACACGATATATATCTTTATCTAAATTACGGCAACCTTTGCTCAATCATAAATCTCTTTCTAGAGTTTCCAATCTGTAAAACTCGTACGAATTGTTATCTTACAACTTTTTATAGAAGAAAATTGAATAAAATTTAAATTTATACTTCATTATAAAACTAATATAGTTATACATAATAATAAAATTATATTGTATAATGGTTTACTTCTCTAGTTTATTCTACATTTAGATTTTAAGCTGTTTCTCTGTAAGTCTAGTATTCGATATTGAATTAGTTTATGCTCACACACTCATTGGAGATATCTATAACTTTGAGTCGAGTTCATTATAATAGCACCTGTTCAAATATATCGTTTTTTTTTTTTTTTTTTTTTTTTTTTTTTTTTTTTGTAACTTGACTCCTCGATTTCAGTACCAGGAACTAAAGTCCATTTCCACCTGGAAAGAACTCGACAGCGGCCTGAGCCGAGAACGTTCTGGAAGAGCTGAAAACGTATAGTATGAAGTGGCATTACGTGCACAAGTTATATAGAGAGAGTTCTATTTAATATAAGAAGTTAAAATTAGCAAATCTAAACTGAATTTCGAATTGTGCTAAAAATGGTGAAGAGAGAAAAAAACTAATCAACTTATCGATAGTTCCGGATCAATAAAAATTATTCAAATATCTCCAGATATAAGTATATTTATATATACACAAGGAGGAATAATGTGATAAGTGAAACAATTTTAGAGTTCCACAGATAATAATGGAATTTCGTGTAAAAGTAATATGATTAATGAATCTGACTAAACTCGCCTGAGATTATATAGAATGCTATGAATAATACTCTGAATAAGAAATCTACTTAAAAGTTCGGCAGTTTATATAGAAAACTAAGATTAACTTAGAGTGAATCAGTCGACACGGCTCGACTAGGAGATACCCTTCCAGCTGATATGCCTTCTGCCATGCAGATGGACGTACAGACGTCTTGACAGATGGATCAGACTAGTTCAACTTGGGTAGTTGTCCATATGTATCTATATTCTATATATATATACTTTATGAACTTCTATAATACCCTGAAATCGCATTTTCAATAGCTACAGGGTATTGTAGTGAAAGGTTTTTTAGATATTAGTGAAATTAAGTAGAGTATGATTAGTGAATCCGCTCAATGGGTGCCCAGATATTAGTAAGCATATGAAGAATGTTCCATATGCATTGTGACGCAGCTAAAGTTGAGAATTAAAAATTGGTCTAAAGCAAATGATTTCTAGAACACATATGTATATTATATTTTAGAACAGTTTTATAGGCGGTAATAACACTAAAAATATTTGGTGATATTTTGCTTACGAAGCGTTTCCAAGGCAAGGCCGTTCTCTCGTAATACGAAAATTGAATGAACTTTGAGCAATATTGATAGAAGAAGATAACTGTGCTTCCATTCAATATATGCGACAATTCATCAAATAGATCAACTGTTGAGTGACTAACCCAAATCACGAGCGAATATTGTATATGCATATATATATATATATATATATATAGGTATATATAGGTATACACATATATTTAGCTGATACTGCGCTCTTATTTGATTAGAGTTTTTTTCCCACTTTTGTCTTATAAGCAAAAAGCATTTAGTGCGTGTCGTTATGAATGTTTACGTTTGTCAATGTGTTGGTACCACGAGTTTTATTTATTATTATACTCTATGTGGGATTGCAGGGTATATGGGTTTTGTCACTATGTGTGTAACAGGTAAAAGTAGGAGTGCCCCATAATTAGCGCTCATAACTGATTTGAACTAGCCATATCCATACGTCCGCCTGTATATCCACCCCCGATGTAAATACAGCGATCTCGTAAACTACAAACGCTATAGGCTTGAACTTTTACCAGCATTGTCATATATACCATACAGGTACGAGCTCATCGTTTTGTTTTGGATATCCCATTTAATAGCCCTATTATCCATAGCAATCGATATTTTAAGTTCGTTTTTTAAGCGTAACTTGAAGACTTTTGAAAATAGAAACATAAATCTAGCTGCAGAAGAGTTCTATAATATATACGCATATTTTGTATATCTTAGATTTTGCATATACCCATTTCCCGTATAAGAGTAAGTAAAGTCTATATGATAGAAGATATATTCAACAATAATGTTCTCATAGCATCGCCCCAGCTTCATAGGAAGGAATATCAGCTCGTAGGGTGCAGGGTATCTCCCAGTCGAGCCATGCTGACTGGAGCGCTATTGCTTGATTTCATTATTATTATTGTTTTTCTTTATTTGTTTCATTTCAGTATGGCATGCAGTATATCAATCTTGATAGCGATAAGGTATATTCAGCCCCGTGAGCCACTTGACTTAGGTTGCGACTTTACATACCCAGAGGAGGGGCAGCGTGAGAGCGAGCGGGAGAGGAAGAGGCAGATTTCTGCAAAGGGAATCATGTATGTGTAAATGTATGTATATCTATTACACAGTGTCTGTGAGCAGTTAATGAACGTTGTGTGTTGGGGGAACAGGAAATGTGCGATTTTGCTGGGAGTCAAAAAAAAAAAAAAAAGAAAAAAAATTGATAAACCTCGCGTCGCAGCTCATCAATCACAGACTTTTTTAATACAAATTTTAAATTAAAATAAATAAGTAAATGCAAAAAGAAAATATATATAAATACATACATATATAGGCAATGTAGGAAATGCAATTCAAAAAAATGCAAAAATCTCATTAAAACGAGGAAAGAAAAAAAAAATAAGAACAAAACATTTTCGTCGTCATTTGTGGAATTTGCTGGGCACAGAGCCAATAAAATTTCTTAGATAAATTAGATGAGAGTCTGAGCAGACCGATTGATATATATATATATATATATATATAAGACAAAAATAAAAAAAATAAATAAATAAATAAAATAAATATTACTAAAGCGTGAAATAAATGTTGACCATCTAATTTGGATTGAAGGGCATTTTGTTGGAATTTCATAGACGTATTTATGGCTGTAAGTATAGATATACATACATAAGTATACGTATGTATATAGTATAATAACTCAGTAATCTAGTAATATTTAGTCAAGTAACGCTTATCTATGTAGTTTACGAGCTGTTGCAAATCATTTTCATATATTGCGCTCGAAAATTATGATATATATGTATATACTAAATATTTATTTATTTATTATTATTATTATTATGGGGCGTTGACGTTTGCCGTCATAGCCCATGAGCTGTCGAAATTTGTTTGAGTGTTCTTGATCTTGAGACTGGCAGTTAGACGGACCCGACTCACGCGACTAGCCAAGTAATGTCCACTAGACATGTATCTAAATAATATATATATAAATATAGATATACATATGAATATACACACACATATATATACATATAGACATACATATATTACAATCACAGTCTGTCCGTATAATGAGAGCAATAAAAAATATAATTTATGCATATGTGTATTTATGTGAAAATAAAGAAAAATTATGTACTTAAATACTTAATATATGTGTTATACACAAACAAATAAGATAAAACGATTATGTACGTGATATCTATCTATATGGACTCGATAGTATGGTATACGAAATGTCAAACAATTCCAAACATGACGATAAAGTCACCACAAATAATGGGAATTGAAATGTTTTAAAGTTGGGATATCATTTCAGTATTGACTGTTGGCATGCAACTTGTTTTTTTTTTTTCCTTCTTTTTTGTTTGATTTTAATTGATATATATTTTCGTTTTGTTTTGTTTGTCTGGCGCCAGCGAGCAAATCTATGCGAGCTGTCTGACCATATAATTAATGTTTAAATGCAATTTTCAGTGCATTTGCATTGCAAAATGTCGACTGGGGGCGTGTGGAAAAGCTTTAGCGCGAGTCTGATGAACTGTGTGGGCAGCAGCGGGCGCTGCTGTGTTGAGTACGACAGCACGAAAGCAATTTTACAATTTCTCAGTGGCAGGCTCAAAACTTGCGGCGACAAAGCGGCACGAGTTGACAGCGAAGCAAGAGCGACAGCGAGAGAGCGCAAGAGAGTAATGTGTGGTGAGTGGTGAATGGTCAATGGTGAGTTGTGTTACGCTGCTTTTTGGAGGTGTGGCAAAGTCTACATACAATTTTATCTTGGCAAAACTACCTTCAAGATGTAAACAAAGCACACAAACACACAGACACATATTCAATTAAACACAAAATCACACAATAAATATCTTGCACGAGCAAAAACACGAGCCAACAACAATACGAAAGCAAAACAATAGCAATGCGAAATATTTACTAATTTGCATACATACATACTATGTATGTACATATGTATTATGTGTATATTTTAAAACTATTATAAAATATCGTGGCAACACGCAACAACAATAAACGCAATCAATGGTCGAAGATTTTTGCATATTTTGTTTTTATCCGCACATTTGCAAGGCAGAACGAACGGGCTAAAGCAAACAATAAAGCCGCAAAACGAGTTATGAGCAGCAGATGCCGATGCCGAAGGTGAATAACACTATAGCAGCAGCCCGACCGAGAGCGATTGTGTATGTGGGATAGAGGGAGCGCGAAAATGCGCGAGAGAGTTAAAGCGAAAGTCTGAGCGAGATACAAGCTGTGGGCAGAAGGAAGCTTGAGACTTGAAATTGCCCATCTGCGTGCTGAGCACTTTTTCGGTTTTCTTCTTTTAAGTTAATTCAATTTTATTCATTTGCAGGGCTTGTCTGACAGAAAGAATAACAAAAAGCAAAGCTAAAACAGCTGTTGCAGGTCCTTTTCTTCCGCCATGTGCCAATCACACACATACATGTATGTATTTCTGTACACTAGCGTATGCATATTCTGTTCACTTACACTCATGCACACTTTTTTAGGCGACAGCAGGAAGAATTTAGCGCAACGGCGACGGCTGTGAAAACAGAAGAATCTTTTTGTTTTTGCATATTCAGTAAACACATAAATGAGTATTATTTTCGGCGTTCAGCTTTCGGTTGTTGTTATTATTGTTGTATACACTGTTTTGTCTCTCAATGTTGCGCGCGTTTTATGATTATCTAAAAATAGCTGTAGGCAAAGCACATGACATGCGCTGCTGACGTCGACGCCGACAGCGACGTTAACGTTGAAGACGTCGTGAACGTCAAACGTTTGCGCTGTGGTTTAGGATTACAGATATGTACATATACATACATACACACATGTACATACATATATGTATGTACACAACTAGCAAAATACTGCCACAGGTGGCTGGCCAAGGCGAGCTTAGAAAAAGCTCATTGAAATCATGGCTTAAGACCGACTGCTCTTGTTCACTTCCTTTAAGATAAAACTGTTTTCGCAGAAATATATGCTACAGAAAGCTCTATCTAACTAGAGCTTTTTCGAAGCGTTTGGTGCGCATTCACTTTTTCGTCTGTTTTTATTTCTCAAAGAATAGAGGCATTTGGTTAAATATTTCAAGCTTCAAGCTTTCAAAAGCTTAACGAATGCCCACAAATAATGACGTTTATCATTTCAATCCGACCTCACTCGGGTCTTTGTCAACCTCATTGTTGTAAAACTGTTTTGACTAGACACTCAATTTAAAGGGTGGTTGTGTGGGCGTATAGACATACATACATACATACATACATACATACATACATACATACATACATACATACATACATACATACATACATACATAAGTGTGCGTGTGCGTGTGTGTGAGTGCTCTTCCATTCTCTTCTAGTTAGTTTTAGTGCTCTGCTTCTATTTTGCTGCTGTTTACTTAAACCTGGTTAAGCCGGACCAAGTGCATACAAAGAAAAGCAAAGAAACGAAACGAAACGAAACGAAACAAAACAAAACGGAAATAGCTTTGAGTATCTCTGACATGAGACCAAAGTCCGGTTATGGCCAGATATCGACAGCATTTGCAAGCAAAAAGCGCTCTGTGAAGCCTTTAAGTCAAAATGGCTTACTAGATACATAAACGAAAAAATATAGACACAACAAAGAACACGTTTTTTAAGTGTGTGTTCCCATTAGACACACTCGTATGTAGATAGGATAGATAACTAAGCACATATGAATGCTTAAATATTTATAAATGAATAAACATAGCACATACATGTACATATGTACATACAAAGGTTTTCGCTAGAAGTTTATCAACGGGCGCAAAATGTTGATGAAACAAAACAGTTTTGACAGATTTGGCCACAGTGAAAAAGCGTAAAGCAAACAGCAGCAGCAAAATGAAGCCGCACAAGGCCGGGTAACACATCCGCTAGACATATTTATATTTCATGCGGGCTCTGCCCAGCCACTTGCCAAATTGAACGCTCAACGACCAAATTAGCCAATTGGTTTATAATAGACTGTAAAATGAAAATAAATACAGGTGGTTTAGCTCACATTGTGTCTTACTATTGGAAAATACATACATACATACATACACATATACAAAAACACAAACAAGTAGCACAAGAAAGTACACAGAAAGGGCGACAAAAGAGCGGGCAAGCGAGCGAGCGAGCGAGTGAGCAAAACTTTAAGCGAGTGCATAAAACAGATAATAAATATATTTATACATATACATCTACACACACCAGCCTGTAAGTGTGTGTGTGCGTGTGCATAACAGAGATAAACAATGCGGAATGGACACAGTGAATTCAGCATACGGTTCCTTGCTAATCAAACGGCAATTTAGAGCTGGCATAGCCAACAGCAGCTTAAAAATTAGTGATGGCATTTGCAAAAGAGATGGACATATTTTAATGAACTCTTTAGCAAGAGCAATTTTACGATATATTATTCATTTTGCTTAAACCAAAACATATTGAGCAATAAAATATGTTCTAGTAAATATTTATTTATTATAACATACCAAATATTTGATATCATAATATACTTATTTATAAAAAAAAAAAAAATGCAATTTAAGCAATGTAAATGACTCACACTCTGAAAGTGTATACCCGTATCAAGTATCTGTTATGCATATGTATGTATATATGTATAGTACAACTAACTGTATAGTATGCGCTTTTACTGTTTGCTGTAATACAATTTAAGCTACAATCAATGTACGTATGAACGTTTATGTATATAAATATTTATATGATTGCATGAGCCTATCGATTGCATTAATGAACTAAAACAATTAGAACGGTATAAAAAAAGAAAAATATCAAAAGGTATTTAATATCTTTACAAATCAATTGAATAAACAATTTAAGACATTTGATTTTCTAGTTTATGGGCTTTAATGTTTATGTTTATTTCAAATATATACAATATATATATATATATATATATTTTTATTTTTTTTTTTTTTTTTTTTTTTTTTTTTACTCTTTGCAGTCAGTTGAATGTGGCTTTTGTTGCTTTTTGGGCACTGACCTACGCACATTAAAAAGATTCAAGCTAGCCGAATCTTAAATACCCTAGCTGACACTTGACCATTGGGAGTATTCTTATACAAAGGATTCTATACATAGTATATACATCATATAAAAATTCAATAATTCCAACTACGCTCAAGAATAATTATTCCATACAAGAGCTTAAAGCTTAGCTGATTGTAGTGCCTATATACATAAATATTATGGTGAGCTCATGTCTTAGGCTTGGAATATCTACATATGCATATATAGAAATCATTTGAATAAAGAAATATATATATATAGCTGCTTATATAACCCCAGCTGCATCATCTCAAATGCAAATATCCGAATAGAAGGGTATCTTAAGTGCAGTGCTCTTAATTAGGCAAACAATTGCAAAGTGCTAGGTGAAGACGATGCGAAGGCAGAGGCAGTGGCAGTGGCAGTGGCAGTGGCAGTGGCAGCGGCAGAAGGGGGGAGAAATGTAGAAATGCTTTGGAGCGATACTGAAACCGAACAGCAGCTAATTAAACGCAGTTGAGCTGAGCGACGCAGCAGCAGTCAATTGGCAGCGAAAATGCGACACGGCATAATCATGAGACCCCGCAGCCCAGCCCCTGCACTCTGCTTGCCACCCACCCTCTTCCATGCCCCTGTGTCCCAATGCTGACAAGGTTAAACTATAAATAGATATGGAGAATAACAAGCAACAACAACAACAACAACTTGTAGAGCTGCGCGTATTTATATCAAAACCAACAACAAGACGGCGGCGACGTCGACGTCGACGTCGACGACGACTGTGAAATACTCGAATAAATAAATGAAAAACCTGAAACAATTTGCAGAGAGAAACGCATAAGCAACGATATGACGCAGCTGTAATACCCTGCAATACAGTTAGCACATTTATGTGCACTTATTAAATATTAAAAAAAATTTATATATATTTATACATATACACACATACATACATATATGTATTACTAGTATACATATATCAATTTTCATGTACTTTTAATTAGCACTAAAATCATGAAATATTTTTAAATTTAACTTAAATTGACTCTTTTTCAACTATTTGTAGATTATCTTTCGAGATATTAAATTCACTGGCTAAACCTCCCCACTTAAGCTAAATTCCGTAGTTCTGTAAATATTCTTAGCCCCAACCTATTTTGATAATATCTTGTTAATTCAATATACATATATGAGTATATGTGGGCAAACGGTGCGACGTAGCTGTAATGACCTTGTTAAGGAAGGGTAGTCGAAATGAAAAACTTGAAAATGCACAAAACCAAAAAAGAAACGAGTAAAAACATGAAATTAATAAAAGCGGAGCTGCGTCAGCAGCGCCGTCGCAGTCGCCGTCGCCGTCGCCGTTGCCGTTACTTGGCCCAGTTTTGAGCTTTGGCTACTTAATAGGTCAAATTAATTGTCGTTTGCGTTGTCCCAAAACAAACGCAACTCATTTCAGAAGCTCACACACACACACACTCACACACACACAGAGAGTGCCACACGAGCGCAAGCTGCGACGTCACAGCGAAAAGCTTTTAGCAAGCCTTTGAATTGATTGAAATTCCCGAAACCCCGAAACGATAGTCCAGTGTTGGCTAACGCACACACGCAACGGGACATCGACCGAGGTTTTGGGGCGACAATATCGATCTGCGTGTCTCTCTCTCAGGGGGCAGCTCAAGCTCACTAATCCGTTGTATGGCCTCCTCTGCTCCGATAATGTGATTATAGGATTGTCAATGCCAATGCCCAAGCCCATCAGGTCTGAATCTTGATACACACACACACACACACACACACACAAGCACACAGAGACACACACACGTATGCCTGCATGCATGCATTAATATAACAATTGTCATGTATAACAGAATACTCAAGAGGAATTCGTAGCGGGCGCTCAGTTGTTGCCCCCCACTCGAATTAGAATGGAGGCAATTTAGATACTGATTGCACCCATAGATATTTTTTGTTGAACAAAATGTCAACAGCTTTTAAGGTGCAAATGCACCCAAAAACAATTCGAATAGACAAATGGAATTTATTCTGTTTAAAGCAAAAACTTGCCAGTTTTTTTTTTTTCGTGCGCTTTTCGCAAATTAAGTTATTTTGCACTCGCGCGATATACATAAAGTAGGTGATCTAATAATTAGATAATTTTAGCATATGATATATAAATAATATGTTTATTAGACAGCTTGTTAATTTAACACTCATATGTAAAGCTGCACACACACACATACATGCATATATATTAAAATGCAGTAAAAACAAATTCCAACAAATTTTCAGTTTATGGAAATTGTAAACGAATTTCTTTTTGAACTAAATTTACAGATTCAAACGGCCATGGCACAGTGGTCAAATGTTGTGAAAAATTGCTCAACTTTAAATTACTACGACAATTTTATATGATCGTTAATATGACAAATATGCGATTAATTTAATTATTAAACAAATATGTATACATATACATACATAAACATATATATACATACATATGTATGTACACAAACATTTATTTACTTTTGCATGTTTTTTATACACATACTCATACTCATATTATTCTTGCAATCAATCATAAGCAAATAATCAACAATTGCAAATACAATAAAATGATCATAATAATAAACAAAATCAATCATTTTTGTATTTATTTTTGGGGACGCAGGCATGTGACGTTTGTACACGCACACACACATACACATGCTACATGTTGAGCATTTTTTGCTGCTCAACGTATCGGAGCGCAAAGTCAATGAAAATAACAACAACAACTACGCCGTTAACAAAATATTTTAACAATGTACATTTTCATATACTGAGAATAAGAAGGTCAGGCAGCTAGCCAGTGATGTCGCTGTTTGCGTCGCAGTAGCGACTGACGTCGGCAGCGGCAAAGTTGCTAACATCAGGTAAGCAGTTTTGTAACTGCATATGCGACAAGCACATAATTAAATTGATATCCCAGCAATTAAAGCGATAGTAAACAGCAATAGCAAAACAACTGTAACAACAACGCGAAGAAAAGAGTATAACAACATAAGGCGCAAAGCCTAACGGAACGTGCAACAAGCCCATAGCCGTAACAGGGGTACAACGGCAGCACCGTAACTCACCACACCAAAGAGACTGAGAGAGAGAAAGAGTGAAAATACCACCACAAAGAGAGCGAACGCTGTAGACGACGACGCAGCCAACGACGACGACGACGCAGCCGACGACTCGTTGGCTAGCTGACAACCCGAAACCGGCTTTGGTTATAAATAAACCTTCGCTACGCTGGTATTTGGCTTTCGAGTCTCTAGCGGTGCAGTAGCAGCAACAGCAGCAGCGAGCAAAACACAAAAGCAACAAACGGCGTTCAGGCGAAAAACACGAACTTACCGAAACGAAATCGCTGTGAAAAGAAAATACATAAAAGAGACCAGACCATACAAAATACAAGCAAGAAAATTTTTACAGACACTCGGGCAGAGACGTTTTTTTTTCGAATTTGTTGTTTTTGGTTTCATTGAAACACAAATTTGTGCTTCTATTTGCGCTTTATTATATTTATTTAAATACAAGCAGCATTTCCATTAACTAGTGCACAGCACTAGTGCTCTATTTATTTATTTATACTTTTTTTTTTTTTTTGCGTTGTCTTGCGAAAAGACAAAACACAAAAAGTAAAGGAAACTTTAATTGGAGCAACGGGCCAAAGGCAAAACAACGATAAGCGGGCGTACACAAAACAAACGAGAAACGCATTAGAAAAAGAAAAGACAGAAAAAATAAGAAGCGAAAGAAAAAAGGGGATTAGAGCTAAACGCGCGCGCACTGTTTGTAAGTGTGAATAAGTGAAAGTTACGCGCGCGTGTGCAACGACATAGGCCACGCCCACGTCCGCAACGCCCACAGACAATGAACCGATCTAACAGTTTTGTCAGCTCACTAAAATGGTGGCCACTGCAGGGTCACAACAATCAAGCGACGCCACCGGCCGGAGCAGCGTCGAATGGCGGCAGCGCCGGCTATTCACAATCGGCGCCCAGCTCTCCCACATCGAATTGGCCACCGTCGCTGCAGCAGCACCACCACCACAAGCTGAGCGTCGGCGCCAATGTGAACGCAACATTCGGCAGCAGCGTCGCCGTACAAAAGCTGCGCGAATCCAAATGGTTCAAGCCCGAAGAGCATCGTATTTTCTGCGCCGTAGTCGAATGCGGTTTCATTGTGGAGGTGCGCAGCAGTGCCGCTGCCAAAGCTGCAGCAGCTGCGGCCGCCGCGGCTGCTGCTGCAGCCGCTGCCAGCGACGCCGATTCCCTGGACATCGATTGCCCGGTCCTCACACTGGCGCCACCACTGATAATACCCCGTAATGGCAGCAGCAGCATAAGCTTTCTCGAAGCACAGGATGAAAACGAGACGCCGGTAGCGTCATGGTACGGCATCGTACTGTGCAAGGTGGCCAAAGGTGAGTACAGAAAATGTAAAAAGCGTTTTATGGGGGAGAGAAAAAGCTCTTACTGCGTTGTTGTTGTAGCGTGAAAAGCTCAATTCTCAAGCTGTTCATTTTACAACGTATAGAATTCGAACGAAAAATTTATAAGAGAAAAACATTTTTTTCTTGGTTAATTCTTATGGCCTATTTAAGTAAATCTTCGTTTTGTACTTGACCCAAAAACGGGAGAAAGAAAAAAAAATGATTTCGATATCAGTTTTTCGTGTTCTTGACGATGATTAATCACTTTGCAGACGTCAGAGCAATTAAACTAATCTCACAAATTCAGCAAATTGTGATATTTTAAAATGACATTTAATAAAATCAACAATTTTTATGTACATAGTATACATACATAAATTTGTGTGTGTGTGTGTGTGTGTGTGTGTATGTATGTATGTCATATATATATGGGCGCTTTTTATCTAATCGAAGACAACAAAACTGTCGAGTGCGGCCTACAAGAACAATGAGCACTTCTCAACTTTGAAGAGGCAGCAAAACAAAGCGCCAGCAGCGCAGCAGCAGCAGCAGCAGTAACGAACTTTGCGACGTCGCGCTTCGCACGCACGCATTCACACAATCGCAAACAAATAGTATACATATACACATATATACACGTACGCAGGCATACAATGTTTCGCTCACACTTGCTGCAGCAACATGACCATTCACAATGCTGCGCTGACAGCTGCCAGAACATTCCATATGTATGCGTGCGCAGAGCGAACAAAAAATGTAAACAACACGAATATTTTAAATATTACCGACAATGGGCGACTTGTCATAGGCAACAGCAGCAGCAGCAGCAGCAGCATCATGTGCTTTGAGTCACGCATGCTGCTGAATTTTTTTTTTTTTTTTTTTTTTCTTTTATTTTGCACAGCTGCTTTGCCGACCGCACGTCCGCCAGCCTTTGAGACCAACCAACGGCAAACGGTCCCAGTCTTGTGACGTGTGGTGAACTTGTTTAAGTGCTTTGTGTTTTCTCTTCGCTTCAAAAGCTTGCTTTAGCGTAGAGACACTCACCACTGCAAAGGCGACTGTTGCATCTCGTGCTACGAGCAATTCACCAGATATGGCGGTGGGTGTGAGCGATTGCTTGCAAATGCATATTTGTATAAATGTAAATGCAAACGTGTATTCAAAGATATACGTATGTATGTCTGTGTATATGTTTGCTATGACAGTAGAGCTTTTGATTTTAATTGTATGCCATGTGGTGATTATCCTGTACATTGACATGACTATATAAGCTGTTATTAGCACTCACACACGTACACACATATGTAGAATGACACATATACCACAAATCCAATAAGAATCTCATAGAAAGTTCAACTCAACTACTTCAAGTATTTACCCAGCTCTAATGGAAAATGTAAATACTTTGAATAGCATTAGACAAATACATTCTGATAAGAACTGCTGCAAACGTGATTTACAAATTGTAATGTGTAATTGCCGCATTTAAACAAATTGGTTGACAAACCGCATGCTGAGTGACGTCACACATAATAAATAGAGCTTATCTGTTTTTTGCCTGAATATGGCTTATCGCTGGACCATACAAACACAAAGCGCCCAACAGGTGCCGCTTTGTAATACGTTCAATGAACCATAAGAAAGAAAAATAAACATTTATGGGCGATCTGTTGATGAGCTCACTTCAAAGTGCACTCATCTTTCTCTTTCTCTTCCTCTTCCGACTGCACACACATTTTTCCCACGGCCTGTGATTGCATTTTACAGTTATTTAATTATGAAACACACGTACAAACATGATTACATATTTAGCTCACATAAGATACCAGCAGTAGAAAAATGTTACTTAAATAAAAATAAAGCCCACGTCCCACTGTAGCCAGTCGCCCACACATTGGGACAAACAATTAAAAATGAGTGCAAATTAGTTGCGCATGGCAAATACTGAAAACCGTTAAAACAAAAACAACAACAAAAGAATGAGAAAAAAAAGGAGCAGCAAAGTGTGAAACATTGGCGATGCTAATTATATAAGATTAATATTAATGTCATTCATATAAAAGAAAAGAGTGACAATTACGCAACGACAGCAAAAGCAATGAGTTATTGCTGTTGGTAATATATGATAACTATCTAGTTTATGATATAATGCGGCTAACCAAAGAGTTAAAAATGTACACACAATTTTTAAACGATTTTCAAGTTACTCAATGCTCAAGCGCAGCCAACTTAGCTCGTTACTAAATAGTAATTCAAAATGGCCTAGCAGCCAGTATACAAATAAAATTCGAAAATAAGTTACTTAGAAAAGTAAAAAGCTTTTTAGAATAGAAAACAAAAATCGAATTTCGTTTGCAAAAAATTGTGAAATTACAAATTGCATACAAATTTCGAGAACTATCGACATCTTTAGTAGACAATCGATTGCAGCGTGGGCCACAAAGTGCAGCCTGCAACTAGTGTTGTATAATAGATAAATGTGAGTGCTGAAGCAAATGGGCAACGCTGCAGCAATTTAAATTTGAATTTGCACGAATCAATTGACAGTGGAATGCAGGCAGAGTGCGCACCTGTTTTGAATTGCTTAAATTGATGTCAATAATAATATTAATTTGTGTGTGTGTGTGTGTGTGTGTGTGTTATTATTTGTTCTTTACATGTGTGCAACAGACAATAAACCAAAACCGGAAACTATTGAGATATATTCTGTGAAAATACGTGAGAACGGAACCTACAAGCTAATCAAAATGTCATTGGCCGACATTTGGAGCCACGGCTGGGAGTTGCGCATCAATAATTTCGCTGACAAGGAGAAAACGCCGCACAACGAAAAGGACATACGCAATCAGGTGAGTGTTGCAATAAATTTGTATATTTCGTTTTTAATTTGTTTTCGTTGTTTTTGTTGCTCTGCAGGTGTCGCTGGCACGCAAGGCCAAACAGAGTCTTTGGAATAATAATAAGCATTTTGTGTATTGGTGCCGCTACGGCAGTCGCCAGCAGGATGTGCGCAAGCGACAGGTAACGACGAGTGCGAATCACGTGCTGCTGCATCTGATCAACTGATAAGCGACGGACCTATATACTCTAGTCGTATATAGGTAGCATCATATACTGTATATTCCAAATGCCCGCCACACACACACACACACACACACACATACATACACACACACACGTACATGCATACACATCAATCCCTTGTTATAAGTTGCAGCAGCAAACCACACACACACACACACACACACACACACTGTTAACTTGGCCAACTTGAACAAAACGTACAACTAAAAAAAAAAAAAATAATTGAAATTGTAAACAAAATATTCAAATAGCATATATACATATGGACATTAAGTATATGTATGTGTGCGTGTATTCGACTGATCTGAACAAAAGCAGAGCTATGCTAATTTCAATATATATACATATATATCTATATATATATATATATCTATATATATATATATCTATATATATATATATATATATATATATATATATATATATATATATATATATATATATATTTATGCTTACTGATAAAACGCAGCGATATAACAAGAATTCATTTCATCAATTGCATTTTGTGTCAGGATACACAGCAATAATAATAGCATTAAAGAGCAAATAATAATAATAATAATAATGATAATAATAATTACAATAATTATAATAGTGCAAATCGCCTGTGTTATATCGTCATGCTAAATCTTACAAGTAATCAAATATATCTTGCAGATGTCCGAGTGCGTGAAATGGGGCAGCGTTGGCATGAATGCGGGCATGTTGCTGGTGCTCAATAATAGGCAAAAATGCCACTCCCACTCAAAGTAACTAACACCAAGCACACACACACACACACACACACACACACACTCTGATGAAGCATACACACACACATGTATATATTGCATATGTATGTGCTTTAAGTTCTTCTGCTTTGTCACAGAGCGTTGTTAGTTGAAGCAGAGAAACAAAAGAAAAACAAACAAAATCCAAAGCAAATTGTGATAAGATAAATCATATTTTAGCACCACACAAAAATGCAAATACATCTATATATACATATATTTATTAGCATATGTTCAGTATATATATATATATATATATATATGTATATGAATACACACTCATATATATATATATAAAGAAACAACAAACACAGCGAGCGTGTGAGCGGCAGCGAGTGATAGAGCAGGCTCTAAATTGGTTACTTTATTTAATTGGCAGTATTCAATTTAAATTTAAACTATAAATGGCCAATACACACACACACACACACACACACACACATACATTTGCTGCTGCAACTTTGAGAAAAAAAAGAAGAAGAAGAAAATTACAAATTGCAATTGCAATTTGTTTATTTGACAGAGAGAGAGACACACTGTGAAATTCGAAAAGACTTATTAACGATTTGTTGTTTTTTTTTTTATTACTATAATTATTATTATTATAATTATTATCATTATTTGTATGATGTATTATAGCTATTATAATATAATTAATATTATATATTATTATGTTGTCATAGAAATATTAATAATCAAGCAAGCACTAATTTTTTTTGGCTTTTCTAATTTAATTAAAAACAAAGAAAAAACAAAAACAAAAAAAAAGCAAACAAAAAAAAACGTAGTTTTTCAACACATTTTTGCTGCAGCATACTTTTGTGCGCGTGCTTAAATACGCTGCACATATTCCCCCACACTCAACACACAACACACACTAAGCTCACCACACCTCAATTCATGCATTGCACGTAACGTAACGTAACGTAGCGTAACGTCAATCAATTAGTTTGTAATTGATAACATTCACACACACAACACACACTCACACACACACATACGTTTAACTATATATTATGTATTTTTGTTTTTAGTCTCTTAAGCGATTTTGAAAATATTTATATATATTATATATACTATACGAAAATATATACATTTGGCAAATTGTGAAATTTGAATATGAAATGTTTGTAAAATGCTTTATATTTGGATATTATTAAATGTTTACCAACGGACAAATTATATGCAAACGACTTTTATTTAATCGCATCGCATCGCATCGGACAACAAGAACTCAATTGTGATGAGAGAATTGAAGGCAAAATAAATCGTTGAGCAATGGTGGAAAACGAACTCAACACACACATGCTTGAAACTCACCTCGCGCAGCAATCCGAAGAGCACATCCGTGGAGAGCGAACGCTCGTGCGCCTCGTCCATTATGATGGCCGCATAGCTGTCGAGATCCGGATCGCGCAGGCTCTCGCGCAACAGAATGCCATCGGTCATGTACTTGATGACGGTGCGCTCCGAGGTGCAGTCCTCGAAGCGTATGGCATAGCCGACATCCTCGCCTGTGATAACAAATCCAAGTGTGTGTTGAGTTTCGAGTCGCGAGTTAGAGCTAGACTCTGAACTTACCCAATTGTGTGTCCATCTCGTCGGAGACGCGCTTGGCCACCGACATGGCGGCGACACGACGCGGCTGGGTGCAGCCGATCATGCCACGCTTGCTGTAGCCATCCTCGTGCAGATATTGGGTTAGCTGTGTGGTCTTGCCGCTGCCCGTTTCGCCCACAATGATGACCACCGAGTTTTCGCGTATGACGTTGAGCAGCTCCTGACGGGAGGCGAACACGGGCAGGAAGCGACGCTGCTCGCCGATGGTCTTCTTGCGCGAGAATTCGCTCTTGCCCTTGTTGTCCTGCATGTCGCGCATGTGATCGGCGAACTTTTGATCCTTGCGATAGTCGGCCGTATCGCTGTCCCTATCGAATTTGCCATCGTCTTCGTCCTGCGGCCGCTGCACGCCCATAATGTTGCCCAGCTTGGTGCCGCCCAGCTCCCAGTGTTTCTTTTGCGCCTTGCGGCGCTCCTTTTGCTCGCGATAGTTGCGCACCAGGAGGCTGCCCTTGCGCGCCAGCAGCGCCATATCCGATGTGGGATCCTTGACGGGCACCACCGGCTCTGGCTGCTTGGTGAACACAATGCGGCCGTCCAGAAACGGCGGCACAATGTGATGCACCAGCAGATGCACGCGCTCCAGTGCCTCCTCGTCGAAATCGTCGCTCACATTGATGGAGGTGACCACGCCGGAGGTTAACATGCGATTGCGCTCCCACAGCTCATTGTCGCGATTGTTTTGACGCTGCTGAGCGCTGATGCGCTTCTTGCGCTTCTGCTCCAGCTGCTCTTCGCGGCGGCGAAAGTAGTCGGCATTGGTGCCGCCAAACGGATTGTTCTCGTCGTCGTAGCCCTCGTCGATGTTGTACCATTCGCGGTCCAGGCGTCGCTGCTCCTCCTCCCACAGGTCACGCAGCTCGGCATCTTCGGTCCAGGGCGTGGCGCCGCTGCGCTTCCGATCGTGCGCCCACTGATTGTAACGATGCGCGGGTGTCGCACGCGTCGTGTCATCGGGATGGTTGTACCTGCTGCGACTGCTGCCCCTCTCGGACCAATCACCGAAACTGGACGCACTGCCGTAGCCGGAGCCGGAGCCAGCGCCGCGTGGCGTCGGGAAATCCCAATCGGATTTTCGTGCACCGTTTCCCTCGCCATCGTCATCATCCCAGGAGCTGCTGGACACACCGATACCCGGTGTGCCCGGCTCTCTGGGCGTGTGCACGCTGCGCACCGACATCGAGCGATCCCGGTTCCGATCTCGATCGCCCCTCCGTCTGCCATCTCTATTCTGCTCTTGATCCTGTTCTCGTGCTCGCTTGCGCCTCTCGTCGCCGCGACGCTGTCTGTCTCGCTCACGCTCTCTATCTCTGTCTTTCGCCCTGTCGCGATCACGTTTGCTATCGGAGTCCTCGCGCGACGTTTTACGCACGGCGCCTTTGTGGCGATCCCGGTCTCGTTGGATGTGCTCGCGTAGGCGCTCTCTCGCCTTCTCAGAGACGCCGCCCGTGTGCGATGGTGTCTCATCTTTATGCTCGCGTAACTGCCGGCTGAGCTTCTCGAAGCTCTTCGTATCGGGTTTCTTGAATGCAAATTCGCTGGTGGGCGTTGCGGCATTGCTTGAGCTAGAGGGCGTGCCGCTGTCATCATACTCATTATCCTGAAAGGAGATCAAGCGCGCTTTTTCAGCCCGTCGCTTCGCAGCTAGCTTATCCAGGCCCAGGACCGAGGCCTTCGGAACCTTAAAACTGGGGCTTTCGCCACTGCTGTTTTTGGGCTTTTTGAGCACCAGGCCACCACGTTGCGCCTGGGATGAAGTGCCTTCCAAGCGATGCACGCCTGCATCATCTTCGGACATGCTATTATTTCGCGTTTATCAAGTTTTCTTTTGTTTGTACAGAACGTACCGTGCGCGTTTTACAATAAAAGTGGCATACTATCGATATCATTGTGAAAATATCGATAGCTACATTCGGCTACGACTATCACTATTTATAAAAGCAGCATTTTTATACAAATATTATTTGTATTGATACTTATGCAATATATTACTTAATATATATATATATTTTTTTTTGTTTACACCATATTAATAATTTATGAGTTATGAACATCGTTAATATCTCATGTCCATTCAACAACACAGCTGAGCGCTGTGAATGCTCAGTAGACTTTCTGGCAACGCCCGCCATTGGCGGCGAAAGTAAAACAGCTAGTCTCAAAATAATTATTATAATCTTTTATTAATTTGCGTTTTCTCTTTTTTCGTTTGCTGCCTCCAGTACCGTTTGGCTTATCCAATTTAAATATGGTGGATTTCCAGCCTGAATGGGCAGCGAAATTACCTCCGCCACGCTATATGGATGATTCTCGCGCACAAACTTGCTCAGCTCATCGATGCGGGAGGTGCGTGTCTTGATCATCATAAGGTACTCGTTATCCTCGTTAACTTTCCCCTCCCACATGTAGATTGACTCGATTTGCGGTATAATATTCACACAGGCCGCTAGTTTACGTTCGATGATGCCGTGTGCCAGTTTCTTTGCCGACTCCTTGTCGGGTGTAGTCACAAACGCCACGGAACTGGTGCCGGCTACATAAACAGGATCAGAATCCATATTGCTTTGGTTTTGATTGCCAATTGGGGAGCTATTGCTTGATGTATTGCATGCGGTTGTCGCAAACGCTGTGCGGCTTGTGACGGCGGCAGTAGCAGCAACAAGTAATAAATTGCGAGCAAGTTGCCAACGACAGGGCACCGACCTTGCCTTTCCCAGATATTGCATTAAATGCACTTTGCTCCGCTAATGAAACGCTGCGAATTGAAAACAAAACAACAGTCATTGCGATAACAAGCAAAATATATCGAACTATCGAATGGGGCTTTTGGCGTCACGTATCGATATAATTAAGTCCATCTACGTCATATTTTAAATATTTTTTCAGGTCTCCAGCGCCAAGTTCTCATTTGAATATTTAACAGAATTACGAAAAAACATAAATAAAAATACCAGTGTGTGTTATTGTTTTACTTGTCTAAAATATCTATTTTCGCACGTATTTATAAAGTTTGTTTTATTTTTTAGTTATAAAATGTGACAGTTAAAAAAATTAGTGAATTAATTTGGTACAAATGCAATTAAATAAAAAAAAAAAAAAAATTAAATATAAAATTATTTAATATAGATTTTGTGCTTAAGACTACATTTTTGTTTTGCCATGATTGGGGTCTAGTTTACAACGCGCATATCTGAAACGATTAGATATTGGAGCGAGTTTGCGTACATAATTTGAAGCTGTTTCCTGAAATTGGTAATTATTTGTTACTAGTCCGTTTCATGCTTATCCGATTCGGGCTTGGATGCCACATCATTTGCTACTGGCGGCGGTGGCTGTGATGCGGGCGCACCACCACTCACGGGCGGTGGCGTCGCCGCTGGTGCGCCGGCTGGCGCTGCTGCTGGCGTTGGTGGCGCCGTTGCTGCTGCTGCTGCCGCTGCTGGCGTCGCTGGTGTCGTCGGCTGTGGCAACGCATGCTGTTGCGGTGGCGGCGGCTGCTGTGCTCCATACACAGCGCCCGGCCCTGGAGCCGTGTCGTGCATGTGCCCCGGCGGCGGTTGCTGAGGCGGTGGTTGTTGTTGCTGCTGCTGTTGTTGTTGTTGTTGTTGTTGCTGCTGCTGTGGTGGTGGCGGCGGCTGTTGCTGTTGTTGTGCCGCTCCGGGTGGCGCATTCACCCCACCGTGCTCCCGTGCGCTCGCAAAGTGCAGCGGCGAATAGGGCTGATAGGGCGGCAGGTGCGTATAGTAGGGCTGCGGCCGCGAGTGCGGCCCATACTGCGGCTGATAATAGTGCGTGTGCGAGTGCTGGCCAGGACCGGGCCCACCATAGTTGGCATAGCCCATGTGTGGCAACGGCGGCGGCAGTCCGGGCATGCTGCCCGGTGGCGGCTGCTGCGGTTGCTGTTGCGGCTGCTGCTGCTGCTGTGGCGCCATGTGCGGTGGCATGTGCGGAGGCGGCGGTCCACCTACGTGCGCATGCGGATGCATTTGTGGAGCTCCCGCTGCTGACGCTTGCGGCGGCGGTGGTTGCTGCTGTTGCGGTGCTTGCTGCTGCTGCTGCTGCGGTGGCGGCGTAGGTGTCGTCGCTGGTGGCTCACTGCTTAGCGGTGGCGGCGGTGGCGTCGCCGCAGGCGTTGCAGTGGGCGTGGTCGGCTTACCAGGCATGCTCACCACCGTGGGTGGTGCAGATTTCAGGGTGTCTTTTATGGGTTCGTTCAGGGGCACCGGCGGCAAGTCCAGTTTGTCGTGTTTCGTGGGCGGCGGTGGCGGTGGCACTGATGGCTTCGGCGATGGCTCAATATCCATCGGCTCCGGATCCGTTTTGCTGGCCAGCTCATGCACAGGCGCCGGCTGCGGCGGCGGAGGCGCCACAACAACGGGTGGCTTGACTGGCTCGGGCTTGGGCGCAACGCTCGCCTCTGGCGCCGGCGGTTGCGCCTGTGGCGTCTGCTGTGGCTGCGGCACATCGTCTTTGCGATTCGGCCCTTCTTCGATCCGTTGGCCACGCTTGAAATCCTCGTACATGCGGTGCACCATTTTCTGAAATGTCTCCTCGTCCACGGCTGGCTTGCAATGACGCTTGAGCTCCTCCTGGAACGCATCGCTCGACTCAAGCATTCGTTGCTTTTTCGCCTCAAACTTTTCCTCCATCTGCTGCAGCTCGGCCTCCAGCTTCGTCTGATGCATTGTCAGGGAGCTAACCTGACGCTTGAGCACCTGCATGCGTTGCGTGGTCACCACAGATCTCACATCGGGCACCACGGCTTCTGAGAAGATCTCGTTGATTAACCGATGATTGCGCAGATAACGCGCATAGGCCATATGCTTCGCTGTATATCCCTCATCCAGATCATCTTCATCCTCGGCCGGCTGTATATCGATGCGACGCTCGTGTTGGCTCTTGCTGCCGCCACCACGCGATGGCGTCTCATGAACATCGGTTGCCTCAGGTTTTACCTTCGATTTTGCGGATATATAAGCCTGATAAGCGGGCGTTTGATGGTAAGCCTTTAATGCTTTCTCATACTCCAGCTTCTCCAGCTCGTACTCATCAATATATTCGTTACGCTCATCGTCGTTCAACTGTTTCCACATGACGCCAATCTTTTTGCCCAGCTCCCATAGCTTCAGTTCCGGGTGCTGTGCCTTGACGCTGTCCCACACACGCTTCGAATAACGCATATACGGCAATATGGGTTTCTCTGGTGGCTTCGGTGGCTTTGGTAGACGCGATTCGCTTTGCGTTTTACTGCTTGATGATTTGGTCACTTTCTGTGGCGTAAATGCAGGATTTCCGTAGTTACTATGCGTAAATATGGGCGTCTGATCCTTATTCCTATCCCCAGCAGCGCCACCGCCAGAGGAGCGCGACCGGCTGCCACCACTGCCACCGCCGCTGCCACCGGCCCCACCGCTGGGTAACGGTGTTGCCGGCCCCGTTGGTGCCCCAACAGCGATTTGCTTGTAGTTGCTGGGCAGCGCCATGTTTAGTAACATATAGGTATAGTTATATTTTAAACTTTGTAGAGCAAATTGCAATTTTCATATAATTCAAGTAAAAACAACAAAAAATAGGTAATTCACGCGGACGCCATTGATGGGTTTTTCTCTATACTGAAAATTTGAGATGATACACGACGCGTCATAACAATCGTTTGCGATAGTTTTCATGCTATTTTACTGTGTTTCGCAGCACTGTAATTTGATGCATTTTGATTGAATTATTTTATTACTCATATTTCAGTTGTCTCTACTGAAATATTAAATTATTTCATTACTTTTTTTTTTTTTTAAATAAGTTTTATATTTTTATATAGAGAAATAAATTAATTAATACATATGTTTATATATATATATTTATTTGTATCGTTTTATTGAATATTTAGGAATATTTTATTTAGCTAATAATATATTTCACATTTAATTGTATTATTTATTAGTTTTAACTTAGATTGGTCTATAAACATTATTTTTAATACCAGATATATAAACTTGAATTTCTAATAAATGCCTCACGGTTAAGTTCGTTCAAGTGAACTTGTTCCGAACGAGTTAAACAATTTATGTATTTTGGAAATAACAATGGTTTTTAAACAAAAACGTCGTTATTGAGTATTATTGAGTATCAATAATAATATTATGTTTTTATTATGTGTATGATGCCTTTTAACTTTCCGCCCAGACCTGGAATTGACTAAATTCTTACTTAATCAGTTACCTTTCAACACTAGTCAAAGGCAGAAGTTGATAACACATTTGTTTTTCTTTTTTAATAAGACAAATAGTTTTACATTCGACATTTACAAATGAATCGAATACGTTTATTTTTACGTGTCGGCGAAGCACTCAAGCAAGGTAACAGCTATAGGTATATCGCCGGACTTGTGCCCCGCCACTGCAGACCCTTGGCGGCTGCCTGTGGCAGGTGCAATGCGCGTGGAATTCCGGGTTGGCAGCCATCGCGAGAGTGCAGCACACAAGTCGATCCGGAATATGTTGTGGATAGCGTAACGTATGACCGTGTCTGCTCCGAGACTTTGCATGCACTGTCCGACTACTTCGAGGAGCTAACCGAAAATGCGAGCGACCTAACCGAAGCCGATGTGATATTTGGGGTATGTGAAATTATCGTTAATTGGCAACATAAATTAAACAATTTATATTTGCAGGATGGTGTGCTGAGTGTTAGCATGGGCCCAGCTAATGGCACATATGTGATCAATCGACATAGGCCCAACAGACAAATCTGGCTAAGCTCGCCCACCAGCGGACCCAAACGCTTCGATTATATCGTGCAGCCCGGCCAAGCCAATGGCTATTGGGTCTATAAGCATACGGGCGCAACGCTGCATGGCGTGCTGCAAGAGGAAATCACGAAAATTATCTCAACGCTACCCGTGGACTTCATGAAGCTGCCCCATTGCTGCAACTAAGCTGAAAATTGAAATTTTCGTTAAAAAGAAAACTTAATTAAAGCTAAAATATAAGCATAATGTTTTTCACTTGTTAACGAGAGCACGCGACACGATTTGATTGAGAATTGCAGAGAGAAGCGCAACATATGGTTTGCTGCAAGCCACACACACACACACATAAACAATTAATTTGTTATTTACATTGATTTATTTAGTTTTTTTTTTTTTTTAATATTAAAATTTGTAGTAACTGATTCGCTACCTTTAAAGAATTAAATATGTAACAATATAAACAATCAAGACGCAGAGAGAAGGCAGAGATAGATTGAGAGATATATTGAGATATACTCCAATGAGAGATTATTGTAGATCATTTCATTGCCAAGACTTAATTCACTTTCAGTTTATATATATATAGAATGATTCAGAGAGACAGCAGCTCTTCGCTGGGCCGCCGAGAACTACGCCACATACGCTCCACTTTTAGCTGCCAGAGCTCTAATGGAAGACGAGTTTCTAAGCCTAGGATTATTGCACTTAAGCTAGCTAAACTAATATGTACATTTTAACTACATTAAACCCAATTCAATGCGAAAATTATGTAAAAATAATGAAAAAAAAAAAAAAAAAAATGCATTTTGACTTTATTTGAGTGCGCGACGCTGCGACTTGTACTCGGGAATTAGGAATTTAGGTGCTGTATTTGGGCGCTACAGCTGAAGGCGAAAAGACCCTTAAATTTCTATTCGATTCTCATTTATTTATACAATATTTTCAGTGATGTCGGCCAAAGATGTTGTTGTAGTGCGGCGGCTGCTGTTGCGGTGGCTGTGGCAGAAAGTTCTGTGGCATGTTGTTAAACGGCTGCGGCGGCCCATTGGCCCAGGGATGCATTTGGCCAGCATAACCAGCACCACCACCGCCGCCACCCATGGGCGGGCCATAGGCATTAAAATTGCCCATATTATAAGGCTGCTGCTGTTGTTGTTGTTGCTGCTGTTGCTGTGGCAGGTTTGAGTAGCTGGGGCCGCCGGACATCTGATCGCCGCCAAAGTTATAGTAGCTGCCATTGCCAGTTGCTGCTCCACCATCCCCACTGCTGCTGCCAAACGGCGTTGATTGTTGGCGCTGCTGTGAATGATTGCGCAATTGCTGTTGCTGCTGCTGTTGCTGCTGCTGTTGCTGTTGCTGCTGCTGTTGATGGCGCTGCTGCTGCTGCTGCTGTGACTTGGCCGCGCTATTCGCCTGATTGCTATTGCTGGTCAGCGTGCCCATCAGATTGGCAATTATGTTCTCGGTATCCTTGAGCGAAATCTTTGGCGGCGCCGGCTTGAAGGTAAGCGCACTGGGCGACACCGCCGCCGGCACGATGGGCAGCAATGCTGTCGTCGTTTTCTTCATGCCATTCGAATCGTTGGCCTTCATCACCAGATCATCGAAATTGTAGTCATCGTCGTCGTCATCGTCCAGCATGAAATTTGGCGAGTTTCGTACGTCGATGCGTCGCTGCTGCTTGGCCGCCGAGGACAGTTCACGCTCGATGCTCTTGCGACGAGCTGCAGCAGCAACGGCAGCACCAACACCACCGTCGCCAGCACCACTACCATCAACAGCACCATTACCATTACCACTACCACTAACACCACCACCAGCAGCAGCACCACAACCAATTGGCAAGCGAGAGCTGCCAATAGCGCGATCATGCACACCAGGCCGACCAATGGCAACGACACGTGTTAGATAATCGCTGCAGGATTCCCCATCGCTGCTCAGCTCCGATATGTTCACATATTTGCGCAGGCGTTCAACGCGCGTTGGCTCCAATTTCTCCAGCTTGCGCAGATGCCCGATGAGATGCACCTGCTCCTCGTTGGATAGAAACTTGAAGTTCTGCAGCAGCGTCTGCAGATCGGAATCGGTTAGCGATTCCATGCTGTTGCCAGCATCGCTGCCGATCGACATGGGCGCCATATCGTTGCCGACCTCCTTGGCCAACTGATGCTCCACCTCCTTCATTAGCTCACATAAATCAATGTCTAGCGCACCGCCGCCGCCGCCGCCACCGCCACCACCGCCACCGCCGACCTCATAGCCGCCATCATTGCTGATCTTCTTATGGTTGGCAGTTGGCAGTCCCAGGCGTAGCGGCACCTCAGCGAAACTGAGACCGCTGCCCCTGTCGCACTGGCGGCGGCTATGATCCGTCTTCACCAGCAGCGTAAAGAAATGCAACAATTTGTTCATATCATCGGTGCTCAGGTTGTCCATGCCGTTCATGACCAATTCGCTGGCCAGTTTCGACGCGACGAGCTGCCGGTCATAGGGCAGCCGATAGTCTTTCTTCTTGACCAGATCCGGGTGCTTGGGCTCGCGACTTGACGCCTCTTGAGCACCTGCTTTATAGATGGTATAGGTGCGTGTTATCATCGTGTGGGTGAAAAGGAAGGAGCAACATAAAAACAACATTAATTCATTTATGATTACAAATCGATTAACCGTCGAATAACAAAAGCAAAAAAAAAAAAATAAATAAATAAATTAACTTATGTCTTACATACAATTCATACTTGGGGGGGGAGATGAGCCGATTGCGACGCTTCCAGCTGGACACTTAACCCGGACATTTGTCCTACATTCATTTTATTTTTACTGTTTTTCGTTTTCTTTTTGGTTTGGGTTTTGGTTTTTATCATTTCCGTTTCGTTTCGTTTCGTTTTTTTTTTTTTTTTTTGTGTACACTTTGAGCACTAACCTGGATGACGCTGATGCGGAACGTAACACTGAACCGAGGAGAGCCCCACACAGTGCTCCCGAAACAAGAACTCTTAACGGATTACAGACAGTTTGCATAAAGTTCCGATAGAATATATATATCTATATATATATATATATATATATATATATTTATATATACATTTACATAAATATTTTCTTTTTTTTTGAAAAATTGCGAAATTGTGACACGAATTTGGGGCGCAAATAACTATAAACATATATGATAAATATAGTGCTTAGGAGCTACATATATTTATCGCATGAAATGCTTAGCTCAAGCTAAAGAGAAGTTCAGTCAGATATATATTTATATATATACATTTTAACAATCTTATATATTCAAATATAATGCAGAAAATCTATGTAAATCACACATATTCACGCATTGTTATCGATAAATCGATCGATATACGTACGATATTAGTGCGTAAATCGATCTTAAGTGAAAAATCCACTGCTGTGGAGACTTGTTGTTTAGTCTTATGTGGCCCAAGATAACTTACAATAAAACTAATTAAGGCATACGCATTAAAGGCTTTCCGAATTCCGAACACGAACGGCGCGAAAACAAAAACTTCGAGCTCCATAAAATGGAGCATATGAAAACAGATGGCAGCAAAGCTATTGAATAATGCCACATCACACAGAGCACGCTTGGCTCTTGGTAGCAGTAATAATATTCAACTGAAATGTGCACAACTGTCTGAGTCGACTATCTCGACAATACTTACCCAGGTGAGACGGCCCTGGGGACTGTGGCGTCTGCAAAGTGAAAGGATTTGGTTTTGGTATCGTGTTGAACTTACCTTTGGAGGTCACCTGGAAGATGATGGTCGCTATATTGCTGATTAACTTTTTCACAACGCGCACTTTTTGTGGATCGTCGAGCACTTCGGCAATGAGTATACCCTTTAGCTTCTCCTTGGTGGTCTCCATGAAGACGCAATTGTCGTCGTTCAGCAGCAAATCGTCGGCAGCATTCGGCTTGATCTTCTCCATGGCCAGCGCTTTGCTGAGCAAATTTAGTGCCTTGGGACCCAGACTGCCCAGCTGATCCTCTAACGCGGATAGCATGCGCAGCACACTAACCACGGTCAGTGGACCCTCTGACTCATCCGGTTGATCCGATTCTTTGACAGCATTCGATATGCTTGTGCCCGCCGGCGATGTTGAGCGCTGATTGGGCTGCCTATATTCGGGATAAAGGCGCGAGTCGAGCACACGGAATGTCTCCATGGGCTCATAATTGCGAGAGGAGCGCGAATAGCCCTCGCTATTCTCCCTAAAGTATTCGCCGCTTCTCTCGCGGCCCCTATCATTGTAGTCGTCGCGGCCGCGCGAATGCATCGATCTCTCCCGGCCCCGGCTGTACGGCGAACGTGAGCGCCGATGGGGCGAGCGCGATCTGCTGGAGCGCGAACGTGGCCGTCGCCTGCTATTCAGCGGTGATCGCGTGCGCGAGCGCCGCGGCAAACGTGTCGGCAGCTGCCTGCCACGTTTGGGCGACAAGCTGCGCGACACCGACCGTGCGTAGTTTGAACGGCGATTGGTGCGTGACGTCGATGATGGTGCAGCCGGTGGCTGCTGTTCGTCATCGCTGATATCAATGACAGCATCGCTGCCCATAGACCTGCTATTAGCTCGAATAGTCGATCCACGATAGCCGCTCTTGCGTCGACCAGCAGCGGCGCCAGCGCCAGCTGTGGCGGCCGTTGATTTGTCGCTCATATTTTTGGGACTTCTGATGCGTATTTTGTAGCGGTCCATCAGCTCCTTGGTGTTCTCTTCGTCCTCGTCACCGAGCTTAAATTTCTCCTTTAGCTCCTTCTTGATCTTGTTAACGGCTATGTTGAACAGCTCGACACGCCTGTCCTTCCAGTACGTGATCCATTCGGGCTTGTAGTCGTAGCTATTCGGATCACATTTCTTTTCCTCCTGCAGCTGCTTATAGCGTCGATTCCAGAACAGTTTCCATTCCTCGGAATAATCGGGATGTTTCTCCGGATTCGATTCATACGTTTCGGTCTCGTCGCGCAATTCCTTTAGCTGCAGCTCCAGCAAGCAACGAAATTTCTCCCACTTGTAACGCTCCTGCGCAATGTGCGCCGCCTGCAATGACAGCTCCTTGGGCGTTGGCAGCTGCTGCTTGATGCACGCTGATGATGCACTCATATCGTTGCCTACTGGCGGTGAACGATTCACGGCACGATATGCCGGCTGTTGATCGTCCAGCTTTTTGCGCGACTTCTTTGACAGCTGCGACGTCTGCTGAGCTGCACTAAGCGTAAAATTGTCATCATCATCACTGGAAATGGCATCGAGTGCAATTGCCATCGGCTCAGCGTTGCGATCATTTAGGTTCAATTTCGATTTTAGCGCATCCGTGGGCTTCAGGTCCAGTATTATTTGACGCACTTCGTCGACAAAATCGGTGCCGGCACATTCATCGAAATGAAATTGATCGCGTACCTGTGAACAAATTTTGGGACGAAAGCGCCGAAAATCATCGCCGTCAACAGCCAAATGGTGCATGCTCCGCCCATAATGCTGCTCAATTAGTTGCACCAGTTTAACTGTCGCCGAGCCCAAGTCGCTGGCATTGGTGGATGAGCGACGCAGCTGCTGTAGCTTGTCGAAGGCCTTCTGAAAATGTGTCTTCAAATAGTTGGAACGGTGGGTCACCGAGGTCCAGTGTGTGAATATTGAACGGCTGTCGTTGCACGTGTTGCACAGCACACAAAAATAATCGGGATGCACTTGGCCGGTCTCGTGCAGCTCCACAACATATTCGGTGCCAATTAGAGAGCCACCTTTAAAGCTATCAATTTGCTTCTGTATAACCGATGGTCGCGCCATCTCATCCTCAAATCCAGGCGGTACCGGCTCGCTGGCTAAATAGCTCATCTTTTGTACAATGAATCTGTAACAATTTTATGATTAATATCTAGTGTCTAGATAGCTGAGAAGGGCGCATGTCGTAAGGCATAGTTCAATAAGCTGAAAATTTACTTCAATTTCAAATCAGCTGTTTAAAGCCATTTCAAATAACGGTGCACGCTTTAATGGCGATTTGCCATGCTGTGTCCTGCTAGATATGCTAGAGTGCATTTTGTATGTTATATCGCATGTAATTTACGACATGCGCCCATCTCTAATAGCGAAACGATGGAAATTATTTGCAAATTACCTGATCACTTTGGCAGTGTCTCCTCGTTGTGGTTCACTATTTACCGAGCGTGTTTGGTATGCACTGATTTTGACACGAAAAGGAGCAAGACAACCAACCACTCACACGACTCACTCACACACACACATTTATACACAAAGCACCGAACAATTTTAAAGTAGTGTTTGGTTTACTTCCTTTTTTTTTTAGCACAACAAAACGTCGACTTCGTTGCTCACGCTCCGCGAAAAGCGTGCGATTTATTGTTAATACTTTTACTTACACTGTTAATTATAAGGCTGTTCACTTACAATGTGCACAATGTCAAATGTATTGGGAACAATTTATTTCTTTTTTTTCTCTCTCACAATTCTTTCCAAATAATTGCAGCATGCACAGAAAAAGTTAAGGAATAGAAATGAGTAAATGAATGAACGTAATGCAAGTGTAGTTAAATATCACACAAACGTCACAGTGTTGGTTATTCGTTCAAAGTAGTTGCAAATTATCGTTGGGCTGCAATTTCGATAAAAATAAGGCGGGTGAAATGAACATTTTGAATTGCATATCGATTGCAAAATACATGTCAATTAATGAGAACGCTATATTTGATGTTGTCTTTGCATATATGTATATGTAAAATATAGGTTGGCAAGATAAAAAAAAAGTATAAGAAATAAATCTAAATATATACAATAAAGTATTATTATATTCAATACAAAGAAATACTTAGAATTCCAAGTGCACGATTGAAGGACTTGATTAGGGTGCGCTTGAGTCATTTGTATATAAATCAATTTACAAGAAATCTGCCGCATGTTCTCAATTAACGTCCCCTGTGGGTTGGTGGCCCGCACCTGCTGCTGACGATATCTCAAAATGTTGTTTTGTAGTCATCGCCCTATAACGTTTTGATGAACTTACTGCAGCTTAACACGCGTTCGCTTTCGAAAATGCGTTAATGCTTTCATATAAATACATACATACATACATGCACGTGTATGCACAGCATGCGTACATACATAATTACATTTTCGTTCATATTGTGAGGTGCGGTGGTTGCCAGCATCAGCAGGGCAGACAAATGGCAAATGGGTGCCAGGGTCCATGTCCCAAAACAATTTCACACCCACCCCAAAAAAAAAAAAGAAGGACGAAAGGAAACGCGACGGGCAACGTGCGCGCTGTGATAGATGTATCACGTACATACGCATTCCGTATCAGAATAGAGAAGGGCCGCATTAATCGCAACATGATGATGATAATGGCAATATAAGCGACTATACAATGAGCTGACCATATGCGCACATAGACAATAAAATGTGAAGCTGGTGCAACAAGCATCAGAAGCAGCAGCAGCAGCAGCAGCAGGACCAGACGGGTGGGCAGACAGTCAGTTCGAATTTAATGAACACAACGGTGACATGAGTTATGGGCCATTTTTTTTTTTGACAACGAAAAATTGCGAATCAGCACAGCTGTTGGCTCTGCGGTGAGGTTGCGCCTAGGCCAGTGGACCAGAAGAGGGGAGTCGCGGCGGCAGCAGCAACAGCAGCAACAAGAGCAGCCACAGCAGCATCAGCAGCAGGGACATTTCGACATCGAGCATGAATGCAAATGCTATTTTGCTCGCGAATGAACATGGGGCAAAGCCGTCGTGCTCAACCAAACTCAAAAGTCCTTCCGTCCGTTCGCCCGTTCGTCCGTTTGCCACGCCACGCTGATGAAGATGAGCGCATTCCGATTACAGTTAACACAGACAGAGGGAAGACAGTGACACCCCTTCAAATACGTATCCGTAATTCGCATTCGAAATCGGCCTCCAATGTGTGTGATATTTGCGCGCATAAAATGCTCCTTTAGACAAAGTGCCAGCGCCAGACATATCGCTTGATCATGCCCTTTCTGAGGCATAACATGGTACGAACATGCAGTTCGTTGAGCTCCATACAGTGCTTATAATACTTAGTGGATTATTTGTTAGTAACTCATATGAATTGTAATGAATCTTGTGGATTGTGTCTTACCATTCAAATTATAGTGCACTTTAGGTTGAGAGCACGATTAAGTTCAGTTATTGGAGTTAATTATTCGGTTTTATCATTAATTCTAGGTAAATCGCGCTGTTTTTTTGAAGGCCTTTAATAGTTATAAACTTTTATAGCAATTTTCTTTCAAGTTTTTTATTAAACTTGTGAGAAGGACGCCAGCCTCCATTGGTTCTTCGTGAATGTTAAAAAAAGTACCAGAATATATTTAAAAATATAAAAAATAAATAATAATATATATTAAAAAGGGTGCGAAAAATATGCATAAATAAAAAAATAAAATAAAAAATATAATAAATAAACTATTTTTTGTATCAATATTTGTTTTGATATAAGTAAGTATGCATGTATTTTTTGTAGACTTTTTTTTTTTTAATTGGCTTATAATTATTATTATTATTTTTTTGTTATTACAATATATATATATTAAAAAAATGATATCTTTTTGAAAATTGTTTCTTAATTTTTTTTTTTAATGTTTAAAAATGGTTTTACCTTTATTTATATAAAAAAATTTTATATTTTTACAAATTAATAATATTTTTTTTTTTAAATAATGTATGTAAAATTTTAAAATAATTTGAACTATTTTTTTAGTAACTTATTATTAAATTATTCGATTTCTTATTAATTTTGGTATGATTCAATGTTTGATCTGTGTTTCACTTGATACAGACTTTTCAGCTTTACAAGCCAAGCCAACCGTGAGCGCTTTGTATGCTATTTTACAGGGTATTCCAAGTACGTCATGAATGGAGTTGATGCAATTGTTGCTTTGTTGTAAGTTTTGTTGTATTTTTACATTTATTGTGGCCGCACTTTTTGTGCAATGTTTCGATAGACATTTCTTGGCAAGTTGCGCGCAATTCATTAAGCGAATTCTGCCCGAATGCGAATAATGCAAATTGCTCTATTTCGGGCTAACTGCAAAGCTGCAAAAACGGCAGCAACGACGACAAATTTATTTTTTGCGGCCCATGTGGCATGTGGCAACTGGCGACTGGCGACTGGCGAACGGGCAAACGAGCAAAGTGGCAAGTCGAAGCAGCGAAACTTCCATCAATGAAACCAAATGAAAAGAAATGAAATGAATGCCGTGTGTTATGCAGACTGAAGAAGCATTTGCACTAAAAGTTCAAAAATTCCATTAATTACTCACTCTCTCTCTCTCTCTCTCTCTCTCTCTCTCTGTCTACCTACCTCCCTCCCTCCATCTGTGTCTCTACGCTTTTCTTATTTGTCGAGTGCTAATTTTTAAGAATTTGAAATTTTCTTAATGGATTCGTTGTGTTGCCGCACGGATTGAGAAATAGTTTTGCCTTTTGGCTTGGGAATCAAGAGTTTTTGACTTTTGCTCAGCAACTGCTTCTTCTACTTCTGAACTTGTTATTTTTTTTTTTTTAACCCTAAATTGTGTCTGCTGAACATGCATATTATTCCCACCCCTCGCTGGACCGGATGTGCTCATTGTGCATCATCATCAACAACTACTTATCACCCAAGGGAATATGCAGCTTGCCCAGCTGCAGCTGCTGCTATTGCTGCGGCAAAAGTCCAACTCCGACTCCCAGTTGAAGTCCGAGTTCAAACTTTTGTCGCATGCCTTCAAAAATGCGTAAATCAAACTAAAAACAAACGGGCAACGGCTTGCCCATGAATTAGTATTAGTGTAAAACGGCTTTTAATAAGCCGAACGGACGGTTGGATGGTCGGACGGACGAACGGATGGGCGAACGGACGAACGGACGGACAGACGGCCTGAGGCCCGCATCTCTATCCGCAGCCCTTGCATGTTGGGCGCCATTAAGTGGACCAGGGTGGCCGGGGAGGCGGCAACAACGAGTAACGGGGCTTCGGCATCCGGCATCCAACGACAAAGTCAATTGCGGTAGCCGCAAAATGGAATTTTGTTTTAAAAAGTTCTGCACTGCAAAATGGCTCGCAATGGGCGCATAAATTTCAAAAGCCCTTCTACACTTTCTTTTTTTTTTATAACATATCGAGCATTACAATTCTGTCAGATATGATGTAACACACTGCTAGGTATATATCAGTCAGATTTTGATCAATCTGAATTCATTTACTTCATATATAATATATAATATCATTGTGAAATATTGTATTAAAAGTTACTCATAAAATTATGATACTATGATTTTTTTTATAATATCTAGTATACTAATCTAGTTTTAGGTGGACATAGTAACCAGAAATCATTAAATATATGGTTCTTCTTCTGACAGTCTTCAGAAAGATAAAGAAACTTTGGTGCCTAAGCAATCAACGTTAAGATATCCGGTTTTCATTTGTACCTATTATACAGATATCAGAAATATTTATTTAACTTCCTTTCTGTACTATGCTTATCATATATAGTTCATAATTTATTATATTGCTATAAGTATACCCCATTGACGCGTAAAAGAAAATACTTATCCTACTGTATTGGATATTAGAATATTATATTTGCCGAAATTCGATATCTGTATATTCAGAATAGATTATTATATTAGCCGAAATTCGATATTTGTATTATCTGTGGATTCAGACTAGTCACATTGTCATGTCTTCATGTCACCCAATTGAACATATCGATATTTATCGACATTCCCTGACCATTGATTGATCAGTTATTAGGTTATGTGAATAATTTAAGCACAGCGACTATGACTCCCGATTAATCGATGAGACATGAAATTAATCGATTAATTAAAGGATTTATGAGTCATTATTTTATCTACTAGAAGTGAACAACTTTAAGCTATAATATCAGATTTCTGCCATTATTCAACACTAGATATCAGAGATATCAGATAAAGCTCCGCAAAGCCTTCGCTTTTCTGTCAGTGCATCTACTATTCGTAGTGTTCCCATGTGCTCTTTGGCTTTTCTATTTATTTTTATTTTTTGCGGTTTTTAGTTATAGCCATAATCTTAGTGTAGTAGGGAATCCCATAACTTTTGCAACAAGCTGGCAACGCTGTTCGGAAACTATTAATTTGAAATAAATACAGTATATATCATTTCAAATGGCTCAAAGGTGGTTTTCAAATGTTATTTCTCCCCTTACATTATTTTTACACACTCATAATTCAGAGCGTATTTAAAACAAAATTTTGGAACATGAGTAAAGTGGGAGCAAGAGAGAGAGGTCGAGAGATACAATGATGGGAAGGGGAAGAGTGAGAGTGAGAGATGTATGGCCGTAAGGCAGCGCTATCAATATATTATTATTAGCGCATAAAAGTTGGAAAACAAATTATGCGCGCCTTATGGCCAGGACGAAGGAAAAACAAAAGTTTTTGCCAAGTATTAACGAGTCTGTCGGACATCGGGTCGCTGCATGCTTAGATAACTGATCTATGTATTTGGCTTGTTGTTGCTTTATTTTCGTTTACTTTGGCAATTTCAAACATGCAACATGTTGCAATCGAGTTATGAGCCAGCCCCAAATTTCAAACTTAGCAGACGACTTATATAAGCAGCGCACATAGGCGCCGTGAAGAGGGGCGAGCACGGCTGGGGCCGTGCCGGGTCCGGGGGCTTGCGCGTGTAAGGGCAGCATGCCAAATGGGGAAAAAAAATTGGATTTTTTTTGCTTTAATTTTTGGCGTTTTTATATATTTTTTTTGGGTTCTTTTTTTGTTACTGTTTTGTATACTCTGCCGCTTTATTAACGTTGCCCTGTTTTAGTAGGGGTGACCTGTTAGGTAGGGCGTTGGAGGGGATAAGTGGGGGGATTGGGCTGTTTGTTTGCTGGCAGCAGCGCAGTAAGTAATATTTTTGCCGCATAAAAGTCAAAATATGCAAATAAAGCTGCTGCTGCCGGTGCTGCAAAGGGGGGACTGTGGTGGGCACACAAGTAGCATGTGGGGAGGCGCAGGGGGGGCTAATGTAGCAGCAGTCAGACACAGAGACACAAAACCGAATGGCTAGAACAATGTGCATATAGATCAGAGAGAAAGAGAGTGGGAGAGAGAGAGAGGGTGTGCGGGTGTGGGGAGCGTGGTGGAGCTACGCCGGGTTTGGGGGAGGTGCAGGCAAAGCCGAGCGAAAGAGAGAGTGAGAACAGCGTGGCTTAAATAATAAATGTAGTACACGCTTTGAAAGAATTTACTATGCTTTGGCAAATGGAAGTTATAAAAACCAAATACAAGCACACACACGCACACACACACGCACACACACGTTCACTCAAACACATTTGCACACACACACACGCACAGAGGCACATGCATGGCATATAAATAAACAATGCCCCTATATAACCCGAGGCAAGCCGAAGTAGTGGAGAGGTAGCGGCATTTCCATATTGTTGCTATAATCAGCGGCTGCTTTGATTCATCTGCATGCACGCGCGATGCCGGGACATTGGAAGCAATTGGCCCTGGAGTGGGGCAGAGATCGGGAGGGGAACAGCAGCAGCAACCAATACCACCACCAAGTCAAAGCCGTAACCATAGCCATAGCTAAAGCTAAGTCTAAAGCCTTAGCCCAGTGCCAGCCACCCCATCATCAGCGTCATCATCATTATGATCGTCCCGATAATCATCAAAGTCAACCCAACAGGGCGAAGCAACCACCAAACAGTCTCACACAGACTCCGTTGACTCCGCTGGCCCAACATCAACTCCGACTTTTGGCTGTTCTCAGCAATTTAGTGCTGCACAAATTATAAGGCACGATGCGGCACGACCCGAAATTCGTAGAGCCAAATTTCGAATTGCATACCAAAATGGTCCACAATTCTGTGCTAGTTTATTATAATGTTCGTTTTATCAACTATTTATAATGCCAACTTTTTGATTAATTTATGCGAGAAATCAAAAATTTTGATTTTGTTTATTGGTTCGAACTTGCGGCGATAAATAATCACGACCCGCCCGCATTACTAATGTAGTTCAAATTTTGTTTCAAACATGTTCGTGTTCGGTGTTGGAAACCGTGTTCGAACAACAACCACTGACTGACGCCCCTTTTTAGTATGTGTCGCAAGTGTTGTACAAACTGGCCGTGGCCTTGCTCATAAATGTAGCTAGAAAATAGCGAGAATATAAATAAAAGGTAGCTAAACAATGTCATAAAAGTCTTTCAGTATGACTTTTAGGTTATTTTACAAGCAATTCTTTTTTTTTTTTTTAATTTTTTAATATATATATATATTTTTTTAATATGCGAACTTTTAAATGTTAAGTCAATTTATTAATATAATATAATATATCTTATATTAAATATATATGGTACAAAAAAACTTATATAAGTATACATATTTTTTAATATTTTTTATTATATATTATTTAAAAAAATATTATTATTATTTTTACATTTATCTAAAACATATATATATATTTGCCGGCTGAGACAGAAAAAAAAAGCTAAAATGTAGCTATTTTGTGTCTGTAGCAGCTGTGTGCTTAGCAGCCCTTTCTTTACTCTGCTCTCCGGGACTCTGTGTGCGTTCGTGTGTATGAGTGCGCTGTGTCTCTGTGTGCGTGTGTGTATGTGTGCGTACTTGTGTGTTATCTCGCAGCCTGGTTCTGGTTCAGTTTTCGTTTTCCGTTAGTGCAGCATTTATCCTCGACGACGTTGGTTGGCCTCGCCTTCGCCCTCAGCCATTGTCACTGCCGCTGTCGCAGTCGAAGTCGAAGTCGCAATCGTTTGTCGCCTTGTCGCTGGTGTTGTTATTTATTTCTGTGTGTGTGTGTGTGTCATTTTTTTTGTTGTTTTTTTTTGCTGCTTCTGCTGCTGCTGCTGCTCTTGTTGTGTGTGCACGTTTTATTTATTGTTGTCGTGTGTTGTTTGTTTGTGTTTTTGTTATGGTGCCAGTGCCAACTTACCTGATATAAAAAACTCAAACAAGGTGCGCAGACCTGGAGTCAGGGCCACGGCACATGTTGTTAGTTAAACCAGCGCCCCAAAACGCTTATCCCCCCTGCCATCCGGCACCATCAACTGCCCGGGACACTAACCAATAAGTAAACCTCAAAAGCAACAACAAATAAAAAAAAAAAAAAAAAAAAAAGACGAAACGAAACGAAACGTAAAGTTAAAACGAAACTAAACGACGCAGACGAGAAAGCCCACACTTCCTTCACCGTAATAGTTACAGTTACTCTCCGCGTGTATCAATCGCAGCATGCTTTTAGCTGGAGCACAGTTATTGCTGTTCTTGTTGTTGCTGCTGCAGCCGAAGCTATAAGCAATCGCCAAATCACAAACACAATACGGCAAATAACAACAGGAAGAGCAGAAGAAGAACAAAATAAACAGAAATACACAAAACGCGCTGCGTCCGCTGCTTCACTAAATGCAGTCGACGTCAATGTTGACGTCGCTGTCGTCACAGTCGTCGCGTATTATGGGCCTAACCAAACAGCAACAACAACGGGAGCAACAACAACAACAACGACAACTTGAACAGCACTTGATACAAAAATAAACAAACAAAATCAATCAATTAATCAATCTGTGAACGCCCCAGGCGTACGCCCTCGCTCTTGTACACACACGCCCACGCCCACGCCCACGTCGACGCCCACGCTCACTTTAAACTGCAACAGCGAGAGCAACAACAACGACAACAACAACAATACCAAGGAGAGGGATAAGCAGAGAGACAACAACAATGTTCCAGTCAATTGCATTAGTGCTCGTCCTGGTTGCCGCCCAGTCTTTGGCACAGGCCCCGAAGGATGCGAACAGAAATGCCGCAGCTCCGGCTCCGGCTCCTGCTGCTGCTGCTGCTGTCCAGCTGCAGGCAACAGAGACACAAGCGGCGACAGCAGCGGCGGCGGCGGCGGCGGCAGCAGCAGTGGCGACGCCATTCAGCAGCAAGCAGTTAACCAGATGCCGCCAAAGCTGCTATCAGCAGGTAAGCCCGGCTCAGGCCACTAAAGATAAGACGCACTTGATGGACACTTGTATGTACGCTCGCTCGACTGCCCCGAAAGACACTCGAGTGCGCGGCCTCAAGGTTAGAGAGGCTCGTTCTCGTTCTCGTTCTCGAGCTCTGCCTCTCTGGCAGCAGCAGCCCCTTCCACCTCGTCCACTCGGGCAATGACAATGGGTCTGACAGAGAGACAGACAGGCAGACAGCAAGCAGAGGGCAACGGCGGCAGTGGCAAAACGGTTTCATACACTGTTCATAAACTCAAATCGGGTATATTTGATTGATTGCGTAGAAGCCGAGCAATTGAAGTATCATGGGAGAAGCAAACGCTTATGTTGTTTATTCATGTCAGCCACGCCCATTGCTGTAGTTGGGTGGGCACTCACAGGTTGAAAGCTAAAGTCAACAACTAATGATTAGACAATCGGCTTACATTCATTATCTTAAATATTAATATACATATGAGTATGGTAAATACAGTCTTAGGGTCATTGGATACGCAGTACAGTTTAGGGACTAGAACTTATAGAACTTACGATTACAGTCTGAGACGCATTGTAAGTGATATATCGAGATCAGCTGCACTACTTTGAGAATTTTTGCTATGGAGCCTTACAGTTTGTTAGTTACTAGGCTAGGCTAGGCATTAGACTACAGTTTAGGATAATTTCAGATAGTGATTACAGTCTGAGATTCATTGTAAGATCATCAACAGATTACAACCTTGCAGTTTGTAAGTAACTGGCTAGACATTCCAATTTTGCGATCTATATTTGTATCTTAGAATAAAGATTACAGTCTGAGATGTACTGGAAGATCTCTTTCTTTAGCAGCGTGACACGCTTTGAGATTCACTGTAATATCATTCAAGATCATGACTCTAAAAATTAGAGTACAGTTTAAGGAGGTCTGAGAAATCGATTACAATCTGAGATGTACTGTAAAATCGTTTGAGATCACGCTCACTACTTGTAGAACATTACAGTTTGTAAGTAACTGAGATTAGAATAAAGATTACAGAGTGAAATTCACTGGAAGATCTTTTATTATCTTAAACGATGGCGGCGTGCACACGCTCTGAGGTTAATTGTAAGATTTTTCGAGACTAAAGTTCTACTCACGCCCAAGGATACTCAAACGTACAGTTTGCGAGTCATTGACTAGGTCTAATAGTTATGGATATGTAGGATAAAGATTACAGTCTGAGATGCATTGTAAGATCCTTTTTATTAGCTTAAACGGCGACAGCGTGACACGCGTTACTCACGACTCTTTGTCGTTACTCAAACTTACAGTTTGAAGTTCACTGCCTGAAGTCTTTGGCTCTCTCGGCTGGGGACTTTTCAGACTTTTCTCGATCTATTATTATTGTGCTGTAAACAAAGTATGACGAAGTCGTTTCTTCAGACTCGTTTCATTTTGTTTTTTATTTTTTTTTCACGTGGCTGCCCGCCTTTATCTGCGCGCTGACATCGCTTTCGTCGTCGCTGCCGCTGCCACTGCCACTGCTGCTACTCAGGTAGCTGCCTCTGTCGGTTGACAATGTCAGCTGGGTGGTCCACGGCAGTCGTAGCGCTGCTAATAGAGATTAGGCAACTGAAAACTGAACACTGGGAGGGAGATCAAGAGAGGAGCCACAATGCCGCAAGGGCAATTGGGTGTGTGTTCTCAAGCATCGCGCAAGGGAGCGGACCACTCCCGAGGGTTGTCCACAAAAACTTATTCCACTGAATGACTGTGAAAACTAGTATTCAAATGTACTTAACATAAAAAAAGAAAAGAAAAAAGAAAAAATGAAACTGAAAGACAAAAAAACAATAACATAAACGAGTCCAAAATTATAGAGTGAAAACAGGAAATGGCCTGAGCAGAGAAACACAGTAGCCAGATCTCGCCAGATAAAGCAGGGTTCAGCGTAGGTAATTTCAGGATCACGATCGTCCTGCCATCAAATGCCTTAGCTATTTAGGAAATAGAAGAATACTAATAATGCTGCCACGACAACTATAGAAATTGTTGCAAATGGAGGTTATCCGCTTTAGTAAGAGCGCCCGAGGTGGCAATGCACGACTAGAAGATACCCTGAAATCGAAATAGAAATCGAATGCTTAAGCTAAACAGGTAGTAATATATTTTTAAAATTTAAATTGCAAGTCTCTAGTCTCTGACCAGATCGACTCAGGCTCTGTCTGAGCTCCCATTGTGTTCATACATCCACTCATCGACAGCGTCGCTTAGCTACACAGTTACCAGATAAACCTCATTAATATGTGGAGCGTGTAGTAAAAGTTTAGATAAGTTAGAAACAAAAGTTTGTCACACGCAAATTCTATTTAATAATGTTATAAATGTTAATTTTGAGAGCTGTCGAAAGTTCTGCTCTGTCTGTGCCATGTGCAGGCAAATGTTGACACATTACGTGATTGAAACAAATATGAGTACTATTGTCGACGTGTCGCAGTGGGCGACTGTCAAAATATCCTGTAAGCTGTAAGACATAGCTCGTATGAATTGAACAAATTTATTTGTATGCGGCATCTAAATTTATATTTAAAAGAAAAAGGAAATGGCATTGAAGGTCTTACGGCAATTTTGATGTATTCCTGAATCGAAATTTGGCATCTGACAAATATTATGAAAGGTGATAATGAAAAGAAAATTATTTATTAATTTTTTTTATCAAAATTTTGTATAGGAAATTATCTGTAAAGCGTTAAGAATACTGAGTCGCGTGCTTCAAATTTACTGATCGTCGTCTTTGATATCATTTGTGCTAGTTTTTGTTTTCAATTAACTTTGGAATTTCAATTTAAGCCCATTCAATCTCTAAAGAATCTTTTTATGAGACTTTAACAGCTACAGAAGTAATTTAATATCAAAATCGATATATATCGATATGAGGAAATACCTTGTATCTATGCTGAAGTCTTGCTATATATTAATACACCTCATTTAGGCATATGCAATGAGTATTCAGAGCCTGTGTGTGTGTGTGCGTCTAATGGAAGCAACAAATTTCTGCTGATTGCCATTGCGTTAATTAATGCAATTTATTATTATGAAATGTGAAACAATGTAACTTTGAGTGCATTGCATGTGTGTGTGAGTGAGAGAGAGAGATAAAGAGAGTGAGTCAGAGAGTGTGTGTGTGAATGGAAGTCAATGCATTACTCGTATTCGTTGTCGCATAATTTATTAATTTATTAAGCATTATTATGTGGGTTAACCAATTCAATCCGTTTGAGTTACGTTCACAAATGTATTTAGCATTTGGCAAAAAAATTCAAATAAATAAATAAAAATAATAATAATAAAAAAATATGAATTAAAAAATTAAATATTTTTTTCTTGCTGCGGCAACATTTCTTTGATAAGAAGTTGCTTTGAGAGGCTTAGTTTTAAAATGCAAATTTCATTTTGCAACAATTTATTTATGCCATATATCAAAAAGCTTTAAATTTATATATATTTATATATATATATATATATATATTATTTATTAGCATTTTGTATTCAAGCTGCAAACTTTAACTAATTGATTCATTTAACTTTACGCACAAATTGACATGGCAAATGCATTCGCATTAGTTCCAGGCTGAGATCAAATGTATTTATTAAAGAAAAAAAGTTCGATACGCACTTCCATTTTTGGGCATCGATTCGCCTAATGTCACGTTCCCGCTTTGGGGGTGCAGCAATGCAATCCGTTGACCTTTAAGGGTTGCGACTGCACGGCCGTGTGCATTGCGGGCTAATTTCACGCCTGTCCGGCTCTAATCCCCGGCACAGGACGAACGTCGTTCAATCAGCGCCAAATTAACGCCATAAAACTTGGCAGCTACCAAAGATTTTGGGCCAATGCAATTTGCCTGACTAGTTTTATTTTTTTTTTGGCTTGGGGGGTGTGTGTGAGTGCGTGTGTGTGTGTGGGTATTAAGAAATTCAGTCTGTCGCGCTTTGTCTGGCTGAGAGTCAGAGTGAGATTGTGACCCAGACTCCGATGCGATTCGTAATGCCAGCTGCGTATGCCGAGCACGTAGCCTTTGGCTGGTGGTGGAATCTGTTCCGACGGGGCTTCAATAATTGACAAGCGCAGCATTTGGCGACTACGTGCCACAGAACTGGATAAAAAAAAAAAAATAAGCGGTCAACGAGCATTGGCAATAGGCATTGGCAGCACCAGCTACAGCTCATAAAACTGCCTCAAAACTGACCTGGATGGGTAATTTATGTGGCCTGGGTGTGAAGCGATGTCCAATTCCGTGGGCAATTGCATGTAAAAGTTGTTCGTTGCCTGCGTTTAATTTATATCGGCCAACAGCTATGCCAGGTAGCCCACAAGACGCTCGACCGGCCCACGGGCCGTACACCATAGGCCGAAGGCCGAAGGGAAAACCAAACGGGACAGTCGTTGTTCGTCTGAGTTGCCTGCTCAGCGTTTTCATTGAGCGTGGTGTCTTGCCTTCATTCATAGCCCAGACTAGAGCAGGCAGCGTGACACGCACGAGGCAGGCCTCACGACAAACTAATCGTATAAACTATAGATAGATAGATAGATAGATGATAAATTTGATGAAAAAAAACAATATGAATTGAAGGAGTGAAAAACGTAAAGAAAAAACTTAATCAGTAGATGAAGTAAACTAAAATTTAGAACACGTGTTGCAAAATATCATCACGAAAATTAATCTATATATATGAATATAGATACATAGATGATTTCAAAGGGATTTTTAGACTTGCCATTTTAGAAAAATTTGAAGAGATTAAAATAAAAATATATTAAATGAAGAAAAAAAGTTAAATTAATTGAAGAAACTAAAAAGTAAATGAACTAAAAAAAAAAAAAAAAAAATTAAAAAGCTACTGGATAAACAAAATGAATTGAAAGAGTGAAGAATATAAAGAGTAAAAATCAATAAATAAATTAAACTAAAATTTATCTATATATATTGCCAAATATGTGCTAAGCATTATATAAGAAGCATAATTTAATTTATGAAAAAAAAAAGTAAACATAAATCAAGAAATCGAAGCAATTAGCCAAAATCAAAATGCTTTAAATTGTTCAATACATAGCCAAAATAAGATAGCAAAAATATGGCTACATAAATTAGGCCATAAATGCGAGTTGCCTTTAACAATGCTTGAATTGATAGCTTTGTCTTAGGCTACAATTGAATTGTAAGCTCCAAAATAGTAGATAAATGAGAGTCAATGGCAAAGCTAAACATGCGCAATTAATCTGTGCGAAACGCACATCTATTGATAGATATTTGTAGATATGTATGTATGTGTGTATGTGTGTATGTATGTATGTATGTATGTATTTATATATTGAATTGGCAATTACAATTAGGCTAACGATTTTGATGGCAACCGCAAATCACGTTGCCATCTCTAATTGATATTGCCAGTGGCATTCATTCACTCATTCGCTCATTCATTTGCCGCCTTATTGTTGTTACTTATCGCCCAAGTTGTTTCGCAAAGGCCAAAAATTCAATTGAGCGGAAAATATGTTGTCTTTGCGATTTTCCTTTTGGCATGCTCGTTTATCTGGCCGCCTTATTGTGTAATGATGACAAAGTGCTGCTGCCGATGCCGATGCCGATCCACAACGCTGCTGGTTGCCAGCGCCTTTATGTTAGCCTGATGTCCGCCATCTCGTTCCAGTCGGAGAGTCACAGTCACAGTCACAGTTAAAGTCGACGTGCCTGCCCGTCTTTGTCTGATTCACATTCTCATTCTCATTCTCAGTTCGCATCAGCACATTCATTCATTTGTCTGCGTGCTCATTCATAAACTAAACGGACAGGCACTGAGATCCGGGCTGTGGGCCTTTTTGCACTCATTGCTTTAGTGCCCAGGACGTTGTCCAGCTGTCGCTGCTGCGTAGCTAAAGCGACAGTTGACAAAGGCTAAGCAGGCAGAGCCAGAGCCAGAGCCAGAGCTAGAGTCAGAGCCAGAGCCGTCGTCGTTGCTGTCGCCGTCGCAGTCGCCGTCGCAGTCGCCGTCACATTTGCCATGTCCAGTTAGTTCACAGTTTCATCTCCTGCCGACAGCGTAAAAATTTCAATTCGCCATACAACTTTGCGGTCATTTATACAAACACACACACACACACACGCACACTCTATCAGTTTTTTTTCCTTTTACACACACACACACACACAGTTGGAGTTCTCTATCTGTTTGCTGTGGCCTTTTTTTGCGTTTTGCCAAGCCAGGCCTTTCATATTACAGTTACAAATTTGCGTCTATTGTTGGTAATGGTGATGCTGTGGCGTTGTCCTCGACCAGAGCCAGAGCCAGAGCCAGATCCAGTGCCAGTTGCCTGCGGCGCTGTGCCTGATTACTTTTTCTAGCTTACTTAAAATTCGATTAGGCCACGCCCACTAACTAACTTTTTTGTTTGTGCTGTTCTGGTTTTTGCCATGCCTCTCACTCACTCACTCACTCTCTCTCTCTCTCTCTGTCTCTTTTATTTTGCAGTTTGCGAGGGATTGGAATTATTGCACGGATTTCGTTGATTGCAGAAGCGTAAGTACATGCCCCGCCTCCAACTCCAATTCCAACAACAAAGCACGCCCTCACTCCATATTGTGATAAGTACAAAGACAGCGGTTAGATGCGATAACAACAGCCTGAATAGCCCTAAGCCGTGGCTTTCTAAACCATCCAGCAACAGTTCATAATTATTATGATCCCTTAACCCATTAATGCGCCCGATGAGTAAATGCTTTTGCCGCTCTAACTAAACACTTTGCTAGCATCTATGAAAATTTAATGCAATGCTAATATACTTGCCTTCAAATTAATTGTTATCCGGAGGGCAATTTCGTGGGAGTCTTACGCTCTTATCAACCGAGTCTGTATTCTCGACTTTTCGCTTAAATATTTGGCTTGCTTTTATAGCATATTTATTCATATTCTGTGTACACCTAGCCGAGGCCTAGCAATAATTAAGAGATGCAATCGCTGTATTCACTTTTTTGAAAGCCCTCAAATCACTTGAAATTGAAAAGTTTCACATAACAAATTTTGATTGCATGGCGCAAACATTTTTTGCAAATAACGTTTTCAATTTGAAGAGCATTCCATTTCACTTGTTAGCCAAGGCTAAAACGAGCATTTACAGAACAACAACAAAAAGATGAAACAAAAATGCCAGTGCTGCGATGCGAACAAAAAAAAAAAAATAAATAAAAGAAAAATACAAAAGTAAAACCGAAAAAGCAATTTAAAGCTAAAAAAAAAAGCTTTGTAAGCTGAATGCAAAAAAAAAAGAAGGAATTTTTAATACTGGCGCCTTAAATGTCTGCTCTGCAAAACGTACTGATATTTTTATAAACTTTCTCAACTCTCTAATCAGTGCCAAATTGAAATTAGAATGCAATTTTTCAATACTGGCCCCAGTTCGATAACTTACTCAATTAAGTAAAGTATATCGATAGCAGGGCACGCACACATCAGAGATCCGCAAACAAGAATTCAAAATTAAATTCGCATTTAATCAGGCGCACAGATTGCTCGAGGAATGAATATTTGGTGCGTATTTAAGTACGTGGGCGCATTAATGGGTTAAATTTCGTTGCTTGTGATTGCTGCGGGCGGCTGGCAAAATTGCGTTGGCAATTTGCGACTTTTTCATCCAGCCGACTTCCCTTCCATATCCTGCAGCCATACATACATACAAGCATGCATACATACATACAGATGTATATACGTACATCTGTATGTATATGTTATATGTATGTATATGCTACTACCGTTATGCTTTTGCCTTTGCCTTTGCTTTTGCCTTTGCCATTTTCCTAATGTCGAAACCATCCACAGTGTTGGCAAAACTGCCACAGGCAATTGGCGCCCTTTGAGCTGCGCGTCCACCATGCCCAACGACAGGGTGCACTGGTGCTGACCGACATTGGATGGGACGAGATGATTGCGAACGCATCGCGTCAATGCCTGATCACCTGGGAGGTATCCGGCGGCGGCCTCATGGGCAACCTGCTCACAGACACAGCACGCGCCGAGCTGTCACTCTGGCCGGATACAGTGTACAACATACAGGTGACCTGTAAGCATAAGGTAAGCCAGTCAAGTCCGCAGCCTTTGACCACAGTGACAGGATAGAAATTGTCAACCATTCTGTTTGTAGCTAACGGGTCTGATGCGGCGTTCACTGAAGCTCAATGTGGACACACATCGGCTGCTGTCAGCGGCAGCGGCAACCAATCGTTGGACAAATCCCAGCCTGTTGCCCCTAAATGTGGATATGCTGCCCGCAGCAGCAGCAGCAGCAGCAGCAGCAGCAACAACAACAACAAGAGCAACAGCCAAAGCAACAGCAACAGCAGCAACAACAACAACGGCAGCAGTTATGCAGCGCACTCGACCCACAGACCGTGTGTACATCATCAGTGCATTGCCCACGGCCAGCCAGTTGAGCGGCGTTGTGTATCCGGCCTTTGGTGCGTTGGCTTTCTTCCTGGCATTGCTCGTTATGTTCCTGTTTCTGCGTCCGCAGCGCAAGCGGGCCACCGATGGTGATGCGGACACCGCATCCCTGCTAAGCGGACGTCGCTCGCGGCTCTCCATGGACAACTCGACGCTGCATGTGTAGGCGCGCAAAAGGCGAGCCGAGTTAAATGACAAAATACAACAGCAACAGCAACAACAAAGAAATAAACCAACAGCAACAAAAAGAGAGAACTTGTAGTCGTTTATGTCTGACTATGTGATATTCTGCACCCAAATTGTACATAACATTGATACACAAACATAAACACAGAGACACACATACACATGCATACACAAACACACACACACACATATATGTAGTCTAACCTAAACATACATAAACATGCGTATTATAACATATGTAGTTATCAAATCAAATATCTCACATCAAGTCCAAAAAACAAAAAAAAAAATGAGAAAAAAAGTTCGCTCAATCGTACGATTAAGTTTTACCTTTTTTTTAGTGTTTAGGGCCTACAAAACAGTCATAAATTATATAGACTATATACATATATACATATTAACTATATACATAAACGCATACACTATATACATACATATGCATATATATATATATATGTATATCATAGTTATATATACATAATCTAATATAGGGGCCTCGGCCAACCAACTACATACACCAAACTAAATGCAACAAATTGCTACAAATTTTTATGCAACATACAATTTTTTTCTCGTCGCGTCGCTTTTTCAAAAAAAAAAAAAAAATAAAATAAAATACAAACAAATACCAAACTAAACTAAAATAAAAAAAAAAAAAACATACAAATATATATAAACAAAAACAAAATGAAAATCTTAAAGATCGCATGTCGTTTTCAAATTCGTCGTCTATATTAAAAAAAAAAATATATATATGAATTAAAAACAAAAATAAAATAAAACCTAAACTCAAATCAAAATGGAATATTTTTCAAAATTTTTAAATGTTTATATACCTAGCTAAAATGCAAAATTACAAATTCAAAACAAAAACAAAAAACTAAACTACATAAATCTAATGTACTTGAGCAAGTCAAAGAAAAACGAGAAAGTTAAAAAAAAAAAGCTTCGCTACGCAAATGCCTGTAAATATCTAAGCGTCAGTCAGATAAGAACTTTTATATATAAATATTATTATATATATATGTAATTCTTATCTATATCTAGCTCTTTTCCAGGTCAAAGTATCCTAAATAGTTTAAGCAGCAGCCGCAGATGAGGCTACAACAAAATCAACTGGATTCATAAAAGTAAACATGTTTTATCTGTTTGTCTGACATATATATGCATACATACATACATACATACATACATACATACTTACACACTCACACAACAAATATAATGATAATCGACTACAGTTTTGTAGTATTCCCTATTATCTAAGACTAGCAACTGTTTGCTTTTCAAGATCGGACCAAGTTTTTGGCTTGAGTTTGATTCAATTCTGGTTTTTTTTTTTTTTTTTGACTAACAACTAGTCAGATATAGCTAGTTTTATATGTAGCATGCCCCAACCCCAGCTAACTAAACATATATGGCTATATAGATAGGTGACAACAATAGAATCAGCATAGAGACTAAACAATAGCATTAAATAAATACAAATAAAAATGAAAATAAATAAACCAAAACTACATAACTCTATAGATATACAGATATATATTATATATATATATAAATATAACCGGGCTGATAAGGAGAACATTTGTGCAGAGTCTGAAATATATAGGTATTAGTTATTTAACTGGTCAATCGAACTACCGGAAAAGAGCATACAAGATTCGGTGCGCACCGATCGAGATATAAACAAACAAAAACAAAAAAACAAAAGCATTAAAAACATAAATAATATAAATTAAATGCAAGAATATAAATTGTATCAACATATTCATATAGGTATATATATATATATATATATATATATATGTATATATATATAAATATGAAAATATTTTTTTTTTTTTACGATTCTAGTTTAAGTTTAGCATTTTTATACTATTGTTTTATATTTTGCGCTTAGCATTATTATTTTTATTTGATTATGTAAATATAATTTGATTTGTTATTGCAGCGCATTTTGGCTTTTATTTGTGCTTTCGAGTGTTGGCATGGGAATATCATTTGCCGCATGCCACGGCGCATGTTGCCAAACTAACCCATCGATTTTTTTTTTGTTATTTTCTTTTTTTTTTTCATTTCATTTCATTTCTGCGCTCCGCTGCCGCATGGCTGTTGGTTGATAAAAACAACAACAAAATGGATAACCACTTACCATATAAATTGGAGCCGCAAAATATGCCAACGATAAAAAAAAAAAGAAAAAAAAAGGAATACAACAACAAAATAGCAGCAGCAGCTTTTGTTGAGGGTGTAACCAGAACAGCTCCCACGCCCGCCGCACTCCCCACCCAGGCTCATGATGGAGGCGTTGTCCTTTATCCAATTGGTTTTGCGTTCTCGCTCGGCTTACCTAGTTATGGAGCTGCGCGCTTTTCGGTTATTCTGTTGCAACATTTACATTTATACATTTATGTATTTGTTTGGCTTTTACTTGTTTTGCCTTAACTGTTTGCCATAAATATCTCGTGGCATGCATAATTCTGCCCCAATTTGACTTAACGAAACTTGCTTACGTGTGGCAACACCCCATCGCCCCATTGCCCCATCCCCAGCAGCAGCAGCTGAGTCCATAGATAATCAATTGAAACGTTGACAGCGTCTCTTTAATTGGCTTATAATAGTTGCTTCCTCTTCTTCTTCTTCTTCTTCTTCTTTTTTAATGGATTTATTGTCTGTTTTGACAGTTGTTCGCTGACATCTAAATGGATCGCTCTGTTTACTCAAGCAACAGTTCGCGCTCGCTCGCTCGCTCCCTCACTCCTCCCTCTCTCCTCTCTCTGCCCTTCTCTCTCCTCTTGGATAATTTGAGCTGTTGTGCAAACATTTGAGATTCCTTGAGCTCATATATAGAGCAGAGCTCTTCTAGACCCAATTACATGATTTGTTTTACAATGTAACACTTTTTTTTTTTTTACCCCTCTCTCCCCGTCCGCGTGTGTGTTTGCGTTTTATCTCTCTTGAGTTGCCGTTAGCTAAGTCCAACATCGTTACAGATTTTTCCACTTGAGGATTTGTTTTGAATTTCAATACAAAACACGAGCAAAGAGAAGAATAAGCAGAGAGCAAAAGAATCTCGTTGAGGCTTTAGGTAGCCTAAAAGGGCGTGCACCCACACTAAACAAGAAAAATCTCAAGTTGCATTATCTCAAGTTCCATTTGGAGTTTGGCTAAAGGGGTTCCGGCTGTGGCTGCGGCTGCGGCTTCACCTAGCTGAGCCAGCTGCTCCAATATGTAAGGCGGATGGGGGCACTTGGCTGGCATTTGTTGGTTGGCTTGGCTAGGCCGGGGCTGGGTCTGCGGCTGTGGCTGGCTAGCCACTTGGCTTTCAGCTCTGCTCCCCACTCCCCATTCACCATTCACCACTCTCAATTCTACTCGTTCTCAAGCACTTTTTATAAACCAAATTAAATTTATATGGGCCTCCGGCAGTCAACAGCGCTCGTCCGCCCATCACTTGGCACCCAAAACTCATACAATACCCCATTCCCATTCCCATTCCCATTCCACTTTCAATTCCCATGCTATTTCACTTTCTCTCTCTCTCTCTCTCTCTAGCTCGCTCGCTCGCTCTGTGGGCGCTGTCAACTGCCAATTAGCTGAGCATTTTTCAACATTTTAAATTGTCTTGCCGAGTGCGTGGCCCCAGCTCTGGGGCAACACTTGAGTGAGTCGTTTTATGCGACACAGCCTTCAGATTTTACCCCTGCTTGCTGCTGCTGCTGCTGTTGCTGCTTCTTCTTGCTGCTGCTGCCATTGTTTGTTTTGTTGTTGTTGTTTTTGCTGCTGTCAGCTGTGCAGCGCGTGCTTCATTTATCAAAAAGCAATTACAATGTTATAGGCAATTCGATGCTTGATTCACCAAGAGCCCCATGGGCTATAGACACACAGCCTGCCGACGCTTCATCATCAACAACAGCAGCCGCATCTCAGTTCACCTGCTAAAACAAAGGCAAGAGCAGAGTCAACCCAGCTTTATTTCATTTATTATTGTTGTTGTTGTTCTACTTTGTTTTTTTTTTGTTTTTTGCTCATTTTTACAAAAAATATATACATACATCTACATATATAGATAAATTGAAAAGAAAATTCAAGTTGAAAAGAAAAAAAAAAACCAAAAAAGCATATAGCGCGTACCTACAAACATATTGTATTACAAAAACAACACAAATTATTAACTTTAAGTAGACGAAAGAAAGAGAGAGAGAAAAAAAAAAGAAAAAACAACAACCAAAAAATACAAATGAAGAAGATGCAGAAAAAGCAACATCAAAAAATAAAATTAGACTACAAAACTCAAAACAAGCGAAATGCTAGCAATCACTAAAACGAATAGAAGAGCTGGGCGAAGAAGAGGAGAGTGCAGATGATGAAGACGAAGAAGAAGAAGCAGCAGCAGCAGCAGCAGCATGCTAGTGAGGAGACAGAGCTGCGGTGGGCAGCAGCCGCACTAGACGATGGCAGCACTAGAGAGGAGAGCGCAGAGCGCAGACGAGGCAATGGCAGCGGATGAGCAAGAACAAGCAGAAGAAGACAAAAAGCGAGCATGTGTTTGCGCTATAAAAGGTTTCTCATTACAATTTTTGGCCAAGGGTCGCATCGTTGCACAAAATTACTTTTTGTTGTCGTTGTCGTTGTTGTTGTTGTTGTTTTTGGTGCTTCAAGTGCTGCTGCTGCTGCTGCGTCGCGCTCTCAACGCCAGCGGCGCTGTTAGAGAAAGTGGCGGGAGGTCAAGGGGGTGGCGGCGTCCTTAGTAGGTGTTCGGCTGACTGAAGTGCCTGGGCGGCAGCTAAGGGGAAGCGGGCACCAGGACAGGGCGATTGATATACAACACACAGCCGCGCTGAGATACACACATATATATATATATGTATGTCTATATATACATTTATACATAGTATATAGCACACATAGAGATGCTTATGCTGTTTATAGCTAGCAGTTGCTGTTCCACAAACAAACACACCCACAAGCACGCACACCAAGAGGCAGCACTATAGCTGGGGCGGTTGCACGTGACATGACCAAACATGTTCGAGGCTGGAAGCAAGCGCTAGGTTCGATGCAAAGGATAAAGCGTATACCGCATCCCAAATGGCAGTCGAACCCAGCGCCAGTGCGTCGGCGCCTTGCCACATCTCGCTCACACACACACACGAAGACACACGCACACACACAACAGACACAATGGGCAGGAAACAGGCAACGAGCACAGCACAATGAAGCCTTGCCTTTATGCCTTGCTCTTGATGCTGTTGCTGGTGCCGCTGCCGCTGCCGTTGCCGTTGCTGCTGCTCTTGGCGTGGCACAATTCGCGGGCGCTGTGCTCACATTTAACCTTACCAAAGGTTACGCGGAGTAGGCGCGAGCGCCAACGATGTTAGCCGACGACAGCTGCCAGGCCGAAGAGCTGTTGAAGTTTTGCCCCGTCACAGCTGTCTCTGCAGATATAGAGATGACGATGAGCTGATACTTAGCTTTATGTTCGCTGCCTGCCGCCTGCCGCCTGCTGCCTGCTGCCTGCTGCCTGCTCACTGTTGGGCCTGTTGGCCCATTGGCTGCTGAATGCTGCCGTTGCAATTGACAGCTGTGACGGGCGGTAACATGTTGATACGGGGCGCTTTGTTGTTTCTTAGAGATTTCATCTAATTCGCTTTGCGTTACACTTGATTTTCGGCTTGTCTTATTAAAAGACAATCAGATTGGAGTTTTCTTTATATTAAGGGCATGTGTCACTGTTAATCTTCTCAAGCATTTCTCAGCGGCTTCCACTGACGGCACTTAAGCCCAAATGAGTGATTCTTTCTCTTTATCTGTCTCTCTCTCTCTCTCTCGGTCGTAACAATATGTCAACTATACAGTGACTGACAATATCGAATCACAGTGACTAATCACATCAATGTGGATTAGTGGCATGGTAAGTAGACGTAAGTATGTCGCAGCATCTCAGCTGCCAATCAGTGCGATTTTCCGTTGATACCCAAAACGGAATATTAAAAATGTTACGGATCACTAAAGGCATTGGAATTACGACCGGCAAGAATTAGAAATTTCGAGTTTTATTTCTTCATAGATTTTAAATTAAATTTAAGTTTATGAATTTTAATTTCTAATTTGACTACTTCCGCTCCTGTATTTAATTTTATTAAATTGTATCAAAATATTAAATTATAATAAAATTAAACATGAAAAAAAGCATTTAAAAAAATGCTATAAAATTTGTTATTTTTGTATTTATTTGATCTAGCAATCCAAGCCTGAAGTAACACAAAATTCCTGTTTCATTTCACTTCAACAGAACCCCAAAAAATTAAAAAAAAAATTAGTATTCGCTAAGGCAAAAACTTCCGTTGTTACATAACAAAGCCAAATTTTTGAGAGTGAAGCGAGTTAAATAGAAACTGAATAGCTACAGCTGCATTGCGTTTGTGGGTAAGTAGTAAGTGTGGGTCGGGTCTACTTAGAGAAAAGAGTAGAGAAAACGGGCTCCTGAGCATTGTACACGACCTAAAGCTGCTATTCTCAAAGCTTGACTAAAGATGCCCATCAAATAACTGGCAAAGCTGCTTTAACGACTCCAATATGTGTAAAATGCTAAGGGAGGCCACACTAAGCAATGAAATTCGCAAAAATTGGTAGCACTTGTTGTAAGTTTTAGGTTGAAGGCTGTTATAGAAATTAAAAACAAAATGTGTGGAATCTTAAGACATTTTATGGGCATTATTTAAAAAAAACTGCAATCGTGAATCACATTCCATCCATACGCTCAAGATCTCATTTTTGCATTACTAAGCCATCCGATAAGATGTCTGAAAAGACATCATCTCTACCAGTTACAAAATCGCAAATAAAAATTCTTGAAATCTACAAACTTAATATATTTAAGCTCTACTCATCCACCTCATATTTACTGCTTACAAATTGAACAACAGCGAAATAATCATTAATCATCAACCTTCAACTATTTCCATCCACCTCATTCTACAGTCCACTTTATATTATAACAATTTAATCTTTCCAACACAGTAATAATTAGGTTTATGTTAATAAACAAAAAATTCTGAGGCATAAAATATTTTATACTTCAGAATTTATTGTTTATTAACTATATATATTAAATATATATTTTATATATATAAATATATATTTTTAGAATTTTTTTTTAAATAAATTTAAAAAAAAAACTTTAATTTTAAACATTTTCAGAAATGTTTACATTTTTAGAAATGTTTGTGCACAAGTTTTTTTTTAATTTTTTTTGTATAAGACTTTAGAATTTTTTATAATTAATTAATAAATTAAAAGCAAAAATTAATTTCAGAACTAACATTTTTTATTGTATAATTTTTTTGGTATTTCTTATGGTTATTATATATATTATATAAAATTAATTGTAGAACTAAAATTTTGTATATTTTTTTTATAATTTTTTATGGTTTATCTAAATATTTTTAAAAATTTGTACAAATTCTACAATTTATTTAAATATTTTTAGAAATTTGTACAGATTCTACATAAAAAATTATAAAAAAAATATACAAAACAAATTTTTGTTCTACAATTAATTTTATGTAATATATATAATTAATAGTAGATTTGCTTTATGCATAGTGTCCATAGCAGTTGGAATTACACATGGCCAAAATTAAACAATTAAGCTAAGTTTCGTTTTATTTAAAAGCCCATATTAATTTACCTCTCTATAGACATCGCATTAAAGCAGTTGCAAAAAAAAAAAAAACAAATCAAAACAAGAAGAAGAAGAGAAATAAAACCAAAGAGAAGCAAACCAGGAGCCACTACAATGGAGAAGTTGAGCAACGCGAAGTGGGCGGAGATACGCAATACCTTTGCCATACTGGACGTGGATGGGAGTGGGCTTCTGACTGCCAGCGAGCTGCGCGGCATGATGCGCGTATTTGGGTATGAGAACAGCGAAGAGGATGTGCAGAGGATGATCGATGCCGTCGACACGGATGGCACGGGCAAGATGGACTGTGCCAAATTCTGTGCCGCCCTGCTCTGGACTCTGGAGCCCGAGGAGACGACGCTATGCGATATGTGCCAGCAGACCAAAGGACATATAAAGAAGCATAATGCATTCAATGGCTCATATAGGGCAAAAAAGTAAAATATCTTTAAGCCAGTGCGAAAAGAGAAAAAAAAGAGTTAAAAAAGAGAAAGACAAAAACTAAGCAAAAAGACAAGTTAAAAACGCTTCCACTGTTGGCCTATGTGACTATGTGCGTGCATACATACATACATGATGTACATACTGCATACACATACATACATAGACATGTTCGTTAGATCACACGATCAAAACTTCTTCAAACAATATTTCTGTTCGCAACACAAAAGACAAAAAAAAAAATAATAACGACAAAAATCATTTGGGAACGAACAGAAAATGGGGGAAAAAATTTTGTGTTATATTAAAAAGTGAAAAGAAATAAATTAAATTAATTTTAGAAAAATATAAAAAATAAATTTTGAAAATTCAACTATGTTTAATATTTTATGTATGTAATATGAAGAGTTAAAGATGCATGCCTTCGTCTCCAAATACCTATATATCTTGGTCTGGAATGGTGGATGCCATAGATAAAATAAAATAAATAAAAATGCGGGTATTAATTATAAATATGCCCCAGAGTAGGGTGTTCAACCTACTCCTTAGATACTATGTTATCGATAAAATATAAATGGGTTAAGTTATCGAGAAGGAAATTTATAAACTACTTTGCAATTCCAAGACTAAAGCATAGGGAAAGTACGGACAGGCCGAAATGAATTCAGTTCGTAGTCCTGTTCAAAAATATATACATTTTCACAAAGCCATAGATATACATATATGGTGAATATAACAAATTCTATTTAGCCTAAGAATGCCAGTGCCTGTTAGCCTCACCAAGAACTATAAATATATTGATTTAGTAACAAATAACATTTTTTAAAAGGCCTAATAGCTCGCCCTGAGCTTATTCTGCTTTACACTCGAAAATCTTAGAATAAGCTTGTCTGATACATGTTTACCATATTTAACGAGTTTAATTCGTTGCTAGTTTCATAGTATATGTAAATCATAGCATACTTTTTAGGGCAGTGACAAGATTCTTATGTGGCATAGTGGTAGTAACTATACTAATAATGCGCGCTGATATTTGTAGAAAATTATTATAAATTATTAAAAAAAAATCACTATATTTGAAAAGTTTTTAAATACGCGTTTGTTCAATAAAAGATTTATTTATATTTTTTGATAAAACAAAATGTTGGTGTTTATTTCAGCTCAAAGGTTTGATGAATACAAAAAAAAAATATAATATTATATATATATATATATAAATATGTATATATATATATATATATATATATATATATATATATATATATATATATATATATATATATATATATATATATATATATGTAAGATATTGTACAATATGTTAATGTGGTTTTCCTTTTTTTTTAAATATTATAATTAGTTGTTTTTCGTTTCAATCATTCTGCTGCATGACATATTTATAATTGTTGTATTATAATACATACATAATAATAGTACATAAATGTTGTTTTTCTGTTTTTAAATAATCCCCCCCAGAAATATTAAACATAATGCGCATTGACCCGAAACTAAGTGTTTTATAGTTTGCTGTTGTTGAAATGGGTTTTCATTTTAGTATATATATATATATATATATATATATATATATATATATTGGTAAATTTATATATATATAAGTGTATATTATAATTATCTAGTTTTCCGTAGTGCTGTCTGCTGTTTCAGTTTCTTACTTTCTGCTGCAGTTGCCTGTTGAATCGCTTTTAAGTACGTGCGCACAGGAAATAACAATTTATCGAGTGATAGTTCGTGGAAATGCAGGCCACACAGTGTGCTGAGCTTTATGTGTCGGCTTCCAACACTGCGCTTTGTGTGTATGTGTGTTTATGTATGTGTATGTGTGTCACTGGCCATTGTGTGACGTCACAGCGTGCAGCCCAATCCTGTGAACTGCTTCAGCACGCTGCCAGCGGCTGAAGCCTTCATTAGTTTCAATAAAAAAAATATTGTTTAATACATATTACATACATACATAAGTATAACAAATTAAGTTTTCTTTTTCGTTTTTCTTTTCTTTTCTTTTTGTTTTTTTTTTGTATAATAATAACTATGAGCTCTGTCTGTCATCGATAGACGAGTGTACACAGCGTGTGTAACGATCGATTGACATTATCGATAAACTGCTTCCAATAGGCAAATGCTAAGCTTCAATAAATGCGCTGCGTTTTTCATTTTTGTTTCTTTTTCATTTGCTATACACAATTTGTCACATTTTTAGTTGCGTTTTTTTTTTTTTTTTTCATTGAGTTTTTTGTTTTGTTAACGTATAATAAAATACATTTGCTGTTATTGTTAATTGTTGCAATTTACAATTTAGTGTAGTGGCTATATAATTTAGCTTGACGCTTTTTAATGACTTTATTGTCTTACTTTAAAACTGAATGTTGTCTTTTACACTAAACAATTACACACACAAAAAGCAAATCATAATTATTAATTATCATAATCATCATAATAATAATAGTGGTAATTAAGAAATGCATACACGCAACGCGGACATTTATCAAAGACGAATTTAACAAAAAAAAAAAAAAAAAGATCTATATATATATATATATATATTATATAATATATATATATATTATATAATATATATATATATTATATATATATATTTATAAATTATACTTTGCGTTTTTATTTCAAAGCAACTGGATAATCTTGCACCCGCTGACCAGATGTTTTTAAAGTCTGGCAACGTTGTGCCTTGTTGATCTTCTTCTTGATGCTCCTGCACACGGACTCTGCTGGGTTCTTCTTCAGATGGGTATATGGTTTTTGTGTGTATCGGTGTAGGTGTGTGTGTGTGTGGTGGTGTTTTTACTTATTTTACAATATATGCGTGTGGCAACCTCTGTATTAAGCTGTGCTCGGTATGTGTGCGGGTGTGTGTGTGTGTGTTTGTGTGTGTGTGTGTGTTGCCTTTAGACTTTTAGCTTAGACGCTCGCTACGCTTGCTTTAAAGCACACTTATTCCTGTGATGGCTGTTGTTCCGGGAAGCCGCTAACTTCCGTCTGCTCCACCAGCTGCTGACCATCGAGCGTATATTGAATGCGTAGACGCATTCGTAGCACAGCCTATGATTGAGAGATGGTTGAAATGTAATATACATAAATTGATCAGGGAGCAATAAAAGAAATGTTTATCTTTGAGCTGAGCAAGAATATTTCACTAATATCAGAACTAAATAACCAAATAGTCAAGGCCAACTCACATTGGACGTAGCAACAACGCGCATTTCCTGCGTAATGACGCCACCTGGAGGCAGCACTGAACCCGACGGCGTCAGCATTTGCAGTTTAAAACTCTTCTGCACGGCCGCCTGCGAAATACAATGAAATTTTATAAAAATAAAAAATAAAAATAAATATAGTGAGCGTACGCACCTGCAGCAAATACTGCTCTAATGTATTGTCTGAGCTATTTGTGGTTGTCATAAAGATTTTCATGCTGTCACTGCCCGGCACTGGGACCAGTTGCACCAGCAGTCCGTTCTTGTCCAGGGCCGTTAGCTTCGGACCCTGTGGAGGCTGAAATTCAAATAATAAATCAGTTAGGCTCACAGAGTGCAGATTTAAGAGTCTTACCACTGTCACATTGTTGGATGCCGCCGTGGGATTCAGTTCGCCCAGCAGGCTGCCACTGTTGATATCAATGCCCATGGTTGGCATTGCATGGGAGGGCGCGCCACCAACACCAACGTTAAGGCTACCCAGCATGCTCGACAGGTCGTTGCCGTTTGTGGGCACATTGTTGGGCATGGAATCGATGCCACCAAAGCCGCCCAAATCGAGGCCACCGAGCATATTGTTCATATTGGCGGCGCTGCTATGATCAGCTGCCAGATTGACGCCCATGACGGGCGTTGCAGTTGGCGCTGACATATCCAGATCGAGCAAATCGAGCAGATCCTGATTATTCGACACCGGCTCATCGTTGTTAGCATTGCGCGTGTTCTTTTTATGCACCGCATTCGATAGATCTGTCGCTATGGCCAAATCGTTGACGCCCGCCGACAGATCCGTGCTGCCCAACAAGTCCAATAGGATATTCTATGGCATAAATCAATTATTATAAATCAATCACAATTTGTGTGCATTCAATTTTACCGTATTGTCGCCCATTGTGTTCATATTGCTTTCGATAATAGGATGCGTACTGTTGCCACCAAGCTCGATGCCATTCTCGATAACGTCCGGACTGTTGTCGTCGAAGGAGCCGCCGCTTTCGCCATTCTGCGAACTGATGCGACTGATTTGCATGGCGGGCATCTTTTCCAGTAGGGGCGGACGCAGGTGCTTGTAGCTGCCAAAGAGTTGCGTGAACTCGACGCCGCGCTGCTGCAGATCCACATTCAGATGGCTACCAAACGAGGTGATCAATGCCTGGATTTCTCTGCAAAAGTTAAGCCTATGATTAGCATATGGATGGCTTAGAGGTGTCTGGACTGGCATAAACTTACTCCACGCACTGCTGCAGACGCGTGCTCAACTTGGCCAGAGAGACGAGCGCATATTGCTTGCTTGTTGTCGACACTTGAGCAGAGGTTAAAAACTTATGATACACAGCGATCAGATCGCTCTCCGTTGGACGCTCGAACTCTGTGCGAATTGATGTGTTAGACAATTAGATTCGTTTCGCAAATGATCAATTGATGCGTTCACACTCACCATCCTCATTGGCGCCGTACATGAAGAGATCACCGTACTCGCCTATGGCCCAGACGGCGACCTGCAGCAACGGCTGTTTATCCTCACAGTGATTGGGCACCTGCAGCGACTCCCAAAAACGATTCGTGATATATGTCTGCTCAGGCACGGGACTGCTGGACACCAGCTGTATGGTGGATGAGACGACATCGTCACGCACATAATTCCCGGCGGCTATCAAGACGCTCAGCTGCGTATCCAAATGCCAGCGTGAATTGGGCGAATAGCGTTCGGCAGCCAAAATCATGCCTGAGCTGCACTGCGCCTTGAACTCGGCGTCGGCCTTCTCGAGGAACAGCAATAGCTCTTTAGTCATTGTACGTATATTTTGTGCATTGATAAGCGCAAAAGATAGCTCCATCGCACGTCGCCTGATCGACACATCCGGATCCTTGAGGCACTCCAATATGGTTGTGCGATGCCGCTGCACAGCCGACGTATCAGCGTGCACCGTTCGCAGCAGCGTATTCAGCGCCACGTAGCGTATATTCTTGTCCGAGTTGAGTAGAAAGCGTCCCAGAATGTTCACAGCCAAGACGCGTAGGCCGCCCTCCGAGCTGCAAATAATGATAATATACATTAATTATAATTTATAATTATTATTTGTATAAAATTGATGCACTTGCCGTATATCCATGATGGATAGCACTGTCTCATAGAGAATGGTGTTGCCAACATTTTTGCTGGTCTCCGTATTGGTGGCCACCTGCGCCAATATATCGTTCATGGCCTCCGAGGCGTCCGGATCATTGTGGCCCAGTATGCGCAATAGACGCAGGATTTTCACCTGCAGGAACGGATCGCTGACGCCGCTGACATCGTGCTCAGGTGAATAGCCGCCCAAAATGAGGCTCTTTAGGATGCGCACCAAATTCGGTACGATCTAATACGAAACAGAAACAGAAAGAGAAAGAGAGAGAGAGAGAGGGAGAACGAGAGTGAAACAAATGCAATAAATGTGCATAAACAGAGAGAGAGAGAGAGAGACAGAGAAAAGTAGAGAGAGAAGTATCTAAGTATATATATATATATATATAAATGTGTGTGCTTGTCTGTGTCTGTGTGCGTTAAAGCGAGTCAGCGCTAGCTACTCCATAATTGTGTGCGTGTGCAAGAGTAGTATCGAAAGAGCAGAAACTTGAAGTTTGCAATAAAATGTACAAAAGTCGAAAGTATCTTTCGTGTTTGTAGGAAAAAAGAGCTAAACAAAAGTGTTCTCAAAAAAGAGTATACATGTGCATACATATAACAAATACAACAACAGCAACAACAACAACAAGAATAATATGATAAACAGGAATATAAAAAGTTTAAATTTGAGGCACAAATCACAATCATACCTCTCGATTTCCGCTATCCTGGCAAGCAAATTACAACAAATTTCATTTTGTGTTTGCGCGGTATTCGATCAAAAACAAACGAAGCGTTAAATTTGTAATTACAAAAATGTCGTTAGGTGTCAAAAGTAGTACGTGGCAAAGCGATAAACATTAACGATAACAATTACAAAAAAAAAAATAAATAAATAAATATAAAAAAAAAAATAAATCAATAATTACAATGCCCTCAGCAGAAGGCGCCATAAATCAAAAGGCAGCAAGGAAAATGATGAGAAACGAAAATGTTCAAATTGAAATTGACACAATTACAAAATACATTAAGAGGGATTGGATCGGAATGCAGCAGTTCAGCAGCTCAGCAGCTCAGCCGACCCGGCGGCCCACTAGCCTTTAAAGCTCTCTCTATATATATATATATGTATGTATATAAAATCGCTTTCCATTTGAAATATTGTTAGCTGTTTTTGTCTGCCCGTCCGCATGGTGGCCAGTCATCCACACCCACACAGTGCGATTTGGCCAACAACTTACCTTTTTGAAATGCATCAACGTATCCGAACTGTTTTCGCACATTTCCGTGATGAGCGTGACGCCGGTAATAAGGATGCCTGCACGAAATGTTATAAAAATATGTATTTAAATCTGTATTTGTTTATGGCTCGCAAATGAATCTAACCGTGATTCTTTTCGCTGAGCAGCGAACGTGTGGCCGGCAGAAAGATCTCCATCAGTTCGGGCACACGGCGTATGACTCGGAATGCACACAGTGTCGCCTTCTTGCGGATGTACGTGTTGGGCGACTTCATCAGACGCTCCACCTCGCTGGCCAAGTCACGTGCCATTTCCGGCGATGCGATGGCGCCCAGTGTGCACAGCGCCAAGCCCACCACGAACTGCGTCGAGCTGTTCAAATCGCTGCAAATGCCAAAAGCAAACAAAATTAAATATTTGTATTTGTGGTCACAAAGTTCAATAACCACTCAATCGTAATGACTAGCTCGTGGCTAATTTGCTTTCGAGGTTTACTATCTATAATCAATCAATTTGTCATAATAATAAAGTTGAGCTAAATTTCTAAAAACAAACCGGATTGCAATGATATATGAGCTCAACTGTCATCACTTCGGGATGGGATTAAGATCGATTTAGCTACAGATTTATTTACAGCTCGTACATAGAGGTATTTCAGAGAAGACAAATTAATCATACTATTTACTGAATTAGTCGATTTCACTAAATCTTAATATTCATTGCCTAGACCGACCTCTCAACAGCAAAATAAATTAACTCAACTGCTGACTATATTTAGTACACACTACTCTATGTAAGCACAGAGCTAATGGAGCTGTACGTGTAGCTTAATTGTCATCATTAGTGCTAGGGAAATCACATGAAAGCGATGAGAGAGCAAAAGTTAGGCAGTGCGTCACAGGCTGCTTTATAATAGTCTTTAGATACATATATCATTTTCCATATGCTAAACGGGGTCTATTGCTATGGAACTCTCAGAACTTGTAGTACTTAATGCAAAATACAAACTGCCATCTGGATAATGGGTTTCTAAATACTAGCCATTTCTTAAAAATATTAAACTCACTTTTTTAAACAATTCGTAATCAGCAAATGGACATCTTGACGCTCATCCAATAACAGCATTGCGCCCAGATAGCCGATTCGTTTATCTGTGAAACGCGTGCTGGCCGTCAGTTTGAGGCACTCGAGTTGGCCAAAGTGCGCCGGGTAGCCGAGCATGTGTATGTACAGCAGCTTGGCAATGTTGCGACAACTGCATGCAACAATGGGAGAGCGAGACAGCGAGAGAGTGAAATGGAAAACGGGTTAAAATGGCTGAGAATAATTATTAATGCAATTTACTGCCCACTCACCGCCAGACGGAGTCCTCCTCTCGGAATGTGCTGCGTATGTAGGCGCACTCTTTGTTAACCACGGCCCGCTCCTCGGCTGCGGTGCGGGCGGCGCGTATCTGTCGTATAAGATCACGCAGTCGTGTGGGCGTCGGCATTCTGACTGCACGTGGGCGAAGCAAAAACAAGAAAAAAAAAACAGTTAGTTGAATATGAAGAAGCAATTGCTGCAGGAGATGGATGGGACAATGATGCTGCTTGCTTGCTTGCTTACCTCTTTCGACAGCCTCTGTGAATGCCTGGCGTATGGTGGCCATATTGAAGGCTGGATTGAATCTATTGAGCGGAAGAAAAAGCGTATAAAATGAGGCTGATTAGTACGTAATAGAGAGATGTGAGCACAATTACATATATGTATATGTATATATTAATATATTTCTATATATATGTATGTATATATTTAAACTGCATACCCATGCTCGGAATTCATTGTGAGGCGTTGCGGCTGCTGCTTCTGCGGCTGTGAAGCACTTTGGTTGTGGCACGCAGACTAACTGCTGTTGGCTGTTGATGGTTCTTTATCTTGATTTGCTTCTGCTGCTGCTGCTGCTGCTGTTGCTGTTGCTGTTTCGTCTTCTACTACTTGCCGGCCTATGCTTTTAAGTTTGCATTCAGTTGTTATTGTTGTTTTAATTGTTATTATTTCAGCTGCGTTGGTGCGAGGTGGCAACAATAATCATTTTCGAACCGAGTCGCTCGCGTTTTGATCACTTTGCAACACTCGCTCACACGCAGCATACGAATAACGATAAAAACAACAGCAACAAGAATAATAGCAACAACAATGCCTATGACAGCCGGCCGCTATTCAACTGCAGTTACTTCTTCACTTGTCGCACTCACATCTCATTCTCGCTCTCTCTTACTCACTCTCGCACACATATTTAAAGTGCTCTCTTTGCGAATGTGTTAACACTGCACTTTAAACTCCACTTCACTCTCTTTCTCTCCGTGGATGTTGCTTGTTATCGTCATTAACAGAAATCGCAGTTCACAAACAAAATTAGTAATCAAATTAAATCTGTTATGAAATTTTATACTCATATATACATTGCGCGCGCGTGTGTGTGTGTGTGTGTCGTCTGCTGAGGCTTAAACAAATATATGATCTGTCGCCGTTCAGTGCAAACAAAAAGCTCTATGCTCACTCACACATGCACACACTGGCTTACATACAAATGCACATATACATCATATATGTATATGTATGTCGGTCATATGCATGGACGTTGAAGTGCCTTTTAACTGGCATCAGTTACATACGTATGTGTGTTTGTATAAACATACACACACAGCTGTATTTATGTAGCTGACTGCCAGTGCTAGCCAACCAAGCGCAGCGTAGCACAAGCTGAAAAAGTAGGCTAGGTGTGTAGGGTGTTAATTAAGACGACAAAAAGCTGGAGGCTTACACAAATGCAAACCCATTTGTGGCTGCCGATGCGGCTGCTGCTGATGAAAATGAAATGATTAATTCGGTTGTGTGAATAATGCGAAAACCGCACTTGAAGCATGAGCCGAATCGAATCGACGATTAGCGCGCATTGAGTTGACAGCAACACACAGTACACATATACGCGCTCACACATACACTAACACGCGCGCAAGCAAACATCAAGAGAATAGTAGTCAAATCCAATTGGAATATGAAAAGTAAATCTTATTACATTATTTCTTTAATTATTTCAATTATCAACAAAATGCAAAGAATGCAGTCTAAGCTCTCAAATTAATCATTAACAACTAATTCAGCGTTTGCTCTAATGTCTAAAAGACAGTCACAGTCACCAGTTATGGCTAAAACCAAAACAGCTGCCGTCATTGCTGGTTCATATCGATAATGGGATATCGATATGGCACAATGGGCCATGTATCGAGTGCATTGCGTGCGTTGCAAGAAAAAAAAATACCTTTTTTAAGTCACGAAAATACACGTATAGTCTTTCCATGTACACGCTCACTGTAACTCAAAACGTATTGATGTTAAATATATTGTATTACTTTCTGTTCTTGTTGAATAAAGTAATTTCATTGGAAAGCTCAAGTACACACACTTATATACACGCACACACACACCCACACAGATACATGGCACAAAACACACACTCAAGCGCCCACTGAGTTAAGCGTATGCTTCTTTTTGGCCACACGAAAAATAAATCATCAATTAATTGAATTTTGGCCACAAACACAGTAAGATGGCTTTTGTTTACTGCTTATTCTTTTGCTTGCACTAAATCTAAACGTTTTGCTTTATAGCCACCTGCCGCCTCCGACTTCCAATGCAAATTTTAACAACGCGACAAAAATGCTCGTAGAATGTTGATGATGAGCGCAACAGTAGTAGTAATATAGTAGTTGCAGCAGTAGTGAGAGTGAGAGAGCGTTAGCAAGCGGTTGACATTTCGTTTTTGACATTAGCAGCACTGTTATCGCCAGCCCGCTGATATCGATAGTCCTATTGGCCAAGACGATGTTTTCGCGCATACCGTCATATTTTGAAATAGCAAATCCCCCCTCTATGTTTGTTTTGCAACTTACCTGCGATTGTTTTCCGGTGGCAAAACGCTCCAATCCTGTTCATAGTACGGATACATGCTTGCAGCTTGAATTTCACGCTTGTCCCACTAGCAAACAACAGTGGACAGTAACTAAATACACAAACCGTTTACACACACAAAAACTCCGCACAGTTACTGACACTGGAATAATGATAAGCGGCTACGGTGCTCCACATAGACAGCGTGCGTACGTGTTATCTAATGTACATTTATAAGTAATTAAGGTTCCAATCCCCTCTATACACGCACACACACACACACAGAGAGACATATGCACACGCAGGTAAACACAAACACACTCGTCCGCGAAATGCCACTACTCGATGCGCTTTAAGATTTACCACCGCTGCGTAACCATATTGTCTTGATGAAGAGCGTAGAGAAGCTAACCTGTCATCGGCACTGAGACAGGAGCGACAATTATTATGATGAGCGGCCCGCGCAACTGTAAGTCCGACAAAAGACTAAACTCATGAAGCTCAGATCCCTCAGACTTCATCGACGCCTGCTGCACAGTTAGTTCAGTTAGGCGTTTGCATTTGGTTGCGCATAGATAAACTATAGGCGATAACTACGTTGATGGCATGGCAGCTATGGACATGGTATAGCATTCGCTCTGAGCTCTCGAATACACAGAAAACTAGACTAACTTATCTGTGAACTGATAACAAACAAAAACCGTGAGAACAACGTACACGTACATTTTTATAAAAAGAAAAAAAATATTTCAGTTATGGATAAGCAAACTCGTCACCGACAATGCTGCTGATAAGTTAATGGCAGGTGAAAGCCATTGCCCACGGTATATAAGGACACATCTCTATATCATTATATACATGTACATACATACACATATGTCTGTAATCAGTTAGTGTTTTATCCTTGGATAAGAATTATTGTTATTTGTATTTGATACACGCTTAAGGCTATGCTCTAACTAAAGCCAAGATGCTATTGTACAACGTCGTTACGGTTTTCTGTTCTGTTGTGGAATTTGTTTGTCTCGTTCGTTGCATTTCAGTTTGCGGTATCATGCCGTTTTCCTCAATCGTTTTCACGCGGCGGACGCACTAAGGCATGTCGCTTGATCGCCTCCACCAGCCACTTGATTCCCTCGTCGACGCCTTCGCCGTTGAGCGCAGAGACGGGTATCGTGAGGCAATCCCGCCGTCCAATTAGCGCACCAGCCTGTTGAAATACTGGCTTTATTTCACGTACACCCATTACATCGGGCAGATCCTGCTTGTTGGCCAGTATCAGCAATGGTACGCCCGACAACAACTCGTTCTTAATCATTTTGTCTGCAAGATTGGGAATCAGAATTAAGAAGTGGAATAATGAAGATGAGTGGAATGTTTACCAAAAATGATTTTCGACTCGTCCATGCGTTCGCGATCATTGGAGTCTATCACATAAATAACGCCATGCGATTCCTGATAGTATTTGTCCCACAGCGACTGCAGCTCCTGCTGACCACCCAAATCCCAGAAATTTAAGCGAACTCCTTGGACATCGATAGTGCCAATGTTGAGGCCGACTGTCGTTGTGATTTTAGCTGGATTAAGGCCCTTGTAGTTTTTCGTAAATTTCGTTTTGGCCGCCTCCAAATAGGTCTGTTAACAAAAACTTTATTATGTATATCATTGCAGACGTGTCGGAATTTGCAAACCGTTTTCCCTGCGTTGTCCAGGCCCAAAATGACGACACAATACTCGTCTTTCTGTGTGAGATATTTGTAAAAGCCATGCAGCAGCGTATACATCTTCGAAATGACTTGGATATTTCAGCAATATTCAAGTTGCATTCCAAGTAGACAAACAGTTGGTAAATATAAAATAAAAGCACAGTCTAGTGTTATTTTTTTTTATCCAGAATGATGCCAGCATACGTATGAGATTTCCCAGATGGATCTGCCTTTTGTAACTTCGTCAAAAAAGGTAATTGAAGATAAATGTACAATTTACTCTGTATATTAAATCAACTTTCTTAATAAATAGATTTTTAAATAATATCAATTGTAGTTTTAATAGGATTCGATTGGCTTGTCGATTGTTGCGTTTTTATGCTGGCTGGCAAACAGCTGTTAGTGGCAGCTCCATTGCTTTGTTTACATTTTTACTACGCACTCTGGCAGCACTATGCAGTATTGTTAGCACTTCACTCATTGGCAGCCAAATTTAGTGTTGCAAAACAGGGCTTGAAAGTCAACGGTTATTTAAATGCAGAATAGGAATAATTTGAAAATGTCTTTTATTGTAAAAATCATATAGGGAAATGTAATAAACTAAAAGGTAGACCCCAAACTCCTTTATTTGGATACCAAATGATTACTGCTGATATTACATAAGGTTCATATCTATTTTTCTAGTAATGGCAAAGTGCAAACCGGCTCTGTAGTACTTGGGTTATCCGAAAAGAGTGAAAGTGTTTTGGCATTTAAATCGAAAAGGGCAACACAAATTGTTTTAAGAAAATCAGTACATTTATCCATCCATATCGAAAAAGCATCACCAGATGCGTCTCCAAGCATATTGCGTACATCTGTAGCGCTTACCGGCGGCTTGTACGATTTCATGGCTTCTCTTCGCGCCTCACTTGACTGAAGTAACTTCTCATTGGCCTCATCCAATGATAAGCCCTCAAATCTGAAAAAAAAAAAATGTAAGCATTGTATTTCAAATGCCAATTCTAAATAGTCATTTGATATACTTATTAAAATGATAATTGTAAGTCCCAACGGGTATCTCTTTAAGGCATACTTTTGACTTATCCTTTCCTTGTGGGCAGGGAGCAACTTCCATATTGTAGCACATTTTATTCGGATCACTGAAATTATGAACAATTAAATACCGATATGCTTGCAATGGCGCCAGCTTACTTAAGGAATGTGATGTTAATTGAACATGCGTCGGCAGCGCCCACACCGTCATCTAATACCACTCTGAGTACATCATCCATATTGCAGGAGGCCAGCAGGGCTCGGGTTAGAAATGTTCGAGCTGCTGTCACGAATCCAACTTAAGCGATCCATTTAAACAAAATGAAATATATTTGTTCACTTACGTGTTCGGCCGCTGCGTAGATTTTTGGCAGCGATCGCATTGATGGTAAAAACTAGACCATGATGATTCTCGCTAAACGTATAGCCAGGCAATTGGCCAGCATAGCAGAGTGACATGAAATGCTCCTCTTTCACTTTATACTTGCCCTCCGGCTGATCATTAATGATGTGTGCTACCACAAAATAATAATGATTCGCCATCTCAAAAGGAGCATCCTCCGTGTGGCCCATCAAACGCTAAGTAATATAGATTTTGACTGTGATCACGTTTGCCAGTTTCAGTTGTGTCACTTACGCAATGCTTCTGGTTTAATACAATTGAGGAGCAGCCGCAGGATGTGTTACGGTTAGATGCCGCACACGTCATATTCTGTGGTAAAATCTCGTCCATTTGCCTTAAAAATAACTGTAAAGAAAACCATATTATTGAATAGGCGTTCGATAAGTATTACTAAGAATTCCGAGTTTCGTCATTCCCTTGGCTTGCTTCTGAATGGCATAAGCTGATAAGCTGACACCGGCAAGCGGCCAAGGTTATTGTAAATTTGCGTGCACTTAATTGGTCAACACATTATTGGCAGCTGCGCAACAGCCTCAGCTTGCCGTTCAGACAAATCACAAAAAAAAATTAAAAAAAAAAAGAAATAAAAAAAAAAAACAAACATAAAATGTAAATTGAATTTGAATGACAGCATGAAAGACGTAGGCGAAGCCAAAGCAAACCCTTGCACCTGAACTAGCTCTGGACTTGGCCACTATCCCCGGCTACTATTCTCCACGGACACATACCTATATGGCCTATTGGCCATATACGAAGTCGCTCAAACAACAGTGTCAAGAAAACGGAACTAGTTCAATGACTGTGCGCAGCACGGCCAATGTGTTTCTGTTTCATTTACAGTTGCAACTGCCTAAAGTAGCTAGTTAAAGTTCAAATGAGTTTGAAATTCATTTTCCGCCAATTGCCAGAGCTGAGCAAAAACTAAAAATTAAAGCACAACCAATTGCGCGATTCCCGCTCACAACTAAAATTTATTCAATGTGAGCTAAAAACGGACTCTGCTGGAGTGGTGGGAGAGGGGGGAGGGGTTACTGCCAAATTCTCAGACTCTGACTGGTACCAGCTTGAATTGCTTTGAGTTCATACGAACCAAAGCATAATCAAACGAATATGCCCAAAGCCAATGTACTATGGTCATATTGTGAACGTGTATTATAAAGATTCTTAGCTGCGATAATGTTATTTGTTAATTGTTAATTGCGTTATTAGCGAGTGTTTGCTGTCGGTACTGCTACACTTGCAGAAATGCACAATCATGTGTGAATATATATATTTACGTGAATTGTATTTGGCGTCTGTCATTGAGCATTGACAACTTGCAACGAGTGCGCGCCATAGAAAAAAAGAATCTTACAAATTGGACACGCAACGATCTCATCGTTAGAGTGAATCAAACCGCCCCCTCCGCCTGCCCCCATCGACAAATGATATTCTTAAAAATAATGATAACTATTAACAGTTCGCTGTCAGTAGATGCCAAACGCTTGAGTTGATATACTAATTAGCTTTAAGTCTTTTTAGTATAATACACATATGTTACTCACATGCTCGAACTCCACCTCGGCGCCATCGGCCACGCCCTGCAATTCAAGTATGTACTGGGGAAAGCTAGCTTTTACTGATGCCAGAGTCTCTTCATAGATTCGTTCTAAGGTTCAGTTGGTGAGTAATGGAGAAGGGGAGCAAAGTGTTTGCACAGTTTCAATTGTGTATTCATATCATGAGTACTCACTGCCCTTGGGGGTGTTGTAGAGCGGCAAAAAAGTTTTATTCAGATTCTGGCATTTTGTCTGAAAGCTTCTGATCATCGAGCCAAATGTACGACCCTAAATGGCAAATGATCAATTGTAATTGTTTGGGGGGAGGGATGCGAACTCCACTTACCATATCAAAGCCGACCTCGTAGTGGGTGCCACGGGTGTAGAGTATGGGTATCGCTTGACGGCGAATGCTCAGTTTGCCCGTGCACATCTTGCATCTGTTAGGCGCACCGTCTATCATTTTGATGAGGAGTTTTGATTAAAAACTACAATTTCGAACAATACTAAAGAAAGCAAGAAAAAAAAAAAACAGTTCATTTAGACCAAAGCCAAAAGTTAAGTTCTAATTTTAAAGATCATTCGCAGCTCACATAGAAAAATGATGTATACAAAAATGCTCACTGAGTTTATGTGAGAAACTGATTCTTTATTTCCAAATATATACAATTTTTTTTTATTTACTAGCACTAAAAAGACATATTCGGATTTATTGTTAAATTATTAAATGTACATAATTCTTTAACAGCAATATTTTCTTGTTACTTGTTGCCGTTTATTACAGAAATGAGATCGACCAGAAGGCGAGCGTCCCCTGTGGAAGAGCAGTTTGAGCGAATCTTCATAATCTTTCATATATATGTATATATGTTCTAATTTTATCAATTAGTTGACGATCAGCCAGGGGAGTAATTATTGCTAATGGTTTATAACCTGTAGCAATATTTTGTTGAGATCGACCCTTAATATAAATATTTCTATCGATATTGTCGAGCTCTTATCAATATTAGTGCGATAGCGTAATTAGCTTTATATCGATTAATCGCAAGGATGCGAATGGCAGTTATTAAAACTTCCACTTCGATTGGCTAAGGCGCGAACAAAATGATTCATTTATTGTTCGAAAATGATTAATTGTTATATTCATTGCGTTGCAACGAAGTGCCTTAAAAAGTCGCAACCAATAATAAATGACAATTTCTAATCCCTTTTATACTTAACAGCCCAAAAATATGTTCAAAATACGAAAAATTATAAATTATTTGGAGTTAAAAATACTCGTTTTAAAGTTTTCCTCATTCAAAATATTCTCTTATGATATATGTATAAGTAATTTATTGCTATTGCGTGAAAAATCAATTATAAAATCAATTTATGACTATGAACTCACATCAGCTTATATAATAGCTGGTGACAGAGCCGATCAAGGCAGTTGATTTGGCTAACTACTTAAATAAGAATTAGAACAAGTTATTGGCAGTGTGGGCTGTAAGCCATTATATTGATCGTGCAAATGAGCAGATAAGCCACAGTGCACCTTGGCTAATTCCTTAGCCGCATTAGATAATTTGTTGTTGTAAGGCTTCATTCTTTCTTTCCACTTTCACATTTTTTTTCAAGTGCGAATTTAGTAAACAAGAATCGCAACAATGTCAAGAGTAACGGAACTAGTCCAATGACTAGTTCAGTGCACGGTCAGTGTGTTATGTTTTTCTAAATAAGTTTTATTTAATGTTATGTTAATTGCCCAACTATCTATGCTAAATAGTTGTAGAAAATATGCAACAACCTAGAAATGACACCCAATCAGTTGCAACATTGTTGCATATTAGCTTAAGGAATTATTAAACTAAAAATATTATTAGGCTTTAGTAGATATGAAATGATGTAAAGAAGTAACTCAAGTTTGAAGAATGCACCCAAAGCCTTCCCTCCCACTCACCAATCCACAATCAAATCTTATTCTTAAAAATTATAATACCAATTAGCTTCGAACTCAAATTGGATCAACAACTTTTTTAATTATTTTAAAAGAATCGAAGAATTTAAAGCTTATGTATCGCACTCAATGCCCTTGGGGGTGTAATAGAGCAGCAACTAGTCTAATCTTTCTGAAGGTTTCTAATCATGCTCACGTGTCTGGCTCAAAGTTAATATTGATAGAGAAGGTCAAAGTGCTATCGATGACTGCAAGGCTTTGCCATCCACTGAATCTGGCAGTCCTTAGAGATAAGTTGACAAGGTGGCAGCGCCGACAAAACATTTTCAAATTAAATACAATTTTGAGTTAATTTGCAAGTTTAAGCTTTATTTATGCATATATGAACCATTGCTTAAAGCGAACATTTTATATTTGTATTTATTATATATGTATTAATAACTGTTGTTTCCCAATTGTTTCCCAACTACTTCCATTTAAAAAAAAAAAGAAGAACTTTTGCTATATTTCATGATAAGTTATTTGTAGAGCAGAGGCAACGTGCAATGTGGCTCCGTCAGGCTCGGATTGTCGGAGTAGAGCGAAAAGGTCTTGGCATTCAAGTCGAATAGGCCCATAGCTATAGTTTTCACCACCTCATCGCATTTGCAGTTATCGCGCCACACGCAAAAGCAGCCGCCGGTAGTGTCACCCAGCATATTGCGCACATCCTGCTCGCTGGCCGGAGGCTTAAACTTATTAAAGGTGTTCATGCGCGAGACGCTGGATTGCACCATCGGCTCATTGGCCTGATCTAAAGAGATCCGCTCGAATCTGTTGAACGAAAAATACTTCATTTAATGTGCCTAACATTTTGGGCGGCGTTTCACTTACTGATTGGCATGATAATTATGGGAGCCCTGCGGTAGCTCCTTGATGTTCAAGTATGATTCATTCTTCTTATCTGGATTCGGGGCCATTTCTATGTTGTAGAACATCTGACGTGGATCGCTGCAAGTTGAAAATATAGAATCATTTTATACACCTGGTCTATAATACTATGACACTTACGACAAAAACGAAATGTTGATGGAACAAGCATCGGCAGCGCCTACACCGGCATCCGTTAGCACTCTGAAGGCATCGTCCACGTTGCTTGTGGCGAGCAGAGCACGGGTCAAAAAATGACGAGCTGCAATTAGACAGGTGAGTAGGTTATATATATATGGAATCTTGTCTAGACATACGTGTCTTGCCGCTGCGCAGCAACTTGGCGCTAATTGTGTTGATGCTAAACACAAGACCATGAGAATTGTGGCTCATGGTATAGCCGGGCAAGTGTCCGGCATAGCAAAGCGACATAAAATGCTCCTCCTTCACATTATACTTTCCCTGCGGCTTGTCGTTAATGATGTGGGCGACCACAAAGTAATAATGATTCAGCGTCTCGGTGAGAGCGTCCTCCGTATGGCCCAGCAGTCGCTGAGGTTAATAAGTTCAGCAACGGATTTATAATTTCTACATATGTATATCTACTTACGCAATGCTTTTGATTAACAATAATGGAGGAGCAGCCCGTGGGTTGATTTTTGCTACGTGGCTGATGCTTAAGTGACTGTGGCAATATTTCGTCCAGATGCAACAAGAATAACTGCAAGAGCAAGGCGTTGGGAGTTGCCCCATAGCCGTTATTATTTCATACAAGAATATCGAATATAATTGCGATAGTTCGATTGATTCCCTTAGACTTATCGATTGCAATGTCACGAATTCCCTGTCTTTAAATCGATCGCAAGGATGCGATTGGCAGTTATTTCAACTGTCATTTTGAGTGCTATGACCGCGAACAAAATGATTGATTTATTGTTTCACAATAATACAAATACTTTTTTTTTTTCGGTAAGACCAATATGGCAAAAAATGATTAATGATTATTTCATTGTGTGTTTTTTTGGCTTTGTTCATGAAAGCCGAAAATAATGTTATTTAAAATAAGGTAAACAATAAATAAATGATCAATTGTTATTATGAATTGTAATTTAATTGCTTTCTAGAATTCCAAAAATATTATTGCATTCAAAATAGCAATTTGTAAGCAAATCTATGAATATGTAAAGCCTCGAAATCGTATGCATCTGAAATGAATTATGCATTGACATCAGCCTATTAGCTCGCTGTGTGCTAAACGAGGCTATTAATTTGGCCAATCATTTAAGAGTAAGAATTATGGCAACTGATTGGCAGCTGTGACTGCTTTAAGCCACATTTAACGTTTACATCGATCGCCTAATTAAATATGCTAATGAACAGATAAGCCAGAGCTCACTATTGCACCTGAACCAATTCTCTACCTACATTAGATAATTTGTTGTTGTAAGGCTTCTGGCTGGCCACAGTGACATTTCGCCCAAGTGCGAATTGAGTAAACAAGAATTGCAACAATGTCAAGAGTAACGGAACTAGTTCAATGACTAGTTCAGTGCACGGCCAGTGTGTTATGTTTTACTAAATACAACTTATTAACATTTTAATTGCATAAATAGCTTGATTATTTTCAGTTCGTAAATTTGCCTGTTTTCGTTTCATTCACTCATAGCTACATTTGTTGAAATTTGAATCTGTCTGTACGGGTGCGAGTATTAGGCAGTCGACTATATCTCACACTATAATTTTTTTTTTTTTTCGACTCGTTGAAATGTGTGAGAAATAGTTATAATAAGCTCAAATATTTACTATTAATTAATATGCAATTGGAAACAATTGCATTGCTATATGGCATTATCGTGGCTTATTGATAATTATGTTTATAGCCGTTCGTTATAGTTGAGTGCGAACTGTAATTATTCTAAAATAAATATTATAAACAATTATGTGTGAATATTTAGTTGTTCGATTGTCATTGAGCATTGACAACTTGCAACACATGCAACGTGCAGCAAGCAACACGCAACCGTGTGCAAAGACTTTGGCATTAACTTCACCGTTAGAACGGCTCAAGTTGAAGTGCGCTGCCAATGTTCCGCCCCCATAAGGCAATAATTATTAAAGGTTTTTCTTTATACCGTTAAGCCATTAAAACGAGGGCTTCAGCTTGTTAGCCCAGTGTCCGATCGAACAGAGTAAATCAACTATTTAGCTTTGCTTGCCTACTCTCTTTTATAGTGCCTATAAGAGCTAGAGGTAGTACTCGAAATAATCGATAATAAATTATTTAAACTAAAATTTTTAAACTAAAATTTTATTATTTTAAGTAAAGTTTTAAGCACTCGTGAGATTGAATTCCTAAAATGCCAGCGTTTTTCATCTAGCCAGATATGCCCACTGCCACAATCTTATTTGTTTCTCGATAATGTATTTAAATATATGGAAACCTAAGTGTATTAGGTATTTGTATATTAGGGAATTACATTTGGATTTGTCTGTTAATGGAATCGATTGATTACTTACCTTATGGAACTCCACTTCGGCGCCGTCGGCCACGCCCTCCAATTCGCGCACATATTGCGGAAAGCTGCTTTTAACCGATTCGAGAGTTTCGTTATAAATTTGCCCTGGAACAAAAGAAGATGCCAATGAAAGAAATAATAAAAAAATAAGTAGAAAAGAAAAGAATCGAAAAAACATTGTGATAATAAAAAATTGTAGTTTTTCTGATGGAACACTACTCACGGCCTTTTGCGGTGTTATAGAGGGGTAAGTAGGTCTCGTTCAGTGGGTGCGATAAGATCAAAAAGTTCTTAATCATCGAGCCAAAAGTGCGACCCTGTAAAGCAATTAGGTATATGTACGCTTTATTATTGTCATTATTATTATTGTTATAATTATGATTATGATGATGACGATGATGAATATGGCATGGAAGCTTTCTAAATACTTCATATTTTTTTTATATGCTAATGGACACTTTAGTTTGAAATTAAAAAAAGAAAAAAAAATGTATATATATAATAAAATTAAAATAAAACAAAAAAAGCCATAATCGATCACGACCGATCGCAAACAAAACGAACGAGTGAACGAACAGCAACAACAGCAACATTATGCATAAATAGTTATTGTTAGTCGCTGTTGTTGCCATGTTGTAAGTTATTTGCGGCACTTGGCGTTTTGGTCCATACGCTCGCTGGCCGCGCCTACCTCACCGGCTCCTCACCCATTTGACAACGACTCCCAAGCGAAGCGTCTAACAGTGAATTCCGGGCCTGCATGCTAATTGCTGTTCGCCCTTGATATTGGCCATTTGTGTGCAGTTTTTTTTCTCTCTCTCTCTCTCTCTCTCCTATCGATTCCGGTTCAAAGCCAATGAGTGAGTGAGTGACTGAGTGTGAGTGTAAGTCTATTTTAGTTTTTGGTGAAGGCTAAACAGGAATTGGGTCACGAATTGGCATAGCCAACGCCTACACAAAAATCTAGCACTTACAGCTTTGCCTGTTGCTACTGTTCAAGCATATATAACATACTATATGCCTAATGGGTCTTAGCCTAAATATTATTTAGCTTTATAGCCCAATTGTGTAGACGGCATAGAAATAGCTGCATAATCATAATGAGCCTAGTCAACAACCGATTGTAGCACAGCTTATCAGAATCAGCGATTTATCTTTATGTGTCTGTATGAATATTCATATATATACTGCAATTACACAGACTGATAAGCGAGCAAGAGCAGACAGACTAAAGCACAGCTCGACTCGACTGCAATTTAACGCTTCTCACTAATTAAAGCCAACTGTTCACACAAACATAGTTGGATTATTAAAAAAAAAAAGCAATTAAATGTAAAACATTTCTTTATAGCTATAAATGCAATAAAGAGCGGTTTGCTATAGATATAATTAAGGAAAGCGCACTGACTGTATAAGCTCAAGACTTTCAATGCTCAAATCTTAATTTAAATCAAATCAAATCTTATTAAAAGCTTCCATAAAACTTAGGCGAGCTCTGCTTAAAAGCATCGCAAATTTTATAGTTTTCAAATTTCAATTTTGTGGCCACTCAAGTCGTCTATGCCGACAAGTTTGACTCCGCCTGAGTTGAGTTCGATGAGCAAAATGCATTGAATCAATATCAAAGCTGCGGCTTAAGATAACAATCTATCAATACAACCATTGTATGCCACAGAGCTGGCAATGTATTACTTTTTGTGATTCATGAAACGACGACGTTTTGAGATGATAAGCAGGATAAGGAGAGGCTATCATTTGCAGCGCGATTATTTTGTAGCGCACAAAAAATAAAAAATATAAAATTGAAATGAAATGCTTTGCAATAGGATAATAATACGTGAATTAAAAAAAAATAATAATAATAATAATAAATATATAAATATGTATATTGTATATAAATATATATTTATGTACTTATATATTTTTTTTTATATTTATTTATTTTGTATATATAGCTTATAATTTTCTCTGCTCTATCTATAGATCTAAGAAAAAAAAAAAAAAAAAAAATATATATATATATATATATATATATATATATATATATATATATATATATATATATATATATATATATATATATATATATATATATATATATATATATATATATACATATACATATATTTTTTTTTTGCTTCAGTGCCAATTTCGAGTACAATGCGAATTTACTGACCATGAAAAAAGAAGAAGAAAAGTTCTTCCCGCGCTTTTTATGTGCATTTTTTGTTGATATATTATCTTTGGTTTCTATCGCTAACGCCGTGCAATATCTGTCAATTTGAGGCAAATACAGCTCTACAGAGTTTACTTCGTGTGAGTTGGCGACGTTTTCAGTCAGAAGCGATTATTAAATTATTTGGAATAGTTAAAAATAAAACTTAAAAATTCAGCTAATTCAGCTATCGTGTTTGAGGACGTCCCTCTCCTAAACTATCTATTTGGTCTCTCATCTAATACATTTAAGTTTCGCGTGACTCCCTTCGACTCCGTGGCGGCGGCGGCGGTGGCGACGGTCTGTGCGTTCGCGTGCGTACGTGTGAGCTTTAAGGTGAAGCAGAAGGTGCACTAACGGTACTAAGGTGCTGCTTACCATATCGAAGCCAACATCGTAGTGTGTGCCACGAGTGTAGAGAACGGGTATCGACTGGCGACGAGGCAAAATCCTGCCGGACGACATGCTGGACGACATTTGGTGGGCCACCGGCGAGGTGCACTTGGCTTCCTGGACTTTCGTGCTGGTCTATGTGCTATGGACCGTTTATCGCTCTTCGCGCTACTTGGCTCTGAAATTTGAGCAAGATGAATTATAAGAGAGAGAGAGAGAGACATAGTTGGCCTGAGTGCTGTTCGCGATATTTGGTTTAATACGGTTTCTTCTTCGGCTTTCCTCATTTTAATTCACTACTTGACGAGCCACGAAACGTGAATGAATTGACAAAAATCCCAACGAATGCGAAAAGTACAAAAAATATATATAATGCGAAAATTCAACAAATATATAAATAATAATAACACAGTGGGAAATTAGTTGTGCGCCCAATTAAAATTGCAAATTCAATTCTCGAAACATGGGGATTACGACAACAAACAGCTGAAGGAGAAGAACGAGGAACACATTAAAAAAAAAAATAAAAAAAAAACTCAGTAAAATGAAATAATGAAAAAACAGCACTAAACAACGAACGTTTAATCTTAACTTTTTTTTTTTTTTTTTTTTTTGAAGCGCACACACTCACGCCAAAAGACAGACGCTCTCTATGTAAACAAATAGTACGTGAAACAAAGAAAAAAAAAAAAACAAACAACAAAAGATGCTTAAAACAAAATTCAAGTCAAGCTTTTAAGAATAATGTTCTAAAGCGCTTGAACGCAGAATTCAAACTGAATTGGCCATGTTTTGGCGGCGTCAATTCGAGGTGCCGAACAACCACCCAGCAACAACAACGGCAACAGTAACAGTAACAGTTACAGCAACAATAGGCGTTCAGTGCAGCCGATACGAAGACAGCGGGTGACGCGTCGTGTCGACAACCGGCAATCGCTGCGATAACGGAGCCGCAAAAAACAACAACAGCAGCAACCACAATCAGAGCAGCCCCACTAACGCTGCGACGCCAGCTGCGCTGCCGACGCTCATCCAGAGATGGAAACCAAAAAAATTCGTTTCGATTGTACATCGGAATGGGAATTCGAACTCGAATTGCCATTTGAATTCTACTTCGAATTCAATAATAACTGTTGCGGTTCGATACACATTTCCGAATCGCGCGATCCTATTTATTTAATATACTTATTGTAATACTATTTCGATATCAACAAATTCATAGCAAACTCATTGAATATGCATGATACATGAGCTTAATTGTTTTACTTTTAATTAGATTTCGCACTGAGAAAATTGGCCCAATGAGCGCTTCAATGGAATCAATCATAACAATTTAATTTATTAATTTTTTTTGTATTTTTAAGACTGTGCATCCCTGGGCCTGTAATTCGTATTGCAACTGGTCATTGTTGTGTCATCCTAAGTCGATTACGGCTAATAGGCTTTCCCTTTGAGCCACAATGTGTTCTTACCTATTTATAGATATTGACGTTTGACTTTTATTTTCAGCCATAAACCTTAACTTTTCATATGTCTAGTACTTGACTGGCAAAGACTGTATTTTTTTAAAATACATATATATATATATATATATATATACATATAGCCCTAAGGGCTGTTTAGGTATACTAATTGATACAGAGACTCCACTTCCTGGTTCATTGTTTAGCTAAAACAAAACCAAAATACCCGTTTGAATAACCTGTATGAATAGGGAAGCCCTAAAACGGTTAATGTCTTATAATAGGTTAAAAACTGACAATAAAAATAAAAAGAAAAAATTTATATATATTTATATTATATATATACATATACATATAAATATAAATATAATTCATATTTTTTTATATATTTTCTTCCTTACGTTATTGTGCTGTCTTTCGGCCGAGTATACGTAATATACACACACACACACACACATTTACACTCATAGTTTTTTTTTTAACGTTAACCTTGAAAAATTATTATTGTTTTGTGTTGGCGATTTCCATAGCAACAGGCTTCTTGTTGCCGCCAGCCGTGGCTGCCACACACGTCACTTTTCTTTTTATTTCTTTTTAGTTTTTAATTATTTAATTTTTTTCCTTTAATACGCTTTTGTAGATATTTATGTTTATGTATGCGCATATAATGTGTAACATTATTGAAATGGCTTTCATTTTGCATACACAAACCTCGCAGGTGGGCCACGCTGTGAACGATCGCAGTCAGTGTCAAGGATAGCCGGTTAATATATAACTGAGTCGAAACTTACCAAATGATTAATTTCTAAAAATTGGCTCATCTCGTTCATTAAAACAAGGTCTATTTGCACTAGCATTAAGTCGATGATTCTGTGTTGATAATCCGGTTATAATTACTGTTTCTAGCACGAAGAGTCAATGTAATGCAATTTTCTTAACTGTATTATATGCTAGCATAGATGAATATTTAATAATAATACAAATAAATATTTATTTATTGTTTAAGAGGCTCTGAGAATCATTATTTGCAATTGAATTTATGCAGTGCGCACAACTCACGCGCCATTCGGCAATTGTCCAACACAGTTAAGTGTTATCGATATTTTAGTTGGCGATAACTCCAGTGCAGCATTGGTCCAAGCGCGCAATAGTCGTGCACGGCAGAAATAAGTTAATAAATACATTTTATATTGAGAGTTAACTTTATTTATTTCAATGCTCATTAATTATCTGTTGCACAGCAAAATAATGGCTTAAATTGTCTGCAATCTGAACGTTGATGATGTGCCGGCTCAAGCACAGCCCAATTTGCAATACGGAAAAGCAAAACTCAAAAAATTAAGTGTTTATGTATTTTGTTTCATATAAGTTTGTCTCACTGGCCAAAATACTTACAATACAATAATGGTGTATTTATAATAACGATGGAGAGGCGATCAAAATTGAAGCGGAAGTTCAGTGATACTGAAATAAATCCGCTGGACATTTTAGGTGAGCAATTCTCAAGTATTCTTCAGATGCATGATATCAAATTGTTATATTTGTAGATGTCATCGAGAGGAATCCAACGCTCGATGTGGACGAAGAGATGTTGGACTTTATCATAAGTCCCGAATTTAATACTACCAAAGCGCCTTCCAAAAATCTAAAAATATATCTGGCAGAACGACGTCTTATCCGGCTGGTGAAAAAGAGATCGGCGCTCTATGACAGACAACATCGGCGCTTCAACGATGACGTCTTTAAGGAGCAGCTCTGGCAGAGCATTGCACGCAAGATGTCGCTGGACCTAAGCAAATGCATAAGTACCTGGGCGGAGCTGCGCTACAAATATCAGAAACATGTGCGCCGTCTGCGACACTATCGCCATCAGGTGCAGACGTGTCGCAGTGCAGTGCGTGCTCGTCCCATCATGCTGCACGAGGAGGATCTGCTCTTTCTGTACACGCACGTGGCACAGCTGCCGCTGTCGTACAACAGAAACGACGACGACGACGAGCGCGATCTGGATGCGTCGAGCATGGACGATGTCACCATAGTAAATACACAACCTACCCCTATCATAGATGTAGATGCCGAATATTGTGATCAGTATAAAATAAGTTCTGAGCAACAGCTTCTCATCGATGCCGTGCGTGACTATCCACAGCTCTATGATACTCAACATGTAAGCTATTTGAATTATCGCCATCGCGGTGTCATTTGGAGCGCCATCTCCAACGAGCTGCACGAGAAGGCCACCAAGCTGATGAAGATCTGGCTGCAGTTAAAGATGCGCTATGAGTGGGAGTTGCTCTATTCGAAAAGCAGCAGCAGCAGCAGCAGCAGCTGCAGCAACAGCAGCTCTCAGATTTTGACAGAGCTCAGCTTCCTGGAGCCGCACATACGCAACATGGGCAACACCGTGTGCAAGATGTCGATGTATTTGCGGGACGGCTGGATTGATCCGATTGATCATTTTCGCAGTGTCGTCAATTTGATAAATGTATTAAAAACGATACCCGAACTCTGCCAGCTGGTGGATGAGTGTCAGCACACGGAAGAGAAGCCGGCGCGATATCACGAGCTTTGGCTGAGCGTCGCCTCGCAGGTGAATTGCAGCTATCAGCGCTGTGAAGTCACTTGGCTGGGGCTGCGTAACTTCTACATGGAGCTAACGGAGATGCGCCTAGCTGGCTATCAGTTGCAGGACAAATGGTTCTTCGAGAACATCATTGGCTGCCTGTACAAGATGCAGTCTGCGCGCTCGAGTCGTCGTGCCAAAAAGCCGGCTGACAGCAATGTGCCCAATGCCACATCATCGCCGCCAAAAATGGCAAAACCAGCTGTGAGTCCCAAAGTCAAATCGCCAGTTGTGCCTCGAGATCGACCCCGAGTCGGGCCTGATGCGACGTGGAGTACGCCATCGCTGCCGCTAGCCATTGTCTATCCGCCGACCACGAAGTCATCAAACACTGCCGCAAAATCCGCTGTGCCCAGCAGCAACACCACCACCACAACCATCACCACCACTGCCGTTCACACTACCAGCACCAGCGCCGTCACCGCCACCAGCACCACCACCACCAGTAACAGCAGCAGCGGCGACGTCAGCATCTCCTCCGGATTTGTCTTGCCCCGCATTTCGGCGACAATTAGAGCCGTGGCTAAGCCCGCACCGGCTGCAGCATCGCTCACAGTCTCGCCCGCAGTCTCGACGAGCATCGCCAGCAGCAACCATGCACTGCCGGCCACGGTGCAGCTGGCCGCAGTGCCTGTGGTGCCACCGACTTTGCCACGCGCCGCTCAGCCGGTAATGATTAGACCAAAAATGTCGCCAGTTATTGGCGGCAACTTCAGACCCACTGGCGCCACCATAATACGGACTATCGCATCGGCACCCATTGCTGTTGTCACATCAGCAGCGACGGGCGCTAACACAAACGCTCCCATTGCCATTGTCAGCTCCGCTCCAACTGGCGCCTTCATACTGCCCATCACGACACAAGAGCCGGCGGCCCTCGCCAAAGTGGGCAACATGGGCAGCGTGCTGTCGAGCCCGTTGAATACAAATTTTGCCCAGCTGCTGCCGCTGCCCGTGCACAGGGAACAGGTCAAGGGCCCTGTGCTGGGGCCCTGCTCCACAACGTTGCCGATGCAAAATCAAATTAACGTTAATCCAGCCTCGCCCAGCAAAGCCATCAAAATAAACAGCGGCCCCATTAAAATCAGCAGACGTCCAGCAGGTGTGAACAGCAGCAAGAGGAACGCAGAGTCTGGCAAATACATTAATATAGCCAGCCGGCCAGCCGGTATGGTCGGCAATAGGACCTGGCCACTGGCGCCAAAGCCATCGGCGCCTAAAAAATTAGTCAACATCGCCTGCCGGCCAGCCGGTATAGACAGCGGCAAGAGCAGCTCACCACTGGCGCCACAGCCTTCAGTATCCAGTAAACTCATCAATATCGCCAGCCAGTCAGTCACCAGCTCACCTCTGGCGCCAACGACATCGGCGTCCAGCAAAATGATCAGCATAGCCAGCCGGCCAGCTGCTCTGGACACCAGTGAGTCCAGCTCAGCGCCAACGCCACAGACATCGTTGCTTGAACAAACCATCAATGTGGCCAGCCGGCCAGCCGATGTAGACACCAGTGAGCCCAATTCAGCAGCCAAGACGCCGCCGGAGCCCGACATTAAGGTTCAGTTGCGCAACTGCCCGAACATGGGACGCATCATTCATGCCGAGTGCCCGGGAGCGCCATTAGCGACAACGCTCAGCATGGAAAAGACGGCAATGTTTATACGCGAGGTGATGGCCGTGCCGCAATTGCACAGGCCGGACACCTATTCGGCGATATGGCAGCAAATATCGAAGAAGTATCACATGCCAGGCAAGTGCTGAAAAGGTTTTTGCACTCTCTCTCTCTCTCTTTCACCCTCTCTCTCTGCAGTCGAACTAATGCTGTTTTGTTTGTGTCTATTGCAGAGGACGTATGTCGCGGCATCTGGCGCTTTCTGGCGGCGAACATTAGTTTGTTTCCGGAGATAGCGCCCATGCAGGATCTGATGCGTCCGTTCAAAACGAATCTTAATGTGTGGATGAAATCGGATCGTTTGTTTAAAAAATTCGATGAGATTGCGCACAAGTATGAGTGGGCGCTGCACAAGGATCAGCTGCCAGCACTGATGGATCACATACGAAACTACGAGCATCTGTATTGGGATATGCGGCGACCGCGACCGGGAGAGGTCACTCCGCTGTGTCCGCCGCGCAACTTTACCGAACACGAGCGCAACGAAGTCTGGCAATTGGCACGCGAGCGTTTTCCGCGCAGTAGGTGACACAGCTGGCCGGGATTGGGCTGAATTGAATTATTGAATTGTATTTGTTTTTGCTTTTTGTTAGTGAATCATTGCGACGTTTGGTGCATGTTTAAATTTGCCTTCAAAACGTATATGGAGGACTTGGAGCGCGGCATTGAGAATCCCTGGCCGCAGAACTGGTGGCACGCATTGAATCGGCTCAAGTTTCTTGTCAACTATCGCTATCATGCCCTGGAGCCCTACTACTACATTGTGCACAACAAATGCATGGAGGAGGTGAAGCGTTGCAGCATGTACGAAGCTCTAATGCAGCCAACTGTTGCTGGCGGCTTGATCAACTCGTTGAACAACTATTCGTCCACGCCCTGGGAGACGGCCGAGGCCAGGGAGCTGTTTGTCATGCAGGTGAGGCCACTGTAAGGCTCTGGCACTTCTGGCTGATGGCTAATTAACAAAAATTACAGCGACAGCAAAGGCAGCGGGAGCTCGAAGAGGAGCAGCAACTGCAGCAGGCGCTGGCAAAAAAAAAACTGCACCAGCCGAAAGCTGATTCCGAGCCACAAACCGTTGACGACATACAGCTGCCCAAGCATGAAGTGTGCCTGGGCTACGGTGCCGATGATCGTAGATTGCCCAGCATGGAAACATATCAGCTGACGCGACTGCTGCTCTGTAACCCCAATTCCTACATTCGAGTGAGCACCGTTGAAAAGCGCAACGCCTGGCTCAAAGTGGCCAGAGATTTGAAGGCGTCAGGTGAGTGTGCCAAGCCAAGTTTACCCTTTGTCTACTTTGCATTTGCTCTTGCAGTGACCGATTGCCGTCTGGGACTGCAGCATGCGCTGCGTGAGATGCGCATCCTGAAGATGACCGATCTGAATAACCGTTGCACGCTCTCCCACAAGTATTATCGTCACCTGAACAAGATATTCACACACGTCAAGACTGGCTGCATGCAGGCGGCGCCGGCATTGCGTAATCTAAGTCACACCCATAGTGGACCCACCGAAACAATATATCCGGAACGCTATGTGCCCGAGATCAATATGATCATGTGCAAGCCCAGTCTGGTGGTCAAGAACTGGGCCTATGCGGCCAACAATTTGCCGCACGCCAATCGCGACTCTTTGCGCGCGCGCCTACAGAAAATCTTTGGCAAATACGCGGCCCACGCAAACATCGAGTTGGCCGCTGAAGAGCCGCTCTAGCTGGATGCACTCGATCAAGGCAAGCCGGACGCGAAGCGGCGCAAGCAACACACTTTATTTAATTATATTTATATAGTTGTGTGTGTGTGTGTGAGCATATGCATACATATATAGTTATGTAGTAGCTTGAAAATAATACTCAAGCTGTTATTGGAACCCAGTCCTCGCCCAATTTCAATTATCTGTTCATCACAAATCGTATTAGAAGTCGTTAAGGAATGTAGACGACGATATATGATATCAAATAAGAGCATATATATGTATATATTGTCTCATATATATATATATATATATATATATATATATATATATATATATATATATTTATATATATATTCATACACACCCTAAATTAACCTATTTTTTTTTTTGATTACAATTAAATATTAAAACTTAAATAAACCGCAAATTGTTGGCATTTAAGTTATGAAAATTGTCAGCCGAAATGTGTGTGGCATGTGGCATGTGGCACAGTCCTAGTTTTCGAATTACAACTAGTTGACGGCCAGTTTTACGACCTGGGCCGGGCTGCAGGGGCTCACATGGCTTAGCAAAACAAATTGTTGCCGCACAATTGCCCAAATGATTTGGTCGTCAGACAAGGGCGGGTTTGCCCGTATATATATATAAATATGTATGTATGTGTGTGTGTGTGCGTGTGTGTATCTCCAGCTTAAGTAAATGTGCCACATGCAATTGCAAAGCCTTAGCAACACATGTCATAACTTGAGCTTAGCATGGCCAAATTTGACTTTGGAGCAACTGCAGCCTGGTGCTAAGTGGCAAATAATCTAAGCAATCGATTGCTTGCCAAATCTGTGTCAACTCTGATTGGCAACGATGTCAGCTGCCTAGCTACATCTTCGCGTTAGCTACATTCCAGCGGTGCTCCCAGTTGCCTGTGAGCTCAGGAAGAAGCGCTGCGTAGCACTCGAGCGGAGACAAGTTTTGTGACTCATTAAGCCCACTTGAAGATCCTGAGCTGAATAATAAAATGAATTTGAATGGGTCTAAGTCTATGTGGCTTTAAGGTTATATATGGATATATCCTTCTGAGGATCACAAATATATTTTATGGTTTATAACATAATCGATTTAAAATGTTTTCAAAATTGCAACATGAGGGACAGTCATACTATATACCCTGCCATCATTGAAAATAGCAAAGCGGGGTATGATGATGCCTGTTGTATAAATTTATGTAACAGTCAGAATGAGACGCATACTTTATGGGGAGTGGCACGCCCTCTTCGGCCTGTTACACACATTTTCACAAACCCATAAAAGATCTTTTTCAGATCGACGAGCTGACTTAAAGCTAGCCCTGTCTTTTTGTCTGTCCGTAGACTTATAGACAGAAGCTAAAATATTAAATTTTGCAGTTTATACTCTTTTATATCATAAGCAGTATATCAACTTCTTTTGATCGATAAAAATTTCTTCAATCGATAATTTGACTTCGTTTTTGCAGCTTGGCGTCAGAGATCGAAATGTTCATTCAGTTTTGGGGAATTCCTTTAATGAATATGCATATTGTGAATACTTTTGATTGTGGATGAATACTTTTGATTTTTTTAAATACCAAAGACTTGAGACTGCTTTGGCACATGCTCGCATAGTATGAATGCCATTAAAACGTTTTGAAAATTATATGCAAAATTTAAATCTATTCAGGAATTTAGTTCCCAAATCATGGCACTTGCTGCAGCTCCAGCGCAGTAAGCAGAGCGTGTGCGCACTAATGAGTATGTGTGTGTGTGTGTATATGTATGTATTTTTATAATTATAATTAAAAATGTTTCTGTAAAGTTTTTTGCATTGTTTTTAATACAAATATTATTATTTTGAATAAAACAAAAATACAAATAAGTAGATAAATGAGCGAAAAATACTATAAAAATAATATAGGAATTATTCTGATGCTTTATAGTTAATTGTAGAGACAACTGTGCGCAGAGTTTTGCTGTTGAGTGTATGCATATATGTATGTGTGTGTGTAGTTCAGGGTATCTCCTAGTCGAGACGTCTCAAGTAGAATACTCGTCTCGAAATATTCGTTATTTGTTATATATAAACTCCTTTTTCTCTTTCTTTATATAATAAAAACATTTTGCCAAGTAATTTTTATATATTCAAATCAGAGCTGCGACTTAATTAATATTTCCATTGACTTTAATTAGCATTTCCATTTTTATTTTGCACAGAATATGATAAATTTGGAATTTTCTATGAGTGCTAATATGTCAGAGCTTGAATTAGAATATATTTTAAGTGCAGGATATCTATTATTCCGGCACTGCTAATTGTTGTACTACAATACGAATTTTACTTTGTTTCCCAACTCCTTCTCTCTCCTTGGGGCAATGAAAATTTAGTTGCATTCGCGAGAGATATGAGGTCCCTGGCTAATGACCCCTAGAGATACTTTCGCCCAGCTGCGCATCAAGACACATCGCATTAACATTCTAATGTGCATCGCTTAAGCTAAGCGACTGGTCGCGCCACTTGCCCCCTCCCCGCGCCTGGGCTGTCCGGGGTCCAGTGCACATCATCATTCGGGGCAGAGTCGTCGTGTTGCCAAATAATGTTTGCTCCCGGTGATTAACGCAATTAAACAGGTGCTCAAAATGATGTTTCCAGTGGATTAGCCAGCGACAAGGACGATATTTTACTGCTCTCGCTCGCACGCCCGCACGCCCGCTAATAAGCGCCACATTAGCAGCATGCGCCAGTGTCCCCCACCAGCCACAGTCACAGTACCCCCACCCACCCCCCAATCACATTCAGCGCCGCATTCGCATTAATTCAATGTGGATTTTGAGCATCAGCCAGCGTCCATTACATGGACTTTGGAGGGTGCCACGGCACACTGGAGTGGGCATAGAGCCGGGCGGGGTCGATTGTCCACAACGTCTGACGTTAAAATTCCATTAGCCAAACAATGGACGACAAGCTACAGCCTGGCGGCCTCCAAGCCTATGCCCTGTTTTCTTCTTTTTTTTTTTTTTATGATTTGTAGGTGTTGCTGCCGTGTGCTAATACCTGTAATTATTGCACCTTCAGCCAGGAGATGTTTAAGTGCTGCTGCGACTCAGCTGCGCCAAAGATGCTCGAGTTCCCAGCACCTTCAACTTTTCCACCAATTAAACCAACTTCTTTCGGAAACATTTTCCTAACTAATTTCAAATGTAAACTGAACTTTTACACTTCTGCGCCATTAGGTAACGCGAGCAAAGGAACAAAGACGACTCCGTGGGCAGTCGACTGCGTGATACTCTGTGCCCGCAGGTGCGTCTGTCATTCAGGCAGGGTATTATCGATATATTTATTTGGAAGAGGTTAGCAGTAATTTCGAGCTCCAATATCTGATAGTTATAATATAGACAAGCTTTACCGCCTTGCCACGGTCCTTATATATAATATATTTATTATCTTTTTCACTGTGGGGCAAGAGTATGTGTATGTTCCAAATTTAAAGTCATATATAAGTGAATTAATAGTAAAAAATATTATATTTTCCTACACAATTGCCACGCCTCCACAGGAAATATTTATATATTTTTAATCAGCCTGTACAGAATCTTAACTCACGTCAAAAATGTTGTGCAACTAGCGCTAAAACTGTAGAAAACTGTAGAAATATCGCTTTGTTTTTGAGGTCTGGCGTGCACACCGTTAAAGATAGAATCGTGCACTAGGTTGTGTTTGATAGCTATATTGAATCCGCACATTTTGTCATTTTTGGATTTTTTATGCCACGCCCCTTTCGCCCACAATTCAACAAAAACGATAACTCACGTATATCAAATACTAGAGACTTGAAATTTGGCAAATAGGTACATTTGAATGTGATAAACATTACCCGAAAATTTCATTAAGAACGTATGTCGAGAAAAAAAGTTATTAAACAATAAAGTTTGCATAGTACAGCCTCTGCTGCAGCCGCAAAACTGCGCAGTGAGCATATTACGTGCATGCATATGTTTGTGTGTGTGTGTGTGTGCGTGTGTTGGTTACTATTAATGAATAAATGAAGCTCTTAATGATTGGTATTACAGCTCAATGGATTCAGGGTATCTCTTAGTCGAGCAGTCTCGACTAGAGTTTCGTTACTTGTTTTTTTTTTTTTTTTTTATTTTTATTACATTTTATTTAAACAGGCTTTCTGCTACCTAATTGGCAGCTTAACAAGTTGAACATATCCATTGAAAATGGAAATTTATTTTTGTTTATTTTTTTTTTCGATAACTCATCCCATTTCTTTATTATCGATAACTATCGAAAATATCGCTTTGTTTTTTAGGTCTGGCGTGCACACCGTTAAAGATAGAATCATGCACTAAGTTGTGTTTGATTGCTATATTGAATCCGCACATTTTGTCATTTTTGGATTTTTTATGCCACGCCCCTTTCGCCCACAATTCAATAAAAACGATAACTCACGTATATCAAATACTAGAGACTTGAAATAGGTGCATTTAAATATCATAATCATTCCCCGAAAATTTCATTAAGAACATAAGTCGAGAAAAGTTATTAAACAATAAAGTTTGCATAGTACAGCCCTCTGCTGCAGCTGCAAAACTGCGCAGTAAGCATAGTACGTGCATGCATATGTTTGTGTGTGTGTGTGTGTGCATGTGTTGTTTACTATTAATGAATAAATGAAACTTTTTATGATTGGTATTACAGCTCAATGGATTCAGGGTATCTCTTAGTCGAGAGTTTTGTTGCTTGTTTTTTTCTATAACATATATCATATTCTTAGTATCGATAAAAATCGATAATTTTAACTCGTTGCTTGAAGACCTCATAAGCTAGAAACATGCACTTTGCTGTTGTAAATGTCTCTAATGAATACGCATATTTGAAATAATATAGATGTTGGATATCAGCTCTCCTTTGACCATATTAAAGTTGCTTTGTTAGTGTAGAATCTCAAAATTGTAGTTATTTATAAGCCTTATATATATAATATGTAATAATATTTAATGTATATATATATATACATATTGACACTGCGTAAGTCAACACCTTTGTCTCAGCTGCGCCTCTTCTGTGGCATCAAATATCCAGCATCGAATTGCAGGTAACTGTGACAAATCCATGACCAAGACAATTGTGTTTGTCCAACTGGTTCACATGACCTCCATGGATGCGAGCATAATGAGACGCAGGTTTTGTCATGATTGGGCGGCGTCTGTTTCACATGGCATTTGAGCTGCGAGTAGAGATCAGCTAGCCAGCGCTGGGTCAGTAGCTATTGTAAGATGATTTTTGTTTTTTTTTTTTTTTTACATTTCAAATTAACAAAAAAAAAAAAAAACACTTTTTATTGCTTTTTGTTTGCTTTGCTGCTAATTGAACCGTTTTTGTTTTTGTTTCTCTGTTATTTAGCCATGTTTTATTGGGGCCTTAACAGGGGAAAAGAGAAATGAGCCAAACGAACTATTTAATGACAGCCGAGCGGGAGTGGTGAGTGTGGGGGTGTTACGGAGTGGCAACCGGATTCCACAGACACAGCTTGTTTCAGTGTTTTGCTTCTGAAAGCAAAACAAAGAACACGCCCAAAACAAAAGGTAAACAGAAAATAAACAGAAAAAAAAAAACACTTGTTGCTGTTGCTGCTGAATTGTGCATGAAAAACAATTCCAATTTGGCAAACAAAGATCGACGACACGATAGAATGACGACTGCAGCCAGAATGACGCCGACAATAGACTCCCGACGGGCGGCGCATCAAGATCAACGACAAAATTGAGCTGGAGTTAAGTACCTCCGGAGCAGGTATTGCCAGACAGACGAGCTCAGCTGAACGAACTGAAATCGTTGAGGGGTTTCAGATTTGGCAAATGGCTTAGGGCAGAGAAGAGAGGGGAGCGGGTGAGTGGTAAAAAACAAACTGTTATAATTGAGGCAAAAGTTTAATGATTTGACGTTTGCTGAAGTAAGGAGAGAAACAGAGCGACATAGAGAAACAAAAAAAAAAAAAAAAAAAAAAAAACAAACAAAAAAGAATTGAAGAAAGGCGGTAACAGCTGCTAAAGCACATTAGATAAATAAGAAAAGTTGTTACAAATAGCAGCTGGACTGGGCTTGCTTAAGTTCATGAGAATTGCAGAGAAGGGCATATTTTAAATATACAACATTTTCAATAAGAACTTACAGACTGTAAAACACAAAGTTTTATTTTAATTAAAATATTTGTATTTTTATTGGAAAAAAGACTAAATGAATTCTTTGTTTTTTTTTTTATGATGATGCATCCGCTGACTGCAGTCGTGCGTAATCCACGCCGCAGCTGAAACAGCAGCAGCACAGCGCGCAAGAAATCTGGTTTACGGCGTGAACTGTTTATTACGCCTAACGAACTTTCTATGCTGGGGCACTTGGCACTTGCATAATCGAGCCCCCCAATCACTACTACCTTCGATGACGCTGCATTTAGCGAGCGGCGAGGTAATCAATGTGGAATCTGCTCTGATTGCATTGGGGAAAGCACGACAACAACAATAACAATAACAAAATATTTTTGCTGTTGATTGTCACTTGCAAGTTGTCCTCATATCGGCATTCGAAAAGAAAGTGTTGCATACAATTGCTTAATTAATTTTTAATTTTACCTCAATTCATTAATCATTTAAATTTTGAATTGAACGAACTGCAAAATATATGCATTCCATATAATTTAGCTCTGCATATTTAAACTTAGCGCTACGGTTAGCTGTGTGAGTGGCAAAACAAAAACTATCGATAAGCCATGATCGTATTTCGCTTCGCGATGTTCTCGCTGAGCTATTCAAAAAGCTGCCGATCAAAAATTCACAATAATTTTATAATACATTTGAAATTGACTTACAAAAATTAAAAAAAAGCAAAATAATATATGTATTTATTCAGATGCCTGCCTTATTTACTAAAAATGTATATATTCATGCGCGCTATATGTGTAGCTTAATGGAAACTTCAATAAGCGCGTTTCGTGGTGAACGCCAAGACAAGTTGTTTGTATATCGATAGCGGCAAACACGACGTAATGATATCGATAATGGCATCGATTGCCGTCACAAGATTAGTCTGTTTGGCGCAATTGTAACGCGAAGATCGTGTGTCTCTCTTTCAGTGTGGCAGAGAAACGGTCGCGAGTTCAAGTTCTCCGGCAGCTTAATACATTTGATAGCGATTGTTAATCAAGCTCAAACGAATAAGTACGAAATTATTTTGGCTAATCTAGTACTACATAAGTAATTGCTGGCATTGTCAATGTTGTGACCGGTGCCGGGGCAATAGAATCGTTACAGCGCGGCTGCTCATTTCTATTTATTTTTATTTTTTTTTGTTTTTTATTTTGTTTTGTTTGAGATGTGTCGTAATTAAATAATCTACATACAAACATAATTATTATTTAATTGTAGAAAAAAATTTAAATAAATACAAACAACAACAGCAACAGCGTCAGCTGCCAAGTAAAGTGAAGTGCGCGAACGTAAAGTAAAGCGCGATACGCGAATTAATGTAAAGTGTGTGTGGAGTGTTGTATGCGTGCAATTCGTAATTGGAGCAATAGCTGCGACGGCAACGTCAACGCCACCAATTTTCCAACTCTTCACAATATTTGCGCTGTAAGTGTTCCTATTGTTGTTGTTCTTATTGTGCCTATGAGTGTTCTTTTAACAATCCTTGCCGCTGTTCCTACTTTCTTTAACCGTTTTAACTGTTTATTATTTGGCTACCTTTTTGTGCGTGTTTCGTCCACGTTGCGTACAAGTTCAAGTTCAGCTGTTGCTTGCGGCTACTTAACCGGCGAAAATTAGCAACATCGTCGCCTGCATTCGGCGTTGACTTTGCGCCCACGACTTGAACTTACAAGCAGCAGGCGCGCTCTCACTCACTTTTTATGCACATAGGCACACAACACACGCACTCTTTCTCTGCGCCGGTCGCTCTCTTTGGTTGGTCGGCTCTCCTGCATTTTGTTGCGTGCATTGCACCTTTGCCGCCTGGTGTGCGCTTCCTTGGGCCTTGTCTTCTTGTCTTGCTTTTTCGCTTTCGATGCGTTTTGACAGCGAATTGCTAATCGCCGCGGTATTTCGCACTCACACACACAGCAACACATATGCGTGTACCCTTGCGCCACCCACTCACGCTTGCGCTCACTAATACGCAGAAAGATCTCGTCATCGTTCTTTTACCTCTCGCCGCCTGTGAGAGCTCTGCACATCATTGTTTGCTCTCGCCGCGCTCGCCCTGGCGCTCGCATTCTTTGCGTTTTTTTTTTGTCATTTCATTCGCCGCAGCAGAAGCAGCAACAATAAATTTCTGAGATAAATAATGTTTGATAAGTAATTCGTGTATGTTCATTTATGTTCTTTATGATTTTTTTTTTTTTTTTTTTGTTACAAAATCGACCATCGTTTGCTTTTGGCTTGTCCCCTGTGTGTCTTGCTTTTAGCCCCGCGGGCTAAGTCTACGATTTTCGCTTATCGCTCTTCCTTTCGCCATGACAAAAGGTAACCATATGTTGCTCTTGTTGTTTCTGTTTAGAAACGCATTACCTCATACTTCCAGACATTTCAAATCGTTTACCTACATGAGGTATCGGCTGGCTAAATACACTATGTTTATATTCATAACGGCCATTCACATGCAATTTTCCATCGTCTAATAGTTATTGATAAACGGCACAGTCTTATCAGCGCATATCCTTACTCAACGCACTTAACGTCGTTCAATCAGATTCAATTCCCAGTGTGTGTGCCTTGTCTACTTAGAGATTTGCTGCTTAAATGAATATAGAACTAGTCTGGCACATTGGTCATCATGTTTGCTCTACTGCTCAACTAACCAGAGACCCTCAAAAGGTTTCAGATAATCAAAAGATTTATTATTGTGGATCATAACATAAATACACATAAACAAAAGAAGATTAATGAAACAGATAGACTGAAGAAGAGTGTAACAAGAATGAAGAAGAGTGTATAAAGATTTCTTAGAAATATAAACAAAACTATGGCAAATATCAATAAAAATAAAAAATATAAGTTTCGTAGCAAATAGTCTATGTCTAGATATTATAAAAATTATTAATTGATCTAAATTTATGTTGGGGGTTTTTTAATTGAAATGCCCTTAAAAATAGGAATATGTTATTTATTAAATTGAGGCTAGAAATTCTAAATGATAAGAGCAAAACAAGATGCTTGAAGAAAGTCTTGCCATTGGCAGACAGACAGAGAGGCAAACAGACTCATCGAGATATCTTATTCCGTATGTAATTTCAATAGTTTTTACCTGTTCGCAAAGCATATAAATTTCGCCACCTGAACTGATATACATAACAAAAGCTTGTTTACAGCTCTCGAGTATTATTATTTACTGCGGCCTATAAACAATCAAGTCTATAATCGTGAAGTGTCTCAAGTTTGGCAAACTTCTCGATTTTCAATGGATCGCACAGCTTCGCCTTCACTTGTTTAAACAGCATTTAGACCGAATAGTGGACCTTACCCAGTGATCTACACTTGCGACACCCACTTCAGAGCATAAAATATATGTGTATATAAATATTTATATAACTTTGTTAAATGAATCACATAAAGTGGCAAATTTGTTGGCCAAATATGCGAGTCTTTAGCTCCGCATAATCGAATTGCGATCAGTTGGCGATCAGAGCTCGTGTGGGCAGCTGGCAAAAGTGATACAAAATAGGGTAAAATATATTGACAGACTCGTGTTTGCGTTTTGTGGCCAATTGTTTCAATAGAAAGCCGCGATCGATCGCGCTCGAGGTCAGGCCTGAAGATGATCACAAAAAGACGAGAAGACTATAGAAGATAGGGGAGAAAAAAAAAAAAAAAAAAAAAAAAAAAGAAAATAAATAAAACCGAATACGAGTCGATCTCGTTCGCCTGATCAGCGTCGATCAGCGTCAGCGTCAGCGTCAGCGTCTAAATATAGATTTCGACCATATTTGATGATAAATATTGGCAATGAGTGGCTCCGACTGACAGCAACCGGACCTACCTCAACCTGCGCAGCCATACGTATCTGCGGCTCCGGCATTTGCTGTGGCTGTTGCACGTGCGTCAAACCACGCGCAACAGACGCGACAACATGTCAGACAGCAGCCCCCACGCGGCATGCAACATTTTTGCAGCAACTGTCGCTGCCTCTGCTGCTGCTGCTGCTGCTGCCTTCTTAATAAGTTTTAATCTATTTGTCAATATTTCCTTGTTTAGTTCTCAAACATTGCACATGTCTAGCTGCATCTGTATTTGTGTTTCTATCTGTATCTGTATCTGTATCTGTATCTGTATTGTGTGTGTGCTGCGTATCTTTTGGGCCTCGTCGCTTCGGCACACAATGCCCGCGTATTCATAAACAAGGCAACTCCATCTTCATCTTCATCTTCATCTCCATCTCCATCTCCATCTCCTACTCCCAATGCGTTTGCGACTCCTTGGCAGACCGCAGGCCCTCATCTAGTTCGAGCGTGGCTGCTGCCGGTGCCACTTTGCCACTTCCACTGCGCTGCCTTGCGCCGTTCTCTCTTCTTCTTTATTTGTATACCCTAGCCAAGGGTCTTATCAAATTCACACAGATGTCAGATATATTATATAAAAAATTTCTGGCATCAATGAGCCTCTATAAAATCGTTATTAATATTAAACGTATATATTTAAATACAAATTAAATATATATATTTAAATATATATTTTATCATAATATATATATAGAAATTTTGAGATAAACTAAATTATCTGTTGAAATCTTATCAAAGTCTTAGAGTCGTATCAATCAATCAAAAAATTAGGTTAATTTGCTTGGCAAATATTTTTATTAGATAAGCAATAGGAATGGGGCAAGCATGCTTAAGCTACTGGAATCTTCCCTAACTTACTACGATTTTAAATAGTTATCATATATTTTAGACTAATTATAGCGGAACTTAGTAAATTATAAAGAAAATTGCCATAAGCATGGCTTCTTTATTTGATTAGGGCATTTAGAGTGCGGTTAACTTCACTCTCTTCATATCTATCTTTATTTCTCTCTCTCCCTCTCTCTCTTTCTCTCTCTCTCCCTCTCTCCCTCTCTCTCTCTCCCTTGCCATAAGCATGGCTTCTTTAATTGATTAGGGCATTTAGACTGCGGTTAACTTCACTCTCTTCATATCTATCTTTATTTCTCTCTCTCCCTCTCTCTCTTTCTCTCTCTCTCCCTCTCTCTCTTTCTCTCTCTCTCCCTCTCTCTCTGAATCTCCTTCTTCTTCTTCTTTGTTTGTATTCGCATTCGAATATGCTGCGCCTGATTCCGCTGCTGCCGCCCCTCGCCCCTCGCTCGCCGCCTCCAGCTTCCTCCGGCGTCTGTCGTCATTGTATTGTCATATTTCTCTGTTGCATGTGGCCATCAGAGAATAAGTTCCTCCTACCCCCTTCACCCAATCCCTACGCTCGTCGGCCCGTCTGTCTGCCTGCCTACTTGCCTGCCTGCCTGCCTGCCTGCCTGCCTGTTTGTTTGTTTGTTTGTTTGTCGTTGCAGAGAGTTTGCTGTTTGCCTTCGCTATTCTCTGGGCGCAGAAAGTAAAAGTTGCGTCTTCTGTGTGGCCTAATAGAGTTGCCACAAGTTGCAAGTGCTATAAGTTTTGCAACATCAATTTTTAAGCTCAGGCCAACAACATTTTCAATTTCGATTTTTCTCTTTCTAATCGATTACTTCCATAAATTTGTCATTGGCCTGCCCTCTAAATTGATTTAGGTTCTCTCTTACCCATTTGCTATATTATGTTAGAAAAGGAATTTTATTTTTAATTTTCATATTCGAGATTCGATGGGCTCCATAAATCGGTATATTAATATAACAATTGTTTAGCATATATGCAGATATTGTGTAGATCGAATGCGATATGGAAAAATACCAGTTCTATGAGCCGGGCCGGGCCGGGCCGGGCTGGGCTGGGCTGGGCTGGGTAATGTGTCGAAAAGTGTGTCAAATGTGTCTTAAACATGTCTCCAACCAATTGGAGCACTGACCTTGCGCACACTGATTTGCATTGTTGCTGCCGTACAGTTATAGATACAGTATCTGAAAGATACAACCAAATCGGCCCTCAATTGAAACCGAAGCAAACTAACTGCAGTTGGAACAGCAAAAAAAAAAAAAAAAAGGACACTTGATATAGATGGGCAGATATAGTATATATATATATATATGTATATATATTATTGTAGCTGCTTGTTGCACGTCATATGCATTTCAATTATGGCGAATCGACGCTTATCAGAGCAACATTTCAATTGATTTATTGAGGCATCAATTGACTGAATGCAAAGAATGCGATCGCCTTGGCGACACTTGAGATGCGAACGCGTCAATTCACCTTCAGCCTCAATTTACAACAGCCGAGCAGCGACGCCGGCAGCGCAGCTCGTGCGTGCCGCCTCGCTTATCAACAGCATTGAGCGTTGAGCGTTGAGCGTTGTGTTGTGTTGCGCGTTTATCACAACGCGCAGCGACTCAAAAACAAAGGCGAGTAACTGCGGTCGTCTTAGATAAGCGGCACAGCGCGCAGCTTCATGCGGCAACACACAAATCTATCTGTCGAGCCGTGCCTTAGTTGAAGCTGTCAGCTGTGCCCAGCTGCCATATCTGTCCCATCTATATCTATATATATATATATATATACACATAAACAATCTATCTATCTGTATCTTATGCTTATGAGCGCGCACGACATCTGCAAATTTATGGCTCAATATCGTTTAATTAACTTCAATTTGACGCCGTCTTAGCCGCTCTGAGTCTTGTTACCTTAACATAAATAAAATCCAAATTAATAAACAATCATTCAGATTCAGATTCATATTCAGATTTTGTATTATCAACTCTGAACTGGAAGAGCTCAGCGGGCAACTGGGCAACTGGAACTTGGCCTGAAATTAAATGCCTTGCTCAACTCTTCTGTCAGCTCACAGTTGTTGTCGTTGTTATTGTTGTTGTTGTTGCTGTTGCTGTTGCTGTGTCATGTGTCGCTTTTTGCTAATGAGCCGGTCCACCAAATGGTAAACATAAACAAGATACATCAACAAGTTGGTAAAACTCGCTGCCCTCGATGCGAAGCACAAATGCTCTTTGTCCAATAAATATTTGGATTGTTCAATGCTGTGAAAATACCAAAATTCCATATGCGAAGTCTTTTTTTTTTTTTTTTTTTTTTTGTCTTCAAGGCTTCAAATCGAGCCCGAAACTTCCAATTTGGGAACAGTTGAAGTTCATTGTCTGTTTATCTATTATTAAGGCATTTAATGCATATTTATTTTCCAATATTCCCAGTATATTTCCCCAAACATTAAATTTTATCTTTATTAATGCAAAAGTCAAGTTTCGCATTAATTTCGTTTTGTTTTACATTTTATTTTGAGCTTTTATATATTGCATTAACTTTAACTATTTTAATTCAGATTTACTAATATTTAATTATTTAATTTTGTTCCTATAGCAGACTGTTCCACATGCTAGTATTGCACATTTATATGACTTAGTGACTTTTGTTGTTATTCCAAACTGTTTCAGACTCTCTATTAGACACTCTTTAGCTTAGGCGACGTGTTCTTATTCCAATTTGTTCCAAGCGCTATTCGGCTAGCCTTATAAATACCCGCCCTAGCTTGCTCTAATTCCAAACTGTTTCACACCTATTAGATAGTTACGTCATCTGTTCATCTCATTCCAGACCGTTCCATAGGTGCACATTTGATCGCTTTCGTTCCTATTCTCAGCTGTTCCACGTTCTCTGATTGCACACTAGTAAGCATGTACTGTCCTTTGTTCTCATTCCAAATTGTTACACACATTTACAGAGCATTGTCCATACCTAGCTAGCTCATTTCCATTGTCTCACATGGCGATGGTTTCCGCATTCCATAATCGTGATGCTCTTGCGTAGTTCTCGACCATTGACCAAATTTAGTAATAAATTCGTATATGTAGATTATACAACTTGATCTGAGACTAAGATCCGAAGTTGTTTGCCTCACTTTCCATTGAGATTTCGATCTCGAATCGCAAATCGCATTTTGTGGGCTAGCAATGCGCCTCATGACAAATTCCAAGCACTCGGCAATGTGCATAGAGTGTAAATCATATAATAAACAATTTATATACACAATGGAGCTTAAATAAATAAAACTCCGGAGACAAAATCTCATTTCGTATGCATTTAAGCTTCAGTAATGAGCTGCGATTGCTTTGCGACTGCGCAGCGACTGCGAGGCAGAGCGTGGCACAGCGAGTCAAAGCGAAGCGGCAACTGCGACGATTTCACGCGTTTTTTTTTTTTTTTTTTGTTTCGTTCACGCGTTTTTCATTTTATTGTTTAAATTTTTTTTATTTTTATTTTTATTTCTTGTGACATTTTTGTTTTTAATTGGTTGAATTAAAATACCCAGTAAAATAGTATGGTCATTTCATTGGGGATATGTTTTAAAGTATCTACAGACTGAGATATATTTTTGTAAAATAAGATGTTAAGACCTTAGATCGTAAACTGAATAAGTTAAAATATAGTTTAGAGCCAAAGAGTTATATAAATTATAATATATACTTATGTAACAGACACATAAAACTCAGCCTTTGTGAGGTAGATTTCTATATTATCTGCTGTTGTAGGGATATATATATATATATATTAGTAACATATTAACTAATTCATTTAATTTATTTATATGAATATTAAAATTGTTACTTCCAAATTATGCTCATCAGATATTATTAGCTAATGCCAATGTTTTTTTTTATAATCCTTGAAACACTTTCTAAAAGCATTTGTGATCTTGTTTAGCTTCTGCTTTACTGTCGCCTTTAACTCCGCAATCGTAGCGTAGCATTGTGTCCCAATGGACCACTTTTGTTTGGGTAACAAGAAATTCTTAGAAGAAGTAGATCTGAGTATTACAATTTCTCCTAATTTTTGTGGCTTCTGTCCAGATTCTTTTTGGATGAGGCAAAAGTCAAAGACAAGCCAAAACAGGTCCAAGCTAAAAAGTTATCAGAAATGAACTGAGCATTCTAAATAACCTGAACTTTTTGGCATAGGTGAGGAACATGAGTACCAACGATCGACTATAAACGTTAAACGTGGAAAATGCTTTTTTTCTATATTTTTAAAGAATGTTTTATTTGGCACTCAAAACTTACAAAATCCCATTAAGAAACTTCCTTGACATGGGCTCATATTACAGTAAAAATATTGTAAGATCTATCAGGAAAACATCATTAAATTGTAGCCATCGTAAGATATCATCGGCCAGGGTATCTACACGTTCAGCACATGGCCAGTTCTGCAAAGCTATCATTTATTTTATGCGATGGCTGATTTTAAAGTGTGCGTAGTTCGAATGCAGTTCAAGTTGATTTTGTCTGTTGTGTGTTATCAAAACGTGTAAATCGTGCGCACTTTAATTTGCAATTCAACTTCCGTCAACTGTTGAGGAATTTTGAACAGGCTCTTGAATACGCTGAGGCAGTACAAAAAGAAAAGAAGAAAAATGAAATAAATTTGTGAATAAAAACCAAATTTATAAAAATGGCATTAAGCAAGAAAATGAGTAAAATGTGTGTTATGTAAATGCAAATGGGAATGAAAACGAAAATGAAATTGTAATTAATGAGCATAAAATGCGGAAAATTGTGGAAAATACGTGAAACAAGTTTTCCACGTTTTTTTTTTTTTTTTTTTATCATGCGTCGAGACGAAACCAGACAGTCAGACAGCTAGACGAAGTCAGACACATTCAGCACATCCAGACTGAGGAGAGACAGACATAGACACAGAGCGGCGGACCAGATGAACAAACGGACAGACATCGTCAAACATCTCGGCAATGTTTGGACAGTGCGATTGCTCCGTTAACCGTTAGCTGTTTTTTCTTTTTTAATTAAAAGTACGAGTATCTGAAAGATACATTCACTTTTTATTCGGTTTATTGCGACCGGTGTGTGTGTGTGTGTGTATATGAGAGGCGCCGCGGCTGACACTCAATTGGCCAGCACTTCACAAATTCATAATGAGCATATGGTCTTCATAAATCATAACTAACCATTTTTAGAGCCAATCAGCTAACTAATACGCTCTGTGTGATATCTCGTTGCCGACTGATTGGATGACATCGAGAGAGAAAATCTTTTCGATTGGCTTCCCAGGTATAACAATTCTGTGCATGCAAATTATTTGATAGTTATTGCAGTCGAAAATAGCGGGGTCGCGTGTCGGCGACTTCATAATACTCGCTCAATTTCAATTATTTCTAATGAGAGACTTTTAAATAACTCAACTGGTAAAAGCTAAGGCTACAGCTTAATAAAATATAATATATTGTGTGCCCTTACGAGGAAAATAAAATAAATAAAATATTATATTAGGCTTTAACTTAAAAACTATGGAAAACTATGCTCCGAGAAGTATATAAATATGTATGTCCGAAAAAAATAGATTATATATATGTATATATAAATTTAATCAGACAGACATATTTACTATATATATATATATATATATATATATATATATATATATATATATATATATATATATATATATATATATATATATATATATAATAAATAAAATTAAATATCATTTATAATAATATTCATTTATGTATGAGACTCATATATGAAAAAGTATTAAATCTTATAGGGAAACCAACGAGCATAAATTCCATGTTGCAAGTGCTTAGCTCAAGCAAAAAATGGAATCTGTTCGCTACGTGAACAAGCTTAGTTAAATTCGAAGCAATTGTCTTAATTTAAGCTGCTATGCGGCGCGTGAGATAAGCTCTAAAATAAATTTATAAACATTAAAGTAAACATTCACATGTTTCTCAATTCAAGTCTCCAGAGCTGATATCTAGTTTAATATAGATTGTGTGGTCTCTAGAGTATATTAGTAATTTGTGCTGTAAATGAGCATAAAAAGTGTAGCTTTTCCTTTTCTGTAATATAATTTCATATATATGAAATGCCATTAAACTCAAATTCATATTATGAATTGTCATTAAACTTATACAAAATACTTCTACAATCAATTCGGAGCTGCTTTATACATCTATGTGTAACCACATCACAAGGAAACTCAGAGAAAGTATCAACATATCATCAAATCATATCAACAGCTCTCGAAGAACTCAAAAATTGTCTGGCTACCTATTAATCAAATAGAGAGCTGTAAACTAGAGTTATGCCAGTCAACTCAACAACTTTATCATCTGAAATAACATTATTGCCTAAGATCTAATACTTCTCCACCAGCAACTCCAGTTCTACAGATATATATATATATATATATTTCTCTAGCTATAGCTGATTCTCAGCAGCATAATTTGCACGCGTGTAGCATTCGGTAAGCTGTTATCATTATTCGCAATGTTTATGTGCTTTAACATAGCTGTTAGCTGAGGCGCTTATGTCAACAGTCCCTATAACGCTCACTCTGCAGCAATAAATAAGCTCGAGCACTTATAAATCCAGCACTAACTCGTTGTCAATCTTTTTTTATCCGCAGCTGCCCAGCACGTACCAATCATATTGCCTGCATGTGTGTGTGGTGTGTGTGTGTGTGTGTGTGTGTGTGTGTGTGTATGTGTGTGGCGTGTGCATGTGTGAATGGTGTATGAGCTGCCCACCTGCCGCATAGGCAAATCGAGCACGTTAATTAAATGTCAACAGTTTGGAAATTGAGAAGCGCGCGGGTCGCGAAAGGACGCGGAGTTGAGAGCGAAATTGAAACCGAAACCGAAACCGAAGCCGAAGCGGAGGCAGAGACAGAGCCCAAAGCAGAGGAGGCAAGCAGCAAAAAAAGCGGAGGCAGCGCCGGCAGCAGCAGCAGCAGCAACAGTTAAAGACGACAGCAACGAATTGAATTTGTGCAAAATGTTTGCATGACTGTCAAATAAATCATAAGAAGCGCAACAACATAAACGAAACAACAGCAACAACAACAACAACAGCAGTAGCAACTACTTGCCACAACAACAGCGTCTTGAAAGAAGAAGAAGAAGAACAACAACAACATGGTTAATGCAGTGATGGATGCCATTGCGGTAAGTGTCCAACGTCCAGTTGTCCCATATCCACTGTCGCCGTAATAAGTCCCCAAGCTCGTTTAATTTAATTTTATAATAAATACACGAACAAAATATACATATTATTTCATATGCCCTCACATAGGGTATTGCTGGCTAGTCAAGCCACATATATCTAATGCAAGTACATATTTCGATATGTATATGATATATATATATATATATATATATATATATATATATATATATATCTGACTCTGAATCTGAGTCGACTCATGCGTGGTCCATATCATTTAATATCATATATTTATTATAGAAAATGTTGTTCCCTATGATATTTGTCTCTATCTTTATCTATCTATCTATCAACATATGCATCTGTGTTACGTTGAAAAAATATATAATTTAGTGCGATGTAGTAGTAGTATATATATATATATATATATATATATTTTTTTTTTTATTTATTTTTATTTTTTTTACATTTAAATATTCCAATAGCTTCTTAATCACATACCTACTTACATACTTATATACATGAAAAATATATATAAATATATATATATATAACTTTACATTATATTACATACATAGATACATACATATTCATATCAGCAGTTACATTCTTCTGTAAATTAGAAATGCCATCTAGATCTACTAATATGTCGTAACTGTATTATCAAATATACCATAATAAAATCAAGATATATTTCTACAACATACCTATATACAATTTCATGTGTACAGAATATATATTAAAAATATATTTCATATAGATATCTCTATGTTCTAGCTAGTTAAATATACAGTACATAAAATAACTTAACAATCTAGATAGGTTTCTCGACTTTTCTATGTGTAATTCTCAACTTGAAATATATGTTAGCTAATAGGGTTTCTTATGTATGTATATTATTTATGATATTATGTATATATATATATATATATATATATATATACATAATATCATAAATAATATATATTTATTTATATATTATATATATTTATATATTTATATATATTTATATATTTATATAAATACATAGAGTATTTCAGTTTCAGTTGTAAACTCTTTTTTATATATTTTTTTCACTTTTAATTTTATGATTCCTAAATTGAAATTGCAGTCGCAGCCAATTGAAGTTTTGTTTGTACTTCAAACAAGAAACTCGGTGATTGTCGTTTATATATATATGTATATGCGCTCTGCCTCCATCTCTCTCCCTCTCTCTCTCTCTCTCCCTCTCTCTCTCTCTCTCTCTGTCTCTTTAGTTTTTCTCTCTTATGTTTTTTTTTTTGCGCTGCTTTGCCCACATTTTCAATTTGAATTTGTTTGCTGTGGCAATTGCTCAATTGGCTGGCCTGTCTACATCTTGTGTGTGTGTGTGTGTGCGTGTGTGCTTAAGTGCTTGAGTGTGTGTTGCACATTACACGCTAAGCCATGTGTTTAAGGCCTTTTTTTCTCCTTTAAATTTACATATTGAGGTATAAAACGACACTGCACGCTGCACATTAAGCGTGCAATGAGGCGTATGCGTGCTGTGCTGCAGCTTGCAACACGTGTGCCACATAAATGTGCTATTAAGCCCTAAGCAAATTAGTGACACGCATAGCACAGGGTACACATAGAAAACGAGCTGAGCTAAAGTAAATAAAATCTACGAGAAATACGAGTGGAACTTCTACTAATAATATCTATATATATGTATAGCTAGAGGGAAGGCATAGCTCTACTCCTATATATATATATATATATATATATATATATATATATAGGCACTTTCATATTTCTACTCCTATTTCCCATACTCTTTTTCTATGCTTTGGAATTTATTTTAGTATTTTTGCTATTTTTCTTATCGTGATATTCGATTTAACTGTAATACCATTCGCTTGTGTTTTTGGTATTGATTTGATAGCGAATCGCTGCTGTTATCTGTTCAAATTCTGAAGCGCATTCCAATTGGCGGCTAGTTCGGATTCGTTTGGGGGTCTCCACTTGAATTTTGAGCGCATAAAATTTGCATAGCTGGCTGGCTGGCAAACTGCTGCAAGCTTTTTGGCCAAAGCGAAATGCGCAAAGGCCACAAACTGTACGAATATTTATAAATACCAACAATAGCGGCAGCAGCAACAACAACTGAAACAAAATATATGAGAAAAAGAAGGAGAAGTGAAAAAAAAGCAAAAAAAAAAAAAAAAAACGAAAACGAAAACCAAAATAAACGCCTCGAAAAAGACGCCAACTGAAACCGAAAAAAAAGAAGCAGAGAAACAGAAGTGGAGCTCAAATTAGCACAGAGCGTGGGAGCCGGTTTGCGTTGCTGTATGAATTTTTTTTGGCATTAAGCGTGTTGCACGTTGCATGGTGTCTAGCTGCCTAGCTGCCTAGCTGTGCCTAGCCGCCTGGCTGCTTGACGCATATTTAGATGGCTAACCTCCCCCCCCCCCACACACACACCCCCCTGCCACCACCCTCTCTCACTCTGCCAAAAAAACATAAAAGTTAAGTAGAAGAAGCAAACTAGTTATTATAGACGCGTAATTATTGCGAGGCGTTGCGGCGTCGTCAAGGCCTGCCCCATTCGATGGCAACCGGGCCGGAAGTCAAGACCAGTTCGTATCATGTCCAGCGGCTCCAACTGCCGCCGGTTGCAGTTGCAGTTGCAGTGACTTTTTTGTTTGTGTAACGGAAATTCCTCATGCCTAGACCAAGCAGGGTGAAGGGGAGTGTAGGGCGCCGCTCCCCTCCACCCAGTGATTTGGCGAGTCAAGAGCAACAAGCAACATAAAAAATATGAGAAAAGGCCATAAGCTGAAAGAAAAATCAACGGCAGCCAAAGTCGTTTCTCATGGCCAGCCGAGGCGTCAGCACTTGATTGTCTGTGTCAAGTCGATGGCTGCTTGAGACATCCGTTCATTAACCCACAAACCTGACAGATTTGCATAGAACTTGATTACCAATCGATTCTGATAGCTGTTGCAACTCTCGCTCGCAACTCTCCTTCTTCTTCTAGCTCTGCTTGTTCGCTGCCGACTGCCTGGGAGTCGAGTGTAACTGCACGAAATAAAATTATATTTGCCAATGTTTCACAAGAAAAATTTCTCCAGATCTTATGCTGATAAAGCCAAACTAACCTAATATATATATATATATATATATATATAATTATCAAGATGATTCAGCAAATCTTATCTTATGTAAATTCGAACTTCGTTAAGGCATGAGTAAGAGGCCATGAGAGATAGAGATAGATATTTACATACTTGAGAAGCGCAAAGAACGGCAGTAGGTAGAATTTCAGTTTAAGAAAAATAAATAGATGAAAACAGAATAGGTTTTCCAATAATTCTAAGCTTTTCTATCCGATTTCGAGTTCTATTTTTTTTCCGGTTTTTATATGTTCCATTTGATTTGTTCTTTGCAGCTGCTCAGCTCGCTGGCCAGCGATCTGGACGTAATGCTGAACGATTTGCGTTCAGCGCCCAATCATGGTACGACAGCAAGCACAGCGACAGCAGCAGCAGCAATGACAACAGCAACCATACAACAACAGCAGCAGCAGCAGCAGCAGCAGCAACAGCAGCAACAGCAGCAGCAGCAGCAGCAGCAGCAGTATCATCAACAACATTCAAGGCAATTGCAGCAACAGTATTGGCAAAGTATTAACAACAACAATAACAACTTTAGCTACAACAACAATAAATACAATAGCAATAATAGCAGCAGCAGCAGCATACAACTGCCACGCCCACAATACTTAAGTGATATCAAATTGAGGCCTGTCAAAACGGGCGCATTAGCAACAACAACGACAGCAGCAGCAGCAGCAGCAACAACATTACAACAGCAGCAGCAGCAGCACCTACAACAACAACAACAACAAGTGAATGGCTTTCAGCGACGTCGCTTGGTCGCAAAGCCAACGCCGCCGCCGCCGCAGCGTCGCTCCACGCGTCGCATGCGCAGCGAACACCAACAGCAGCAACAGCTGCGCGAGGAGCTCGAAACCGATGCCGATGATACGGATGCCAGCGAATTGGCCAATATGACGTCACCGCTGAGTGCCAGTGCGGCTGCCACGCGCATTATTGGCCTGTCGCCGGACGTTAAAAAATTGCAGAAGCTGCCGCTCTGGTGCCGCAACAACAGCAATAACAATAGCAGCAGCAGCAATGTCGTAGCAGCGCAGCGTCGCTTAACAACAACAACAACAACAACGACAACGACAACAACAAAAACAACGACAACGGCAACAAAACGCCAGATACAACTGCAACACAGGTAAGTGTAGCAAGCGTGACAACTTGCCTCTAGACTTAAGTCCATCAGGAAGCGGCCTCTGCTGCCCCATTGCTGCTTAGTCATGCAGCATTGAAATTTGGGGCAAGAAAATACTGCGAACTCGTTGAACTGACCGGCCATTGGGGGTTGAGCATGGCCTTGTGCATAGAACCAGGAAGATGATGCGCCGTGGGTGTGCTAGCCATGACTCAGACTGCTCTGTGTATGTGTGTGTGTGTGTGTGTGCACAGCTGTATATGCAAACTCACACACACACACACACACACAGACAGAGTCAGAGTCGCAGTCGCAGTCGCAGTCACAGTTCAGTCTGTGGAATGGTTCATGCATCGTTGAGCGCTTCATGCGAATGGCAAATGCTTGAATGCCTACAAGGTGCCTACCTAGGCAGTCAGTCAGTCTGAAATTGCAGGGCAGCCGTGTAGCTCAATTAACTGAGCATGCTCGACCAGAAGATGCCCTTCCAATGTTTTATTTACGATATTTATCGATGCTAGAAAAGCAAAGTTATCGATTGAATCCATAACATTAGTTATAATCTGTAAGATATGCTGAGAGACTTATCTTACCTTACACAAGCTCTTCTGCAGCGAGTATACCCTTTGCTGCGCCTTGAGCACAGGGCATATATAAATAAAACAATCGCGATTGAGACAATGGAGAATGCCTTATCTAACTACAAGCATTACAAGTATGTATTTAAATGTTCAGTCAGTTTATCTCGCATCCATCCGAGGATAATTTCAGCTTAAATAATGCCTTGAACTTACATTTCGAGTTCATTTAGCTGGCGACAATGACAAATAAGCTCCGGTGTAAAAGCATGATCAAAGAGCCACTAAATAGTGTCTATATATGTATATACATATATGCATATATATATATATATATATATATATATGTATGTACGTATAGTCAAGGGTGTTGGCTTTGGGTAATTTCTTCATTATGACAGAGGATCGCCTAGTAGCCAGTATAGATGTGCTAGGATAGGATATATATATAGTATATGTATGTATATATTTTAGTCTATTATTTCTTTTCCCAAACCACTAAACGCTGGAATCCCATTTTCAATGAGTTCAGACTATAAAGAGAATATATATATTATTATATGTATATATATAAAATATTCAAGTTGTTAAGTATTCGATATTCCTGTAGACATAAATACATCATATTAAATTTAGTGGTTTTGGGAAAGTAACTATAACTGTCGGTGGGCAAAATCGTGTAAAGCATATAAATACTTGATCAGGTTAAGAAAAACCATTTATCCTTGTCCGTCTGTACGCAGCGATCTCGTTAACAACAAAGAAACATAAAGTTTGTACTGTATGCAGAACCAGCTATGATATTTAATTTCCTTATCGATAATAATCGATAATTTAGCTCTGTTTTTATGTCTAGTTTAACTGTAGAGTATTTCTATAATATACAAATAAGTTATATATAATATATAATGCTAGAGAAATTAACTTTGGCAAATACACAAAAATTAATATTCTTAACACGCTCTGCAAATTGTATTCAAAAAGTTTATCTCTTTGTATATTTTGCCTTTTGTTTACCAAATTAATTAGTGTTATAAATAGAATATACTCTAAAATTATGCTTTCATAGCTCTATTAAGAAATTCCAACTAACCTATGAAAAGCCGCTCTAAGGAAACTCAACGCATGGGATTAAAAATTGAATTAAACTGAGCAAAGCTCAGCTTCAGTTTTGCTTCTAGTCAGATACTCCCGAGATACTCGCGAGTTTTCTCTTTTAATTGATATGAAACCCATTCATAGACACATATTGTAATCTCTCAATATCGAGTTGTTCCATTTCGATTTCAATACACTTTAAGCTTCTTCAATTAGTAAGTTGTCTGTGGCTTTAACGTCTGCTTTGAGATGTCAAAGGCAAAGTTGCAGCTGACAGCTAGCTTGTGCGGCGAGCGCTTTGGTGGGGGATATGCGGCCAAAACTGAAAATCTCTGGCCGGCTAAGCGCGTCGCGTCAAAAACTAAACAGAAAAATATTTGTGTAATCCATATAAGGCGCAATATGTTTAGCATATAAATTATGAGGGGAGGGCCAGTCAGTCAGCGACAGATGCTGCTGGAAGCTGGAGAACTATACAAAACAAATCCCAGTAGTCCCTGCACCCGGACGCCACTCGAACGCACACGAGACCCTCGTCGCGTTTAGTGGCTGTTGTTGGTTTTTGCTGTTTCGTAATCGTCGTAGGCGTCACATGAATTTGGCTCAAGACATTTTGGCCAAAAACAAAAACCAGCGAAACAACAGCTAAACACAAATGGAAGGCGGAGTGAGCTTGTGGCAAATATGTTAAAATGAAGTGTTATATATTTTATGTGGCTGGCCGCAACAACAACACCAACAACAACAACAACAACCAATAACAATTTACAACAATATCCCTTGACAAGAACAAATACAACGGGCCATAAACTTAAGTAAATATGAATATGGACATGGGCTAGGATGACGATGGCTTCTTCAGTTTCAGCTTGTTGACAGCCGCACAGCCAGGCAGAACGGAGCCCATCCAACCGAGCAGCGAACACAACCCACCCAGCGGCGGGCGTGGCTGGTGTGCGGGGGCATGGGCGCATGGGCGCATTGGGGCATGGGGGCTGGGGGCATGTCCGTATGGCATTGCAAAGGGTTGTGACTTTTGTGTCTTTAGCTATTTATTAAATTTGTTTGCCAACACAAACACTCTCCGCTTATATGCGGGCTGACAAAATGTCTATATATACATACATACATACATACAATATATATATTATATATATATTTTTTGGGCGGGCAGGAGCAGCTAACAGGACCAGCAAAACATGAGCTGCGTAACTAATTTGCTTAAAGTGCACGATGGCTCATCAGCGACATTGATGGCACACTGGTGTCGCAGCTATGCCAAGCGGAGTATTTGAGTAAATGGAAATGAGTTGAGGGAAAATTCGAAAGTTCGATATGAAAAAGGCACAAAATATTTGTAAATTTAACATTTTATTGCTATATAGAATTTATTTTGAAAATATTCAATATCAAAATCTAATAAATAACGAATATTTAAAAAACGACTCGACTAAGAGATACCCTGAACTCATTGAGCTGATATATCTATACACGCATATGAACTCTCCCTGCTTACTGAGCAAATAGAAAGTCAATGGAAGCTTCATTAGGCAAAATTATTTCTTGAATAATTTTTCTTCTGAAAGTACATTTTGAATAACATTTGCAGAGTCTGTTAATGGAATTATTATGCTAAAGTTCAAGCTATTAATATATATTCCAAATATGCACATTCATTATAACAATCTCCCAAAGCATATTACACGTTTCTATCTTTAATGATGCAAAAGCAACCAAAATAAATAGATAGATATAAAGGAACGAGAAAATTATTGAAAAGACTCAAATTCGTATGATGTACACGAGTAGACTGTGAAAATTACAAGTGTCTAGCTTTTGTGGTTCACGAGGTCGCTGTTTCGGGTATTGCTAAGTGACAGAGAGAGCGCGAACTATCTAAGCCTATTTTGATAAACAATACAAATGTGACTAGAAAGGTGCCTGACTGGTCCAGAGCACATTTTTCAACAAGGAGCAATTATGAGAGACATGAGGCCAGGGATTCTTTATTAGGCACTGCTAAAAATTAGTTAATTATAATGAAAGCCGATCAGTTGGTCTCGACCTTACCTTACCGATAACTGTAAGACTAGCCAAATCTGAACATTTCCGCGCGCAGAATACTCTCAGTCGGAACCACAAGTCGGGCTTGTTCAACTCAGCGCGTGTTCCTCCTTACGAATATATATATTAATTTATATAAATCCAAAGAATTATTAGATATATTTTTAAAATATAGATTTGTTTTACTAGATATGTAATGATATTTGGATTTCGAAATTTTCACATAGCCATTGAGCTCTAAAATCGCATTTTCAAAGGGTTCAGGGCTTAAGAGCGTATATATATATATATATATTATATATCTGGAATGAGGTATCAATTTTATGTGGATATTAAAAATCTCTTATAAGTTTCAAGTCAGGCTAAGTTTTATATGGAATTTTCTCTTCGTTAAATGTTGCAACTGCTTCACATTTAATTTATATTTCTAACCACTGTGCGACTCTTATACACTCACCCACCACACACGCACACACACACACTTATTTATACACTTGGCAACCGCAGGAAACTTTTTGCTTCAAAGTGTTTTGTGGCTCGGATGCAATGAGCCCAAACACAACTGAAGTTGTGAGTGAGTGTTGCGGCTGAGGGCGGCTGTGGGCCATTGTGGGTGGCTCTGTGTTTGCTGTTGCTTGACAAACCGATGGCGTCTGAGACGTCTAAGCTGGCACTCTCGAACGCTCGAGCGATGCGTATGAGCAACAATTTGATGGCGTCTTTCAAACAGCGACAGGTGTTTGCCTTTATTAACTTGCAAATGCAGCCACGCCCAGCTGCCTGGCAAACCGCTAACTCTTAATTTGCCCGCGCTGCCTGGCAGCCGGCTCATGTGGTTGACATGTTAACAGATTAAAATAATTAATTTATACCTTGCCGCTCTCATCCATCCAGCAGCACAATTTGAGACGCATTGTTGTTGCCGTCGTTGTTAGCAAACTAATTTAAGCTTTTTTGTCGGCGGCCAATCAAATTAATTAGCATTGCATGCGCACATTCATCAAAATGCATACATGTGTAAAGAGAGCAAATGTGCAAGTGTGTGTGGGTGTGTGTGGGTTTGTGGGTGTGTTGTGTGTATGTGTGAAGCAGAGCCTTATATATATATATATAAATAAAAATAAAAATAATAATAAATATATAAATAAGCAAGTAAGAAAACCCTAGTCGAGACCCCAAACGCCTGCCGTTTGTCTAAAATTAAATTTCGCTTTCATAATCCCGACTACTAGATACCCTGAATCCTTTTAGCTGATATACCATTCATTAAAAGATTCCTTTAGTCATAAATAGCAAACAATATGTGTACACACACACAAGCACACATACGCACGCACGCATATGCTCGATGGACGGACGGACAGACGGATATGGCTATATCGACTCAGGTCGTCGCGCTGATCAAGAATATATATACTTTATGGGGTGTGGCACGCCTCCTTCTGCCTGTCACATACTTTTCATTGGATTCTGGGTATAAAAATATATATATTTTAACTTTACTTCACCCTCAATTTCCACTTTCATTTAAATTAATACTATTAAATATATTAAGCTAGTCCCTGCACGTGTTGCCTTCTTTCGTCACCGTCTAAGCATGTGCTTTTTATACTACCACACTAGTGGACACATATCTTCCTCATCTGGCAACGCTCGTGCGAGCCACACTCGATTTTAGTGAATACTAACCAACCAAACAGAATAGCTTAATACTGTCTCTACTACCGATATAAATATCGATATACTCTATTCTCATAATCTCATCTCCGACATATATATATATCTCCGATATATATATTTCAGAACTCCCTCAGTTTTCACTTTCCATTTCATTCGTATACTTCTACAGCCTCGCTCTAAACGGTCTAATCTCCCAGCTGTTGCAGACTTTCATCACCTTGAGCTCTTTCTTTTTCTGAGTGATTCTCACTTACAAGTCAACTGACCTCCATGACGACCCTGTTCATATGGTCCAAGTGCCATTTCTCTGTCTCTCTGTCTCTCAGCAGCAGCTATCTTTGTCTCACTCTCGTATGCCAACAACTCTCAGGTTCTGTTGTATGCATTGAAGAAAGTTGCATCAAAAGACATTGACATAAGCTCGTATTGAGTGAATCAGTTGAAATGAACTGCTGAACTAATTGAGTAATCAGGCAACTATAGCTTTTAGTCAGTCATACGTCATAGGGCATCATCACAATTGAATCAACTCCTTAACTAAAATTGATAAGCTTAAATAGTGTGTCTACTCAAATATGTGAGCTTGTAAGTGCAATAATCGATCTTAGGCGATAATCGATTCATTATGTACACATTCCTTGCTGAAAGCCAAACGAATAGACTAGGGGGTATTACCTGGTCATTGGCTTTTCGCATACAGGCATCGCTTCACACAAGGTTCTATTCCATCATTAGTCTATTATTTGGCAGCCGATTGAGTTCTTTGAGTCTGGGCCTGGGTCTGGGCAATTGAGACGTGGAATGCATTGGCAAGAGCAAAAATCGCAGCTGTGTAATGAATGGCAAGCGTATCGGCGTGTCATGGAAACGAATGTTATTCAAATCCAAAATGCCAATCAAAACGGCAAGTTTTTGACTGCATGATGATATCGAAATGCGTGGCATTAGCGCAGACAGCAATCGTATCAATCATATTTAGCATACAACTGTCAGTTGCTCAATGAGTCAGTTAGTCAAGTCGAGAGTCGAGAGTCGAGCCAAAACGAATTGAGAAAGCTCGAATTTCGCAATTATGCAATGGGGGCAGGCGGTGGGGCCCACTGACAGCTGTAAAGCTGACAGCACTTTTTGGTCAGCTCCATTGAAGCGTCTCATTGGCTATAAGAAAAAAAAATATATATTCTTTTAGCCTGAACTGATTTCAGTTCGCTCATTCACACACTCACACACACACACACAGAGCGCACACTCACACCTCGTTCAGTTATGCAGAGCAGCAAATTTCCCCTGACAATAGACCGCAAGACCAAAAGACCAAAAGAATGACCAGAACCATAAAAAATGCCAACCTTCAGAGTGCCAACATTAAAAGCCAGAACGGAAAAAGCAGGAAATATGCAAATTGAAAGGACAACCAAGAATAGAACTGAGCGCCGAGTACCAAGAACTGGCCGTGGGTCTGCCAAAAGCAGGCGGCAAGATTCGCCCCCAAACAAGAACAACAAAAAAATACCAAGAAAGTACATACTTTACCAGCTAAGTAGCCGCACCTCAAATACTCTCGCTGAGCATTGGTATATTAGATAACTCTCAGATAATATGTAGATATAGCGATATGAGAGTGTAACTGACTGAATTATGCTGTGCTCAATAAGTACATTTGCTGAAGTAAGTTTGATTGAATCAGTTGTGAAGCTAATGAGCTCGAATTTCATAGTAATCGCTGGGGTATTTATTCTGCATAGGCTTTTATTTGGTGTCATTGAAGAGTGAGTATTAAATTTCGTCTTTAAAACTAGTTTCTATATGCTTAAAGACATGTTGAAATTCATGTGATGACAGAATGTTTTTTAAGGTGTAATGATTCTAACTTTGAGGGAATATAAAGTGACTAAGGAAGGATTATGGTGGAGCTGTAGGGGCATAGAAGGAGTATAAAGGGTACCCTGAAATGACTATAGCGGTGCTATGGAGGAGTATCTATAGAGGGATCTTAGAGCCACTATATAATTCTCAAAGAGAGATTATGGAGTGAATACAGAGATCCGCTAAAATATTTATATACGAAACATAGAGGCACTAAAGACGGTAGAGGCTCTCTAGAGAGAGGGACCATAAAGGGACTAAATAGAAACGATAGAAGATCTACAGTGGGACTGTAGAGGCTAGTGCCTTTACTGGGCCCTTAGAGTGACTTTAGAGATAGGGAAACAATTAAGAGCGACAGAGGTCCTATAGGAATTATCGATAAATTATAGAGCAATCATAGAAATGCCACAGTGATATTAAGGAGTATCTATAAGGGGAGTAAATAGGTACTATATAGGATATTATATAAAGAGAGGCTTTAGAGAGTCTACAGAGAAAACACTCAGGAAGTATAGAAGTAATATGGAGAGTCTATCGAGTATCTATAGAGGGACTATGAAAGCTCCATAGAGAGTCAATAGTGAAAATACCGCGGTTCTATGAAGCCTTTACAGAGAGACTATACAGAAACTATAGAGGGACTATAGAGAGATTGAAGGGGTACTATATATACTATAAAGTAGGTAAGTTGGGAAGGTAGAGTAAAAATAGAGAAACTAAAAATTATACTGTGGATAAACTATAGAGAGATTAAAAAGATACTGAAGAGAAATTGTTAAGTTTTTAACGGAATTCAGCGAGAGTATAGAGAGGCCATAGGGGAATTAGTAGATAATCAAGTCACTACCATAAATTGCTCATATACAAAAAAAAAAAAGAAAAAAAAAAAAACTAGCATAGTTTCATACGTAAGAGACGAACTCAAGTCACCTTCAGTGAGCACACAAATGACATGCCCAATTAGTTGGGCCCTGCTGAAGGGTATTACAAAGTGGAAGCTGACGTAAATTGCATATTAAATTTTACATTTTTCATATTTATGCAGCCGGCGATGCGGCGCACTCATAAAGTGAAAGTGACTCAAAAGGCATTTAAACAGTGGGGCTTTGAGCCCGACAGAGTCTGTGGGGGTGGGCATGGGGCGTGGGGCATGGGGCGTGTGGCGCAACAAGAACAACATTTCAATTTAGCAAAATATTCATTATGCTCAAGTGTAGACTGCAGGCAAATGGCGCTAAACGGAAGCGGAAACGTGCCGAACAGAAGTTGACCCCACATTTACTCATGGCGGCGGCCAACAAAACTTTTAACACACACACACACACACATACATATACGCAAATATATACTGTTAGCCAGCACTCATTTGGCCATTGTCAGGGAACGTCTTCATTGTCGCTGCTGGGCCACATCCTTGCCGTCGTCTTCGCTGCATTGTGCAAACTTTTATAAAGTTATGAAAAGTCATTCAAGTGCGTGGCTCTAAAAGAGACAGCAAGCCAGACAGACGCACATAGAGAGGGAGAGAGAGAGAGAGAGAGGGAAGTGTAAGTCGAATAGTTGTCGAGTGTGAGATTCTGTGAGACAACTTGGCGACTTTTTGGAGCACTTTGTTCTCATTTCCAGCGTGCTTTCTCCACCTTTTCTTAATTTTTTTTTGTTTTTTTGTTTTTGGAGCGCAAAAACTAAAGACCAGGTGGTTGGGCTCGGGTCTAAGACATGGCTGACAATAAAGCCGTCAGAAACGTGCATGACGACAAGGATATTGTCCTTAAATGTCCTCGATGTCGTCGCGTTGCCGGTTGCCGTTGCCGTTGCCGTTTTCCTAGTCGTTGTCGTAGTCATCTTAAGCGGCAATCCCGTGTAGTTAGACACTGTACATAAATATGAAATAATGGCAACAGCATTTTGTGAGACAACTTGCATGGCAAATATAGTATATAAGAGATATATATATAAAATATAGATACAAATATTACCAAATATGACAGACTTGGACTCTACCTTGACTTCTACTCTCTCTTGACATGACGTCTTCTTCTTTGATCTCTGATCTACAGCCTAGTTTGTTAGCTAAAGTCTAAAATTGTTACTGATATTGAACGGAAATTTATTTGTTATTGATTCCATTTTATGGAATTTGCTTACAATTCTGCTTGCTGCTAGAAAATTCTGCTGTATGCTAGTAAGAAATTAATATGAGAAGGCATTTTAAAGCTGAAAATGTGTTATTGCACGCTTAGCGAATGCAGTTGAGTATATTGGTTTTATTTCTAAGTAAATGAACAAACAACAAGAGCACAAATAGTCATAATTGAATACAAAATCTGTGAGAATATAATAATAAAGAAATATAAAAAATATATATATATTTATATTTAAAAAAAAAATAGAAATTAAGTATACGACTTGAGCTTATGATATAGATATAATATAATTAAATATATATATTTATAAAATATAATAAAAATTATATATAAAAAATTAAACAAAAAACCAATTTTATAGATGTGCTAATATTACATTATACAGTAAAAAAAAACATTAAACCCTGATTTTACATTTTCTATGGATTCAGGGTATAAAAAAAAATAAAATATTTATTTTCAATTTGACAAAATAAGCCAAGGCTGGAGTCAAAAATACAGGCCCAAGGTGCAGCCAGACGACTGCCTCTATGATTTATAAGATATATATATATATATATATATATATATATATATATATAAATACATATATTCATATATTTATATATATTTATCACATTCCCCGTTAGCAGTGCTGCATTGACTTAGCCGACAGCCATTTGTAATATTTGAGTATAATTTAATCTTGGGCTGAGCAAATAGCAGAGCATTGAGGCTGAGGTGTGCGCAAGGCGAGCATTGTCCTTTGGCTGGCAGCTTAAGTGAGCTTTGCTATTAGTTTTGGCTGCTGCACAGATGCTACCTGGCTGACTGGCTAGCTGGCTGTCTGGCTGTCTGGCTGACTACCTGTCCGGGGCCGGGCTGTCGTGAGCTGCACTTTGAGTGCTGCTGCCAAAACTCATTAACCACACGCGTTGGCCACGTTCACAACTTGCGGGCGGCTTGCCGCACAAGTGGCAACAACAAGGCGCAGCATCACAATTTGCAATATTCCTGTTGTCGTTGTTGTTGTTGTTGTTGTTGTTGCCGGGTGTCACTCAGGGGCAGCCACGCCCCATGCCACAGCAGGCTGTCGCATTTCATGTGCTCAGGATTGCGTGTTCGGCTCGCAGCAGTAAATAATTTTTGCCCAAAGGTTGTTGAAACATTTAATAAAACCAATATAAATCATAACAAACACTTAGCAAGACAACAACAACAACACACACACTCGCACACACACTCACACACACACACACACACACACGCAGACAGCAGAGGCAACAAAGCGTAACTAAAATTCCAAAGCGTTGCCCATTTTGGCCGCAAAAACTTCAGCCGCAGTCGCCGTGCACACAAAAATGCCGAGCAGCCTGCGAACCGGCGAAATGACAAACACCAACTGTTTGTGAGTGTGTGTGTGTGTGTGAGTGTGTATCAGTGTGCTGTACGAGAGGAGGCATAAAATTCAGCATTGCAACGCGTGAACGCACCTTTGGCTGTGCCTCTGTCTGACTGTTGCCCAGTCTCTGTCGCTGTCTCTGTCTCTGTCTGACACACACACACTGTGTGTGTGTGTGTGTGTGTGTAGCCGTGCTGCTCCATGCTATGTCGCCTCTTGCATAGTTCCATGTCCATGTTGCTGTCGTTGGCCACGCCAGCTTCCCCATAGCAACATTCAGCAGCAGCAACAATGCTTGGACATGCACAACTAGCAAATACCCTGTACAACAAGCAAATATGCAATGTTAGTCTGAAGATCTTAAAACAAGAGAGAAGTCAAATATGAGTAATATAGAAAAATATATGAGGCTATCAATTGTATGATCTGCCTGAGATATACCCTGTATTATTCATAATAAGGTATATATATATATTGATATGTGACTCTCATCAGAGTCTTAAATATACATACATGAAATTTGATTTCATTATTAAATATGAAATGCATATCAAATTCACAACAATTTTACATTTATTGCTGGTTTCCTTTCACTGTATATACCCGCTTCGTTGCCTTTTATGCAGGGCAGTAAAATGTGCAAAAAATTAATTGCGGCGCATAAATCAAAAGACTTTTGCTCTCACTCTCCGTCAGTGCGCGACTGGCTCTGCACTCGAGGCCCCCCCTCATTGCCCCACCTTTGCTCGACTCTAACTCCCCCTACACACACACACACACACACACACACACACATCGACTCACAGACATGACATTTGGCATTTCGCTTTGCACTTGTTACTATTTTTGTTTTGGGCCATCTTGCATCACGCATGATTCGCCTTTCGCATTTCGCATCGAAACTGCACAGTTTATTTCGCATATTGTTTACTTTGAGTCTTTGGCATCAAGGCCACATTTGATGGGGCCCTTGTACGCCAACGCATCGGTCCCGCTGTTGGTGCTGTTGACCGAATTGTCGAGTGCTGCCAATAATTGTAGTCAATGCAGACAATACAGAAAGCAACATATAGAGAGAGGGAGAGAAGTAGAGAAAGGGAGAATGAGCCAGAAAAGTGGAGACAGAGAAAGAGTGAGGGAGAGAGTCAAAGTGAGAGAAAGATTGAGAAAGTCAAAGTGAGATTGAGAAGAAAAAGGAGTGAGAGTGATAAAGATAATAAGAGAGAGAGAGAGAGAGAGAAAGTGAGAGAGAGAGAGAGAGAGAGCGATAATGAGTTAGAGAGAAAAAATGGCAGTTGAGGAGGGGTGAGAGAGAGACACACCGGTGGAGAGAGGTAGAGAATGAGTCAAAATCAGTGGAAGAGTGTGCGTGAGAAAAGATGGTGAGTGAAAGAGAATAAAATAGGCTGACAGAGAGAGAGAGAGAGAGAGAGAGCGACAGAGAAAGAGAGAGATAAGGAAATTAGAGTGAGAAACACAGAAATTGAATGAAAATAAGAGAGAATGAGAGGGAATCAGAGAGAATGAGAAGGAATATATATAGAAAGAGAGAGAAAGAAAACGTTAATGAGAGAAAGAGATAGTAGAAGAGTGAGATGAACGGAAGCTGTTGCCGCACAGCCGCGTCTCATTGGCCGTTGACAGCTTCATAAGCAAGAGCAAAGCTTAGGCTGCCTGATGAATGCGTTTTTCATGGCTGTCAACGTGATAAGCATTCAACAATTGACCGTTAATTCAAAAGATTAAATGTTTTATAAGCTAAATTGAGTAGTTAGTAATGCTCACTTTGTTTGCCGAGTAGCTGAGATATTATGTGTCATGCGCCTTTATGACTTATGCAAGCTTCCACTTAATTTTATCTTAGGTATATAAAATGTGATAAACAATCATGTGCAGATCGTGTTTCATGAAAACGAAAAACAAAACTCTGTTATTGCACTGACTTTTGATACTAGTTACGACAGCTGTAGGCCTGCACAGCCAAGGCTAAGACTTGGCAATCAATCAATAATTAATGCATGGCCACCTCTTGTCGGAAGTGCCTGACGAGAAGATATCCTAAACTGTGCTCAGATTAGTAGATTCATATAATTAAATTAATATTTAGCGATTCTCACTTTAAAAACCAGCTGATGAAGCTGTACCTATGCTCGAGAAATGAAGAGAAGTTATAGCTACTTTCTGGACCTGATCCTTTTTATGAGGTGGTACGTTGACTTACTGAATGCATTGCAAAAAACATATACACACATACATAAAACACAAGTCTTTACTGCTTGAATAGCTTCTTTGCAAATGCAAATGGAAGTGGTGAAAATATTAATCTGAAATATTCAAAATCCTAATGAGAATGCACAAAGATATTTGAAATATTAAGCTTTTGTTATAAAAGTTACGCCTGTTAAGTAATAATCGATTATTACCGATAAATATATGACAATAAGTTATAAAAAGTCATGTCGGATGGATTCAGGTGGTCATCCTGACCTCTTACCTCTACCTCTACTATATTTTCAATGGTTTCAATTTTAAAAATCAAAGTTAAATCCATCTGAATATAAAAAACTATCAAATATATGTATAGAACAGTTAGCTCTTTTTACCAACTCTCTCTCTTTCTCTCTCTCTCTCTCTCTCTCTCTGACAGTTTCAATATTTGACCGCTTTTACGGTGCTTAGCTTGAGTGGCAAGAAATTGTGATCTAAGGCCTAGAATAGACAGCTTTCTCATGAGTTCGAGATTCTCTCTGTGCCTCGGGCTGGCATTTCCCTTCCGTTTGCCTTTGTGTTGCACTCATAAACTAGAAATTTAAATGCATTCATTATTTATGACAATAATTTTTTGCTGCTTGTGTTTGCTGCCAAGGCCGTTGCACAATTGTTGCCGGGCTCTGAGAAACAAATGTCCAAGCGGCAGACAACAGTTGCGGCAGCGACAGAGGCTGGGAGCGCCATATCACGCATACGTCATGGTTGCCGGCTATAAAAAGTAACCATGCATAAAATACACACACGTCAAGGCAGCAGAAGAAGTATGACAAAAACGAAAACGAAAACGAAAAAAAAAAGAACTGAGTAAAAATGCTCGTAAATAATGCACAGGCGATTTATCAGCGAGACAGTTGCATTTGCAGTTGCCAGTTGCAGTTGGAGTTGCAGTTGCATTTGCCCGTTGCCATCAGCTGTTGCGGCTAACACCCTCGACCCTCGACCCACGACACTGAGCGCGACTTTTCAAACGGCAATAGGTTTACAATCTGCTGTCAGCTGAAAAAAAAGAGCTAAAACTAAATCCACGCAGAACCCACATGAAACTGGTCTCACTCTGAGGTTTCTTTTACTGTTGTATTATTTTTTTGTTTATTTTTTTTTTAATTTTTTGGAGCTTTTGTGGGCTTGGGCTTGGGCTTGGATCCGTGGCTGTGTCTGTGTCTGGGACCCGGGTTTTAGCCCACGCTCGCCGACAGTTTGTTTAGCCCCGTTAAGCCTCACACTAATTACACTTGCGCTTTTTACAAATCCAAATACTCACACACACACACACACACACACACTTCACATTTTTCTTAGTCTGGCCGCAAAAAACACGTTAAATGCAAAAAAGCCAAGTAGAATGAGCTACAACTCGAACATATTTTCATTTTCATGGTCAAAATGACAGTCAGCCGGCCTGGGTTTGCCTTTTTGTGGCATCTACTCTAGCTCTTTGGGTTTACAGCAGCGACAAATATGCAAATGCCTCGACTGCAATTTCCCTTTATTTTACTTCATTTTTTTTTTGGCCCAGCTGGCATTTCACTGTTTCCGTTTCCGCTTTCCATTTTGTGTGTCTTTTTCCATTTTTGTTGAAGCACGCAAATCTTGATTTAATTTCCGACTATTAAGCTTAAATGGCAGGCAGCCAAAAATATTTGCGGCTTTCATGCATACCAAAAGGATTTGTGCTTTAGCATGACTTAAAGCTCATTAAGCGAATGAGTGTGGAAGCTTCTGCAGCAGCTGCTTCAGTGTTATTAGCAAATGGCTAAATAGTTGCCACAAACTATGCCCAACATTCCTTGCCCAATTTCACAGACGCTGTGACAGTGTTGAAAAACTTCAGCTGTCGCTTGACTTAAAGCTCATTAACAGTTAGCACGACTTGAGCTTGTAATGCAGTTTATCTAATTCGTAAACTATTTTTGCCATGTTGCCAAACTGTGCTGACCAGTGTTGTCAAATTTCATTGAATATACTAAATGACTTAAATATAGAACTGCCAAATTTCATAGTTGCAGAATTTATGATTTCAATTTACTTATATTATATATTATATATTATATATTATATATTATATATTATATATTATATATTATATATTATATATTATATATTATATATTATATATTATATATTATATATTATATATTATATATATTTTTAAGTATATATAATGCTTTTGTTGTCAATTTTTTATCTATTAAACATTCAGTTAAATCTATACACTGTGCAAAATCTCATAGCATAGAATTGATGATTATTTAAGCTTAGACTCTTTTAGTATATATATCAAAGATTTTCTGTCTACTTTCCTTTACCTACGCAACATGCACTAATTTTGAGCCCTGTTGCCAAATTTCAAAGTCAATGAACTTATGATTTTAAATATATATATTATGCCCCGTTGCCAAATTTCAATATATATATTTTGCCCCGTTGCCAAATTTCATAGTCACTGAATTTATGATTATTTAGGTTACACTCTGCCTATTTTCTTCTACCTATTCAACATGCACTTAATGTTATGCCCTGTTGCCAAACTTCATGCTATGTTGCCTCTACTGATTTGTCGCTAGCGACCTGAGCATTGATTGATTGATAGCATCAATGTGCGAAGCAACAGAAAGTTGTTAAGTTTTTAGCATTTGCGCTTTTCACCTTGTTGCCAAAATGCAGTTTGTTGTCGTGGTTCACTCTATCAACTGTAAGAGCTCCGCAAACTCCACGCTCATTCATTATATTTAAAGAGTACATTCTCGGCCGAGCACAGCTGCGCTTTTATAGAGTTATGTGAAATTTATGGTTGCTCAGTTGCCGAACTTCACTTGAAACTTTTCGCCATCATTTGGCAACCATGTAAAAGTTTAGCTTAGTTTGTCCTCAGTTTTACAACAGCTTAGTTAGTAGCTATCAGTGTTTGGTTTAGTGGCGCTCGAAATTTAATACAGCGCGACTCTATGCATACAGCGTTGCCACCCTTCATGGGGCCACATCTGCGGGGCAGTTTGTGAGCCACCTGCGTATGCGGGCCCAACTATCGACTAGATAACCCTTTGCCCGGCACTCTATTAGTTATTTATATAAACTTTGCACCGGTCAAGTGACATTGGTTTCTGTCGCTTGGCCGCCTCTCTCGGGTGTGACAAATGAATTTGGGTCAAAAGTTGTGAAAATTAAAAAAAAAAAAAAGACAGCAGCTCAATCGAAGGTGCCGGAGCGTACTCGAACTTGAACTCTATGTGGCACAACCGCACGCACATATGATGCTGATGATGATGATGATGCCACAAGCAGTTCGCACGTCTCGGATTCGGCAAAGTTGTCTTGAAAGTTGCCGGCTTTGGAGCATTGGATTTGGTAGAGTTGGTGTCACGGGACAAAAGGGCTGACCGGCGATTCGCAACGCTTTGCGGACTTCAAATGACATTCAACTGGTCTGTCGAATTGCAATTTTATTTCCGTTTCCGCATCGACGTGCCACATATGCCGCACGTAGCTGCCTCGGCATTCTGTACGCGGCCATTCAATTGAACGTTCGAACGGGTATTAGAGAATACCCTTTGAAAGTTGGCTCATAGTAAAAAGTATAATTCAGCTGTGAAAATGTGCGAGATATTTGGGGTCAGGTAAGGATTTTATTGAGTTGCGTATGACTATGAATTTCTGATCAGTTCGGTCCCAGAGATTCTAATCGATTAAGTGGATTATGTTTCTATCAATCGTTAGATGTTTGCACAAAACACTAGAGATTATCGATAAGGTTTGTCTCTGTATCAAAATCGATAAACATCAACTGTCAGTGCCCTAAGCTAATGAGATCTAGGTATATGCAGTATACTTCAGTCATGTATCGATAACCCTTTCCATTATGCAACATTGATAAGAATCGATATCGATCTTTGCCCTTAACATATATTAGCTAGAGTTTCGCCCACAATCAACGTTCATTCTCTGTGTTATTGATGTATCGATATACATTTTGTATAGCTAACGAAATTTGTAAGCTTTTTTCAGTTCTCGCAGGGTATCTTTGAGTCGTTCACTAACTCTTTATGCCATCTTATGTACTTCTCTTTTTTTAGGAGCTCATCTTCCGGCCAACCAACTAACCAGCTAACAACAAAAGGGGCACTAAAACGTTACAAAAGATTTACACCGCTTTTCGACGCCACGATACCCCTTCGAGCCTCTGCCCGTTGGTTCATGTGGCTACACCCACTGACCCCACTCCACTCCAGCCCCCTCTTGTTGCCGGGGCCTTACCATTATTTTTGCTTTTGCTGGTTTGAGTAATGGATTAGATTTTTACTCACTTGTTGGGTACGCTGGCTGCTCCATTGGTGCACGTTGACTCCGTGCCCTTTCTGTGTTTTCGCACCCGCCTTTGATAGTGGTTTTTTATGCTCTTGCCATAGACTGCATGCTATCATAATGTTAAAGCACTTGTAGGTAAAGGAAAGACGAGACGATTTTATTTCCGCACTTTAGATTTTGAATGCAAATTCTTATTGAGCGCCTTGAAATTGCTTTAAAAGATTTCTGGTTAATTGTTTGGGAAGGCTTGAAAGAAAAACTAGATTACGTAAGATTTTATGCTCCTAATTTAATTTACTTTAGATATTGTAGATCTCTCACTATATCTATATATACCTATCTGACGCACAGACTTCCTTCTCAGCGCATTCAATATTCGCCATGAACAGCACTTTTTCTCTGGTAGTCTATTGGCTAAAGGGTTTTTTGGGATACTTTGAGTTTTGGTTCGGGATATTTGGCAAACCCCTTTTCGACCACAATGCTCCCACATTAAAGCACATTCCTTTGGAGTTTTACGCATTGCTTACTCATGTGTGAAGTGTGCTCGGAGAAAGGGAGCGAGGCAGAGACAGAAAGTGAAGGACTGATAATGAGATAGTGAAAGAGAGATATGGAAATGAGAGAGAGAGAAAGGGGGAGAGGTAGTGAAAGAGAGAGAGAGAGAGCGGGGTTGAAAGAAAGAAAAAGAGAGTAGAGTCTAATATAAATAGAGAGTGATAGAAAGATATATATATAAAGATAGAGAAAGGAAGCGAGAGTTAAAATAAGAAGCTAAGATATAGACAAAGAGTGAATGCAACATACTGAGAAAGGAAGACGGATAGAAATAGAGAAAGTGATATAGATAAAGGGAGATAGAGAGAGAAAGGGAAAGAAAGGGACAAAGAGACAAACCGAGAAAAATATAGCTAGAGAGATAGAGATAGATATAGAAAGAGAAAAAAATAAAGAGAGAAAGGTAGAGTGGGGGAGGAAGAATAAGAGACAAAGTGTTGGTCAGAGAGAGAGAGAGACATATATGTAGCATATAGTCAGAGTGATGTCGTAATATGAACTAACTTTACTCTCGTAATATAAACATGAATCAAAGTTTGTGCTATTTCAGCACTGAATTACATAGAACGTTATGATTAATCAGCCTTATCTGGTGAATACTAGTTTCCCCATATATATCGTTTCTGTGAAACGTTTTTCATTAATACCCAGACACAGCCTTTGCGATGACTCTGGGTCCACGCACTAAATGCTAATTTTTAAGATATTTTGTGGTACCAATTTCGGGCCGAGAGTAAAATGCTACAAGTCATTATCTGTAGCTTGCATGCCGGCAGCAGCAACTACCTGTGGCCCGACCTCATTTTATGAGCCACCCCCCGAAGGAATCTAAATCTATCTACCAGCCCTCCATGCCCAATGCTGTTTGTCATTTGCCGTATCAAAATCAATCGAAGCACACAGAAAAACAACACCGCCAAAAAAAAAAAAAAAAAAAAAAAGTGGAAAATAAAAAGGTTGGGGAAAAAGGTAGCTGCCTAGAAAGGGCAGCCCTACTGTGGGTGAGAGAACCCAGAAACCATCAAAGAAACGTTGAAATTTTATGAGCCCGCAAGGGTCACATTAAAACGCATGTTAAGGCAACAACTGAAACATCGAGAAAAACACAACAACACGGCAAACAGTACGAAAAGAATGTGGGGAAAAAACATTGGATCAATCGTTTTGCTAGCTTCCGTTTTTTTTTTTTTTTTTTTTTTTTTTTTTTTTTTGGCATTTGTGGTATGATGGAAGGGTTTTTTTTTTTTTCGCATGGAACTGATAAGGTGGCACGGCTTTTGGTACGCAATGTCCCGACTGGCATTTTAATAGACTGGCTGACTGCTGACGGTGACAGTGTTTACAATGTGTCTGGGTTCAGGTCTGTGGTTCATCTGCCGCCCAGCTGACAATGAGTGTCTGCTCCAGAGTGTGGCCAAGTAGAGCGTGACAAAGACTGCGACCACGTAGCAGTACCAAGTGCTGGCAGGGGGAGCGGGCTGTTTGATTTGCTTGGGTTAAACAACAGTCCGACAGAGTCAAGTTAATAGCTTTAAGCTGGCCAAGAAACAGGCACTGTCCCGATAGTGTCAAAGCTCAGCAGGAGACGAATGTAAGCAACATAATTAAGCACAAAGAGAAGCATAAGAAATGGAAAATCATTTTCATGCATCGAAATCTGAATGGCCTTTTGCCCTGCTGGCTTGGGCGGGTAGTCTTTAGTCTTTACTGCTTTGTGTTAGAGCCAACAGCATCTGGCTGAGCTTTAAATATTTTGCTGCCAATTCACACTTGATATGAATACTTGGGCATATCATTGCTCAGTCATAGCGCCAATCAAAAGTCAGCTCTGAGTGCTGTTCCTCCTGCTGTTTTTATTTCCATTTCTTTGCGCTCCATCCCATCGCGTTGTGGCCCAAGTGTAAAATACTTTTCACTTTTGTTGTCGAAACGTAATCCAAGCTGTATCTATTTACATATTTATCTGCATTTTGCGGTATTCGTTGCCAGCCAGGACTGTGCGTCCTTTGGGGTAAAGTCCTACGTGCCGCATCTTTTGGCTGACTCTTTAACTGCTTATGGGTTAGATTTATAGTCACGGCTTTTATTTATGTCACTTTTGCCGTTGTTCTTTACTGGCGCACCATTTTTCTTGCGGCTTTAGCATACCCTCAGTCTGTCTGTCGTCCGGCCTGTGTGTCCTGGATCCTAACGCCTGGACGTCTTCCACCCGTTGCCTAAAATCAATTTCCTTGCCTTTTGTTTTCGCTCGTTTCGGCGCTCGTTCCGCACGATGATGAGGTAAAAGTGTTGCAAGTTTATGTTCCTTATTTTTATTTTTTTTCTTTTCTTGTTGCCAAAGCTCGAGACAACACACAGTCAACGCTTGCCGCAGCTGCCACAGAGGGTGGTTGCAGGAGGCCAGGGCAATGCTGGCACATTTGGCGCCCAGCCGAGCGCTGTCTTGCATATTTAAGTTGCCCGCTGTCGGTTCGGTGTTGCTGCCCGCCCCACCGCCACGTCCGGCTGTGGGGCTGCACATTTCCGTTTACTCCTGTTAGCCGTACCTGGTGGCTGGTGCTTCATTAGATGCTCAGCTCGGCTCAGCTCCTTGGCTACTCCATATTTTCATACATTCATTTGGACGCTGCACTCATTTCCGTTCGCTACTCAATGTTCTTCCTGTTTTATGAACTCGCCTTGACTCGAGTCGACTTTCTACGCCTCGACTCCTTTATTAATGAAGTGGCTGGAGCCCCCTGTGCCCTGTGCCCTGTGCCCTGTCCCCTGTCCTCTGTCCTCCCTGTCCTCCCTATTGCTATCTCTTGCAACGAGCCAATTAGCAAAATGTATGTGCTAATATACATATTTTGTGTTAATTTCCGTTTAATTGTTTAATATGTTGTTTGCATTTTCTATTAGCATCCATCCGCTGGGCGCATTGTTTCAACAATTATTGCTTCATCCGCCGCACTGCTGCTCCTGCTGCTCCTGCTGCCGCTGTTGCCGCTGCTAATTGCATGAAGTGTTGCTCAAGTGCCTGTCGGCTTATATACTTCAAGGGTTGAGGTCGTCTCTGGCCAAGTATTCTTGAATGCTATTTGCCCAGTGCTTAAGGGTGAGCCGCTGACGCTGCCACTGCCAACAGCTGAAATTAGCCGTAAAACATTCGGACAGGTGAACGAGTGCTCAAGTAGCTATTTAGGACGAGCTTAAAAATATACCTGAAGATCTGTCCACTAATATTAAGTGGGCTTTGTCTTGCCAAGAGATTGTGTCGGACAAAGCATGAACATATGCAGAAGGCATGAGTAACGAGAAATGATTAAATATAGAACGAGGTCTTATAGGCAAAAGGAGCTCCTTTTGATATTGAAAAGGAAGTTTTTATCATTGAAAGTAGGAATATTCTTCTCTAGTTGTTGATTGCCTGCTTTATCAGAGCGTAACTGGCAAGCATTCAAAATCCTTAAAGACTTTCAAATGTTCTATGGGGCAGAAGACATGGTTTATTGGCTAGCCCAACCGACTGGGCTATGCGCTAAGCTGCTTGGCTAGTTAATTGGCTTAGGAAATGCTGCAGCTGCCACCAGAGAGCTAATGCCCCATGTTGTTGCACTGTTGTCGTGAGCTGCGTACGCTTAACTAATTTAAATCATTTTAATGGCTCAGTCGCGCTCAACCTATGCTACGTATTCGAACTCAACTAATTCGCGAGCAACTCTTAAGCTTCATGCAAATCCCAAATGCCATAAATGTGGCGCCAAGTCTCAGCCGCCCGAACCTAAGACAGACAGTGGCAACCGCAGTTGAGGCGGCTGTAGCCGACGCAACTTTCAATTGTTCGCTGTTTGTTCTGTGTTCGCAAGTCGTAATAGAATAAAGTTTTCCGCCATGGGAATTTCAACTGTTGTTTTTCAACCACCTGCCCCGACGCACGTTCGCTGCCATGCCGCCCAGGCTCCCAAGGACAATGGCATAAAAAGCAACATAGATCTCATTCGCGACGTCTTTAGCTTGTTCTCTGCATGTAATCCACTCAGGCCCAACTCCAAAGCCCCAATGCCTACGCCCAGACCATGCCCATTCCCGTACATCTTCAAGAGTTGTGCGTTCATATGACACTTGGCTCAGCCGCCATTTTGCCTGAATTCGTAATCCCAAGGAAAGAATAAAAGAGAATATATTTATTGCCGTCAGTTGCGGCTGAGAACTGTTATAAATATTGTTATACAATTAACTGCAAACTCTATATAACAGTCAAGTATATTAATATGCTTATATCAATATATTAAGTTAAAATATGCTTTTAGAGCTTTAATTTGTATTATTTTATGAAAGAATTCCTAAAGAGAATTTTTCACGATTTCATATTCTACTTTATAAAATTTAATAATTTCATAAAACAATATATTTAATATATAATAGAGATCTTAAGATTTTCAAATTTCAACAATTATAAAAGGTTTTTAGATCCTTAAAATTTAATCATACATAAAATACAAAAAAATATAAAACCAAAAATTAACTTAAAAAATTAAAATAAATAAGTTATTAATTAAGGCATGAAAATTATTTAACACAAATAAAAGTATAAACTTATTAAGTAGAGCAAAGTGAAATTATTAAAAAAAAAATAATAGCTATGAATATATGATCTGATCTAATATATCTATATATTATATATATTTAATGATAATTTCATAAGAATTGTTACTTATAGGGAGTTATACACATTTTTTTAGAGCATATATTGTATTTTATGTATCTCGCAGATAACAATTTGAAACTATGGAATCTTAAAACTATATAACTATAATATAATCTCAAAATACTTTTATTATATTGTGAGATTTGCAGAAAATCAACTGAAAAGTGAGAAAGGCTTAGCTTGAGTTTGAGTTGAGAATTGTAAATATATTATAATATATATATATATATATATATATATAACACATATATATATATATATATATATATATATACGTATAATATATATGCATGCATAATAATAATAATATATATGCACATATGTGTCTATCTAATAATGCTGGCATATATAGAGCTTAATAAGTTGTTTCTTTTGATATAGACTCAGTGCTAGACTTGTTAGCGTCGAGAGCGCCGTCACTGGCAGCTGATGAGCCGCTGTAGTTTGCTGTTGCAAAGCTCTGAGTGGCCTGCACTTAATTTATTTAAAGAAAGCTTTGTGGAAGTCAGATTAAGCAAAAGCTCTAAGAAGATGCTGCTGCTGCTTTGAGAGCTGTGAGATGAAGTGGCCTAATCTCTCCCTCTCTCTCTTTGAATACATTAATCTGTTGGAGTAATGTGAATATATATATATATCTATGTATATTTATATGCGCATATGTGTCTATCTAATAATGCTGGCATATATACCGCCTGACAGGCCTTATATCATTTCAAAAAAATGGACTTGAAACAGTTTCAAGGCCGCAACAAATTGCCAAGAAAAAACCCAAATTTTGCTCGTATTTTTTGCACAAATTATAGTAATGAGAGTGTGACTTATGAATATATTTATATATATGTAGGTATATATATATACTTACATATATATGTGTAGACCGATCTAGATATATATATATATAAATATATGTCGCCTACTTAGGGCGCCTGGTCTCGGCTGTCGCCCGTCGTCTGCCGTCTGCCGTCTGTTTATTGCCTTTATTTATTTACTGCCAGCACCTAAACACTCTTCGCATTGCCCCCCTTCTTCACCCTGCTGACAATTCCCTTTTCTCAGCTCCAGTCGCGCCTCTGATTTGTCGTTGTTCTTGGCTGGCATCGGCGTCGCAGGTGTTGCGATGCTCCATTTTGTGGTGTTTATGTCAAAAAGTGGAATTTTATGTGCGCGCTTAAAAGTATGCAAAATGTTTTGTCATCTGCCATCACTGTGTATGGGGGGCCGGGCCGTGGGGCTGTTGAGTTGCTCGTCTCGGCTAGGCCATAAAACAGCGCCCACTCAAAAGTAGGCAACTTGTTTTTTATCTGCCGAACATAAAGATTTTTGTTCTTCTCTTTCGTTTATGTCGCGCCGGGCTGCTTGGCCATTACAAAGGCGGTGGGGTGAATGTGTGTGGAGGGTGGGGAGGGGGGCGGGGGCTTGGTTACCCAAATCAATATGCCAACTGTCCATTGATTGGATTTTGATTTGCTTGGCAGGCGTTGCACGCGGCGAGCCCAGTGATTAGGATTGGCGATAGCTAGTTCCCCGCCGCCAGCCATAAAACTAATCAAGTTTAAATGCGAGTTGGGCATCAATGTTAAGCAGCTTTAATGGCTCACCACACACACACACACACACATACACAGAGAGAGAGAGAGAGTCACTAATTAAGTAATTACTTTTCGCTCATTAAGCTCGACGCAAGAAATTCAACTTCAATTTGACTTGATGCTGTCCTCCCCAAACGTCCTGTCGTCCTGTCCATCAAGTGCGCACTTAGCAGCTACAACATACACACACGCACGCACACTCACACACACGCGCACAGTTGGCAAGTTTTTGCGCATTTGATGCTGCTTTGGGTCTTTGCCGCCGTCTCGTCTTCGTGCGCGTTCTTGTCTACGACATCAATCGATTGAATCGACGACGCTTAAATATTAATGATAAAATGAAGCAAACAGTGGCAACTCCCTGGCTGCTCCATGTCGTCCCCCCTTTCAGTCACAGTTTAAGTAGTGGAGCCGGCAACGCATTTCATAAGTAGCATCAAAAGTTTTGCGCAGTTTACCGCATGACTCATACGCAGCATAAGTCGTAGAGTCGGCTTTAAGCACCAGCAATAGCTCCTACGCTCCAGGAACTCTTTAAAACAAAAAGATCTGTTACTATGGAGCTTTAATCATGAGTAAGGTGTGCTTTACGTTAGATCTATCAATACAACCTGCGGCTATAAAAAGCTCAAGCAACAAAGCTCATTAAAGCTTCTACTTCTCTAAATACGTTTGCACATATTTTATACGAATACGAGTCTTTATGGGCGATATATGTTAAGCTGTAAGAGAGCTTTAAATAAAGCTGCTTAATAAGTGAAAAGTCAAATAAATAAAGGCTTAGTATGAGCGAACTTAGTATCAGCTCAATCTGGCCTATTTAAATGTAAAGCTTGATTTGTTTAAAAGCTGCAAGTTAAAAAGCTTTACTTATGTACATATCAGCAACAAAAACTTAACTTGATTGCAGAAAGACGTCAGCAAGCTTGAAAATTTCGCTTCAGTGCATTATCTTAATTATTTTAAGGCAGCTTTCGAAAGCTTCTGCGCGAACAATGTGCTTTTACCTCTAGTCTTATGTCTAAAGGTAAAAACCTAAAGCTTTCAGCTCATTTCAACTCAAACGCCCCATCGAAACTAGCGCAGCGCACAGCGACCCAAAATTGCGAAAAAGTGTAAGAAAAATATCAGACTCCATAATTAACTTGCTCATAACGCGCACAAAATGACGCCGGGCCAACAAAGGACGAACAGGACGACAAGGACAAGCACGATCCGCGATTGTAGCCGGCTGTGCAGTTGTGAGCCGCATGCTGCATGCCACGGCCATGGGTGCGTCGCTTACATGGAATAATTTTTTTTTTTTTCTTTTGTGCTTTTCTAGCAGCCGCGTCAACGATTTCTCTTCTTTTTTATTCGGTCCTGAGCCAACTTATATGAGGGCCCAACGCCGAAAAGCGAAAAGTTAGCAAAGCCGTGCACTGAAGTGCTTTAAAAAGATAAAAGCCATTTATCACGCATGTACACTCACACACATGTAGACAGGCAGACAGATGCCTAGACAGGTGGTGCAGGATATGGAATTTAGCAGGCAGACACGCGTGCCGCAACGCATTTTCATTGAACTGAGTAATCCTTAGCGAGAATTGAACGCAAAACCTATTAAAACTAAGAGTTGCAACGACCCTTGAATACCCTAACTAAGAGCTAATTTGATTGATACTTGAAGGCATATCAATCAAACTATATCAACTTAACAATATTTATATTTATATATATCTATGCAAGAAAATTAATATTTTATATAGATCTTTCTGTATTTAAATTAAGAGAATTTTAGCGAGAGTAATTAAGTCAGTCATGATGGAAGATCGATGCTTAATGTAAGTTTAATGGTAGCTTATGTTCGGTCTAGAAGTCGATTTTACTAAGTGGAACTTTCTCGCATATTGCTGAATGCTGAGTGCAAAAAAGACTATATATAATAGTTGATTGATATATAGTTGATTGATATATGACTAAGCTTAATATAATTGCTGTGTTCAAGAAATTTATTCACACAGGTGAGAAGCTGTAGTCAAGTAGCTCTAGGACAACATTTGAAGAAATAAACTAGATAAATATAAAGATATATAGATTATAGATATATTTATATATATATATATATATATATATATATATATATATATATATATATATATATATATATATATATATATATATATTTAGATTATAGATATATATATAGATAAATCCATTAAATAGGTACACAGATATATAGATTATAAATATATAGATACATAGCTATACAGATTATAGATATAGAAATTTAGATATATAGATAAATAGATAAATAAAATAGAAAAATACATATATAGATGGATATTTGGATGCATATAAAGATGGATAGATAAACCTAAATTAGAAATATAGATATTTAGAAATAAAGATACATAGATATACAGCTCTATATAATTATATTAATAAAATTGGAATACAAATAATAATATATATATATATATATATTTATATATATATATATATATATATACATAATCCGATTTCAATATTCCCATTTAAATCTACATCGAATTCTTCATTTGTCACAATCCCAACAGCATGGTTAAGACACTTTCCACGCCTAATTATACCCTAACATCGTGAGTTGGAGGCTGTTGTAAAGCCAAGCCAAAGTAACGCATTTCGCAGGCTTAGGCTTAGCAGCTGCCGCGCCACCGTCCCACTGCCCCACTGCACCACCGCACCACCCCATTCACCCACCAAGGCCCATACGCTGTTAAGCCGCTTAGCTGATCAGCTTGCCATTAGCCAGTGGCGCAGTGACCGCCGCACCCCTGCCCAGCTGTCAGCTGCCCCCACCACAGTGCCCCAAGTGCTAAGCTATGCAGGCGGATAATTTTTCGGCCGCAGAGCATGCAACAGTTTTTGCTGGGGCCTTTCGCTTTTCAGTGCACGTAGCAAAAGTTAGCCGAGTCATAAACCAGTTTTTCAATTTGTAATGCAAACCGGGCAGAAGAAGAAGAAGAATAAGCAGAGAAAAAGGTTTGCTACTTTTTGCAAAGTGTATTGGAAAATCGCCGGCAGGTGGGCTGGGCCAGAGGAATCGAGTCGTGTCGTAAATAAGCAGCAGCAGCAGCAGCAGCAGCCACAGATAAGAGCAGCCACTCGTGTGTGTTTGTTACTTTTTTGACTCGATGTATGCAACGGCTGCCACTAAATTTGCCACACTGCCGCCGACGCTGACGCTGACGCACACGCCGACGTGGACGTCGACGTCGACGTCGACATCGCCATCGCCAGGCATCGGTTTTTATCGCATTCGCGTGTCTGGCATGCATGCTTCACTTATGCCAATACCCGAGTCTCCAACCACCACCCTCGCCGCCCCATTTCTCTTCCGCTCTCGCTCTCACTCACTGCCGTGCGCCTCCCACACGCAACAAAGCTGAAAATTGCTACTTTGTTCAGCGTCGCCGTCGTCGAGCTAGAGAAATGTGGAGTACTGGGTTAATATGTCTATCACTTTTATGGCTAGTTGCCTCTGCTAAGCACATATTAATTTTGGGAGTTATTTTTGTTGTTGTTGTTGTTGTTGTTGTTGCTGCTGCTGCTGCTAATAATTGTTGCAACTTTCGCATTCATTTTGGCGTCTGTTGCGCAAGCAGAAAAACTAAAAATTAGGCTAAAAATAAGGATAAGGATATAGAGATAGATATAGATATAGATATAGATATAGATATAGATATAGATATAGATATAAATATAGATATAGATATAGATATAGATATAGATATAGATATAGATATAGATATAGATATAGATATAGATATAGATATAGATATAGATATAGATATAGATATAGATATAGATATAGATATAGATATAGATATAGATATAGATATAGATATAGATATAGATATAGATATAGATATAGATATAGATATAGATATAGATATAGATATAGATATAGATATAGATATAGATATAGATATAGATATAGATATAGATATAGATAAATGTAATTCTTCCATTCGCTTGCAGTCGCCATTTCCAGTTACGCTTCGGAGATCACTTAATGCTCTTGATCAATGTTGCGCTCTTGCTCTCTGTCTATCGCTCTCGCTCACTCTTTGTCTGTTGCCTTGCTATGTTTTGCTTCCTAGTGGAGGCCGCAACGGGTTTCGCCTTACCACTTGCCGCTGGCTCAGGGCTGCTGCACTTGTTATGGCAATGGCAATTGCGAAAAAAAAAACCTTAACGCTGCTGCACAGGTTGCTGTTGTTGTTGTTGTTGTTGTTGTTGTTTGGTTGGCTTTTATTGGATTATGCGCTTTCTCTTTCACACATTTCCGCATGTAGAGCTGCAGTAATAGCGGAGGGCAATGCCAGTCGCGGAAAAACCAGACCGACGCGTCGGCCTCCTGCCTGGTGAAAAGCGCTTCAACTCAACGTCAAGATAAAATCGCTGCCAAGCCGGTCCAAGCTGGACAAAGTATGTGTGAATGGCAGCGAGCAGCGGGCAGCGGACAGCGAGCAGTGAGCAGCGAGCAGCGAGGTCAGCGATTGGTAAACCATGCCTGGAAACTGGAACTATTTCTCTCTCATTGCGAAATGATATATTCCCATTTTGCCTACACACTGCGGCGGTTAATTAATTTGCATTTTGCTGCATGTTTCCATTCGCGTATCGATTTGATTGCCACACAGCTCAATTGCAGTTGATTGAACTTGCCACCAGTTGTGACTCAGCAAGCAAACGGCTTCCTGACCGAAAAAACACACACACACACACACATACACAGGCACACAAAAAACAAAATCTTAAATTCCATTTTCCAATTCCTTTTGCGTCTCTTCTTTCTCGCACGCATGCGTCAATAGTTTTGCACTTATTTTTACGCTCTTTCCGGCACGCTCTGTCACTCTCACCTAGTGCTGCTTTCACGGCCTTTGCGCTCTCTTGCACTCTTTGCTGAGTGCGCCAATGGCTCTGGGGCGGCCACTGCCAGCGTCTTCGTCGTCGTCGCCTTCAGTCTTTGGCAAACTTTCAATGCGAACGCGCGTGGCATTGTCTTCGGTCTTCGGTCTTCGCTCGTCGTTGTTTGACGCTGCGACGCGACTCTTCTGCTTAATCGGCGCGTAAACGAAGTGTGTGCGCTCTTCAGGTGTGTGTGTGTGTGTGTATGTGTGTGGGTGTGCTCAATCCCTTTTCAGCTGACTCCCGCGCAGGTCGTTTGTGATCATTCAAAACAAGCGAAATTCGCCAGCTTCAACTACATTTGAACCGTTGTCGTTGTTGTTGTTGTTGTCGTCTCTTCTTTTTGCTCTTGTGCTGTAACCCGTAGCCTAACGGTAACGCTCAACTGCGCAGGCAGCTTAACAAAAAAAAAAACGCAAAAAACAGAGATTTTTTTTATTATTTTATTTCTTTTTCATTCGACAAACGACAAAGTGAAGAAGCAGCAGCAACAAAAACAACGAAGTTCAGTAAATGAAATTCGCAATTTATGTAATGTTTGTTTTATGGCTGTTGTTATTGTTATTACAATTGTCTTTCATTTTCGCCTTTTTTTTTCTTTTTTTTTTTTTGCTTGAGCCCGCAAAGTTCAAATCGAGAGTTCAGATCAGTTAAGAAGTTAAGATAAATGTAGAATTTCTTTGGTGTTATTAAGGATATAAAGAGAAAGAAAGATATTGAGTTTTAAATGAAATTAACAGAAATTAGTTTAATATTAATAGAAATGATAGCGATAATTTAAATATCAACTTTTAAGCGTAATTTATTTTATTTCGATAAACTTTTATTCATGTAGAAAAGTTCAGTGAATAGGCAAATACATATGTATTAGTTTCGTTAAGGAATTTACGAGCACTGCTCAGAAATAATTGAAAATTGTGTTTTTTTAATTGATTTTATTATTCATGAATGTCAAATATATCAGATATATAACAGATTTGATTAGTTAAGTGTCAAAAACAATCTTGAATAAGTTTTACGCGAAAATTCTCAATTCAGCATACTTTTTGAACGCCCCTCGTGGGGTCCATGGATTTCAGTTCTAGCTCTAATCTCTCCTTTCCCACTTTTTGTAATTCCCACTTCATTAATCTAGCTCATTAATCATTCAAATTGCGAACTAGCTCACTTGCACTTAAAACTGTAAAATTATATACAATTCCAATAAGAAATATTTTCATATTAAGTGAAGAACCGCCTGTTCGGGCAATAGGATTAGATATACACACATACATAGTATATATATAAATAGTGGATGAAGATTAAACGGCCAAGGAAATGATTCTTTGTCTCTGCTTAGTCATTGCCAGCACACAGGCAATAAATACATATGTATATGTATGATTTATGTGATCATTGAAACCGATTTATTTATCATTGAACGCGCGCACAGTTCCTGGCAGTTAACATCGATTTTGAGCGGGTGAAAAACGCGCGCAAAACGCTAGCGAAACGCGACGTCGTCGTACACGAATTTTAATTGTTTTTGTTTTTGTTTCGTTGGTTTTTCTTTTGTTTTTGTAATTTTTGCATTTAATGAAAAGCGCTCATCAAAGAAGCCCATTAAAATATATGTGAAGCTAAAGTTGCTGTGTTAGTGTGTGTGTGTGAGTGTGTGAGTGTGTGGGCGTCTGTTGTGTGTATATATGCACATATATTTATAATTTCGTCTGATTAGTTTAATTAAAGCGTATTTTCCATAGCATTGTGCGCAGTTTACAGCACTGCACTTCACACACACACACACATACACACTTATATATATATATATATGTGAATGCCTTTATATAGCGAGTTATAGAGAGACACAAAGTGCAGTTAAGTGTTCGGTCTTCTTTGGGCGCCAGCCATCCAATCACCCAAGCAGCATTATGACAACGACCAGCCTGGGACGACATTTTCTGGAAAAGTTCTTTCCATTTCGGTGAGTGATCGTGCAGAAAGTGCTGTTGTGCACAAACGAAACTCTATCTTAAAATAAGCAAATACCAATGCCAAAAATAAATATGGGTCACGCAAGATGTGCAGCAAAGATCGACAATGCGCCCACTGCAACTGGCAGCAGGCGGCAGGCGGCAGGCAGCCTGTTTGCTATTTATATTTGCTAAGTGCAGGAAATTGTGGCGACAACTGAATTAACGATCGATCGTTTTCGCTGATCCTCGACAGCAGCAGGAACTGCTCTGACTTTTCTTTTTGAAATATTTAATTTCAGACTAAGATGCATGAGTTTGGCATGCGCCAGCAGCAGCTCTATACAGATGCACTCGCAGCTGATGTTGACTGATCAGTTGCCAGCTTAACTAGCCATGATTAGCTGCCAGTTAAAGTTTTAATCGTTATTGAAGTCGAGTATTGACCATCAGTAAACTAACAACGATCAGTTGATGGCTTAGCTAAATATGATCAAACTTGTTGTTTCTTTGAGTAAGTTTAAGTTTTGATAGTTATTGAATGCTTTATATGTCTTTCTATATGTCGCGATCAGTAAAAGCTACCTAAAAGACAAACACGATCAGTTGATGGCTTAGCTAAATACGATCAAAGTTGTTGTTTCTTTGAGCAAGTTTAAGTTTTGATTTGATCAGTAAATGCTAATCTATGATCACGATCAATTGAGTCCTTAACTAACTTTCTTATCTTATCTTAATTGTTGCTTCTTTTAACAATCAGTATCAATCACAATCAGTTGCTCCCTTGCTCCCTTAATCATTCTTAAATTTTAAAAGTCATTTGATTCCTTAAAAAAACATTTTCAATACTTGGCTTCACGATCAGTAAACAGTCTGAAAACTAAGCACGATCAGTTGCAGATTGCAATTGCCAGTTCAAGTTCATATAACTATCAGATTATTCGATTCTTTATGGCTAGCAGCATATGTGTGACTAGTGATCGAGCAGCTGCACGATCGTTCTAGCTTACTTCAAAAGGTGTTTAATTGAACTTAATTGACATGATGTATGATACTTTGCCGTTGCCCTGAAGCTCGACACGATCCTTGGCAGCACAGCAGCTCAGCTCAGCTCAGCTCGCACGTTCTGTCTGCGATCAGTTGCCAGTTCCTGCCATTAATGGGCCATATAATTGATGTGCTGCAACGTTTGATCTTGATCTTTTTCTGCTCATAATTAAATATGATGAATGAGGCTTTGCCGCTGTACGCACTCAGTTCACACTGTAACCATGTAACTACGATCGATATCTGGATATTAAATATGTTTAAATATGTAGATCGTCTCATATACTTCTATAAGAACTCTCCGCAGCTTTAGAATTTACTTCTAGATCAAGGATTAATAACAAAAAGTTAGTCTTAAGCTCCACATGAATGTCTGATGCAATATAATTAAGAATCGATCGTCTTAAGCCAAGCATTGATCTTCAGGCACGTCTAACTGTGAGACGCTTAAAACTTCTTTGGAGATCAGTGATCAGGAGCGAGAGAGACACAGACAGAGACAGAGACAAAGATGGCTGTCATATTGCAGCCAGTTGATCCGCAGAGTGGTGGTGCTGTGGTGTCAACCACACTTGACATTTGTCATATGCCGTTAGCTCAAGATCCGCTGCCCCAACGGAATGTGCTTTCAGTTGATCCCCAACTGTCTGCTAGCAGCTGTGTTTTAATTTCATTCTTTTTCGCTTTTCTGGGGGCGGCAGGCGCAGGGCGCAGGGCGCAGCTGTTGGCGCAGCTTTGCGTGTGCTGTTGGGGCTAAAATAAATAAATACTGTGCATCGATCGCTTTGCGTTTGATCGAAGTGGCGCGGCCAAAAGGTCGCAGCTGCTGCACGGCCAACATGCTCCAACAAGTCGTTATCCTTTTCATCTTGCCCACTTTGGCTAATAAACATATTTTCTCATTTGGCCGGGCTCATTATGGGCCCGCCCACTGCCGGGGCACTCAACGGCGCGCCCCAAGCTTAGCATTTTTATCGCCTGCCATAATTGTCTGCATAACAATAACACTTTTGACATTAACAACCAGCAGCAGCAGCAGCAGCAGCGGCAGCAACCAACAACCAACAACAATCATTATAGCAACAATAACAACAATAACAACAACAACAACAACAATTGTCATAATTTTGCACAATAAAAAGTGTTTTTCTTGATTAAATGGCGCAAAAAGGGGAGCAAAGTCAAAGAAAAAGTGTATGTGTGTGTGGGGCGAGGGCCGTCAAATGCTATTCGCCTGCTCTCTGGGCGACCCATCAAAGCGAAAGATGGAAAAACAAACTTTAGCGAAAATCGCGCTCATTTTCCATTTTCCTGCTCTCAGGCACTTTTCTTTCGCCGACGCGCTTTCTCGGTGTGAAAATACCAAAAATGGCATTGCCCATAATTTTATTGCTTTCATTTGGGGGCGGACTGTAGCGGGGGGCGGCGGGGGTTGCTAAAGAGCTCCATTAGCGTGCTGGTGGTAGGGTTAAGCGGGTTAAAGGGCTGCAGCACGTAACTGTTTATGGATTGTCTTCACTCTGCTGAAGTGGAGCAGACATCGCCACACACACACACACACACACAGAGAGACTCACACACATAAACTGCATATGTTGAGAGAGCAAAACTCCCGCTCCAACTCCAGTGTTAATTGCTTAATAAAAGACTAATTCAATTTCAAATTGACTTTTTTTATTGTTTCAAATAACAACAATATATATATATAGTCTCCATATTTACATAAAAACACACAAATCTTTGCTTACTCAGCTAAAAGCACACGAAAGTCTCCTTTTCTCATTGAAAAATAGCTCTAGCATCGCTGCTGGACGCCCCCTTGGCTGCTACCTCATTTGGGGGCGTTGCGTCCACTTACACCACAAAGACAAACAGACTTTGTGCTTCGTGGAATTTACAAGTTTAGACAGTATTCAATATTTTAGTAAGTGCTAAGTGTGTAGGCAAACTAGAACCAGGCAGAATCTGGGCTATATAAACATGCAGCGCTGGTCACAGATTAGACGCATGTGTATTTGCGTTAAAATTTGATTTAAAAATAAATTAAAAAGTAATAAAAAAAAATATGTAAAAAATATATGTACGTACAAAACGTTTTGTTATTTAATAAATCTTAATTAAAAAAAAAAAAAAAGAATTTTTTAACAAAAAAAAAGAATTTTTTAACAAAAAAAAAGAATTTTTTAATAAAAAATAATTTTTTTTTTTTTACATTTTACTAAAGCTGTTCAAAATAAGCTAATTTTTTCTTGGCCATTAGAATAGGCGCATGTGAACTAATTATTAAATATTGTTTTTTTTTTTTAAAGTTATTTTAAAAATAAATTTATTTTATCTAATTTTATTTGAATTTTTAGCCTGTGCATATATTTAATTGTATTATTGGCTTGATTATGTTAGAAAAAATAATTTCGGTTCTGCATGGACTGATACAGGGAATTTATATCTAAATCTATGTCTATATATGTACTTGTGTGTGTGCGTGTGTATATGTGTATATATTTATATAGCAAACTTTATGGTTTGTTGCCATTGGATTACATTAATATGCCACCAAAATACCTATATATTGGTACTCTATACACATATCGAGTGCTGATTTGCCTTAACTTTAGATATTATTTTTATCATAGCCAAAGCCTAGAATCCTCCATGAGATTTTATATAGCTTTAAATACTATATATATGCAATGCCCATCCCTGGTGCATTCCGCAGTTTTATGTGGCCGTCGCATATTGCTGTCCATGTGCGCGCCTTTGATTGGAGAAAGTCCAAATTGTAATTGCCGTTTGCCATATTTGATAATTTCTGAGTTGCATTCGCGAGGCGCTGCGCAGCAGCCATAAATGCCCAGAGACATGCCATGCATATATGTGTGCGTGTGTATACGTATGTGTACTTGTATGTGTACGTAAGCATACAATGTCGCATATGACCGGCCATAGACAGCATCGTCATCGTCATCATAATGATATTTGCTTATACCCTGAACCCATTGAAAATGGAATTTAAGGGTATCATGAGCTTGGGAGAATGTATGTAGCAGTCGCAAGAAGGCGCCTCAGAAGAAGAAAAAAAAAAAGAAATATATATATATATATATATATATATATATATAATATAATATATATATATATATATATATAATATAATATATATATATATATATTTTTTTTTTTCCTTGTCTTAAATCCATAAAAGTAAACTCCTGTGTCTATCATATTATTTTTATCAGCTTGAGGGTATCTCTTAGTCGATCAATCTCGACTGGAGTTTTCTTACTTCTTGTTTTTTTTTGGAATTTTAGATATAATTATTTGTTTATTTGTTGCGCAGCTTGGCCATGCAGCCTGCTCCTATCCCAAACTGTAGCCACCCCTCTCCTTCTCTCTCTCTCTCTCTCTCTCTCTCTTTGTCTTTTTCCCTGTAGCAACTTTCGCTTGAAAATTTATTAATTTATCCTAGGGGAGCAATAGTTTGGCGTGTGTATAGCTCCCATCTACCTCTCTCTCTCTCTCCCTCTATTTCTTCCACTTCTTCTTCTTATTTTTTTGCTGGCCAGACAGCAAACAGCTTCCCGCCGCCCACGCTCCCGCCGCGCCCGTCGCCACACATATTTATTTTTTTGTTTTTGCTGTTTGCTTGGCTACTTCAACTTCAAATGGCGCCGCATGCCGTTAAGATACTTTTGTATCTTTTGTTGCCGCTGCCCGGAAGTGGGCATGGGCATTATTTAATTACAGGCTACAGTTGTCCTCTGCTGTCCGAGTCCCGCCCCAAACAGCTGCTGACCCCTACCTAAGCGCCCAGCTCCGCCCTGGGGGCACTTGCCGTTGTTGTTTGGGGCAAGCGGGCGAGCTTCATCGTAAAAAATATTTTAAAGCTGCTCATGGGTGGGCGGTAGGCGACAAGCGACGGGCGACGGGCGTCGGGCGCCGGGCATGTCGCCCCCATAGACTGTCAATTTCTTGAACCCGTCAATGGCCTGTGGGAGCCACAAAACAATTTTCAAAACGTTGCCCCAAAGTTTTTAATTATTTTATTCACTTTAATTTTTTCTTGTTTTTTTTTTTCCTCCAATTTCGTTAAAGCTCCAATTGCAATGCAACAAATTTAATTAATGTCATTTCGTTTGCTTCTCTTCTCTTTGCAGGTGAGTTTTGTGTGTGCTCGACTCGTAAGTACCAAGTTCTTTCAGATGGCTCCGTATCTGTATCTTCCTCTGTTGTGCCGGCTCCATTCTGTAGCTGCGCGTGGCGACGACATTCTGCCAATCGAGCTGCGCGCTTTCGTGTCATGTTCCATAATGCGTCATGTTCCAGGCGACAGCCGGCAATTCGGATATTCAGCTTCGAGTACAACTTTGTGCCATATGCCTGCAGCCGCAGCAAGGCATTTCTCTGGTTAGTTTCCCCACCCATCCCCTGCCCGTTTTCCCGATCTGACAGCTTGTTTACAGCATGGGAAAATATGCTGCTGGGTTAAGCTATCTGTCTGTCTGTCTGTCTGGCGATTCGTGGGTGGCTCGCAAAAGCTGAGGACTCCAATGCAGACGGAAACTGGAAAATGAATAAAGTTTTCAATTTCCATTGAGATCCTAGTCTGAGAAAGGGAGCAGGAGGGAGGGAGGCAGAAAGAAAGAAGAGAGACAGAGAGGGAGGCACAGAGAGAGAGAGAGAGAGAGAGAGAAAGTGGACAGGATATAGAGAAATAAAATTAGAAAACGCAAAAAGTAGTGAGACAAAGAGAATAGGAGGAGAGAAGAAGATAAGAGAGAAGCTAGCCAAAAAGACAGAGAGAGGGTAGAGGGAAGGAGAAGATAAGAGAGAAGGTAGCCAAATAGACAGAGAGAGGCATTGGCATTAAGGAACTTGCAAAGACATAAAGAGAGATGTATGCAGAGAGAGAGAGAGAGAGAGAAGTAGATAATGACAGTAGACAGTGACAGAGAGAGATATATACAGATAATGACAGTAAGAAAGAGAGAGAATAAGACAAATGGAGACAGATTACAAGATAATAACTGATTGAGAGAGAGAGAGAGAAGGGAAAAAAAGGTGAGTGAGAGATATCGATAGTTAGAGAAATCTCTCTCAGAAACTGAGGCTGCGAGAGATGTGGAGATACAGTAATGACAGTAAGAGAGATATATACAGATAGTGACCGCAAGAAAGTAAGAGAATAAGACAAAGAGAGAAACTGAGAGAGAGAAATGATGAACACTTTTATTGGACTCTACGTTTGAAATAGATCAAAATATATGCAATATATATCTGCTTATATCAGTGTAAGATCAAAACTTTGATTGGCCAATTGCATGAGTCATACAATATTACTTTTCTCTTCAAGTCTTCATTGTCAGCTCAATTCGAGTTCATCAGATTATCGACAACATTTTTCACTGCATGCTTTTAGGCTTTTTAGGCGGCTTCTGTTAAACTCTGAGATATAAAGTCATATGTAATATGATAAGCATATGATATTATCATAGGCTTAAACCTGTATCTAAACACGTCTAGACCTCTGAACGTTTCTTGCTATGGAAAATTGTTGTGCCAATGGGAATCGTCAACAAAATTTTAACATCAGTCTTTAGGGGTTTTTGAATTGCTGTAACTAAAACTTAGCTCATTTTTGAATAATACATCCAATGTTTTATGTATGAAAAAAAAGGATTTTCTTTAGCTATCTGAAAGTCTTTGTTCTCCTTTTAAATATCTAGTAAATCTTATTTATTAACTCAATAATATAGAATATCGTATATCCGAAAGACATGCATATCCGAAGGGAGCTCAATTCCAACAGAAACTTGGGCTCTCTTTCAGCTTGTCTTAGTCTTAATAATAAATTTTCTGTTTTCTTTTTTTTTTTTAATCAACATTCAAGAACTTCGAATTTAAGGGTATTTATTTCAGTTATTAGAATATATATCTTAAAGTTACAAAAATATAGTCGACAAATACATTTATTTAAATTTTTCCTTTTTTCTGGAAGGCCTTTTGCAATGGGGCTCTTCCAGTTTTCCACTGTGAAAAACCCTTTGAATTAGTAAACTTCGAGTTTTGGATTTTAAAATTGTTAAAATTATTTCTCATGAAGATAAGCAAAAGTATTTTAAAAAAGTATTTATTAAAAATGTATGATTTTGCTGTGATACTTGTCGCTAAGGCAAATAGAGCATATTGGCTTCGTTTGTCCCTGAGACTGGGAAAATCAAAGAGAATTAACTCTACATGATTCATAAGTACACAATTTATGGGCATAAAGAGAGATAGAGCATAGATCTACCATCATATCGTAAGAGTCTAGATATATGATCTAGGCTTATCTACACGCATCACAGTGAATAACGTCTCAGCCTTTGGCCTTATTATAGACTTAATTGAACACATTAAACAGAATATGAAACACGAACGAGCATGGTGCAGTCGGTCATGTTCAATTGAATTAATCTTGCTTGTATTATGCACGTAGAAACAACAGTTTGGGAATTTGGCTAGAAGCAGCTACTGTTTAGCTACTGTCAGTCCTTTGTCTGGGCAGGGAATCTGTGAGGAATGTTTCGTGTTTGTGGCTTTATTTTTTTGGCATGCTTCGAGCATTTCGATGGGCAAAAGCGTTTATTGTTTATTGCAAATTGTTGGCGCTTTAATAATTAATCATTTGGCCTTAAAAAGCAACCAGAAATATGCACATTATGTGGCGAGCCGAGCAACCGCGTTGCCAGGATATGCGTAAGCCAAATGGAGCAGAAAGCTGTTGGCCAGACCTCAGACCCTAACCAGAGCGAGAACCCAAACCGAAACCGATATAAATTGCATTATGGGCAAATTAATTGTTTTTACCGGAGCGATGGGGCGACATTAATGGGCCGACCAACCCCACCCGGCCCGGCCAGACGGCATAAGGCCCAAGGACATTAATAAGGCCCAAAGGATGTGGTGACATTAATTGCGCAACGTTCGAGACAAAGCGAAGCGGCAAATAGTCAAGGAGCAAGGGAGAGAGAGAGAGAGTGAGAGATAGAGGGGGGGAGGCAGAGAGGCAGGCGGGCCGTCATTACATTTCCATATAAATATTTATCGCATGTGTTAATGCCGCCAGGACCCGTTAGCGCCGGCAATGGGAGAGCCACACGCTGCCTTGTCAATAGTTTTTCAATTTGAGTGCGAGTGAGCAAGATAGAGTGAGAGCGCAACAGCAAATGCAATTGTGAGCACATGTTGTCGCCTTAGTGCGTGTCTCTGGCTGTGTGTGTGTGTGTGCGTCGAGCTTTGCATATGTAATTAAAGGCGAAATCCCTTTGCACTGGCTGAAACTGCCAAATGGTCAAGAATTTTGAGTTATAATCGCATTCGGGCGCTTGTGGTGGAGTGTGGCCCAGAAAGCTTTGCTTTCTAAGCGAACAGCACATTAATTACTTTAATTAATAATTGTGTGGCATTAATTTTGATTTATTTCGGAATTACCTGCCGCTCTCCCGCTCACACTCATTTGCCGACGATTTGTCATCGAGGCAACTCCTGCGCTCTCTCACTCTCATTTCATTTCATTTCATCTTATTTATGTCTGCTCTGTCGACGGCGCTGCTCAAGTCAAAACAAAGCAACAGCTGGTCGAACGTTTGCTTGCTTGATCGGTCGAGGCCACCGCAGCAGCAACAACAACAACTGCAAGAACAAAGGCCGAAAAAAGAACAAAACTGTAAAGCAGCTTGGCAAAGGGCTCTCCCACGTTCAAGTTGCCATGACAATGTTAAATACACGCACACACACACTCTCACGCACACATAGACAGATACCGCACACATGCTCCACTTCCTTGGCAGCCGCCTTCAGCGCCATACAGCGCGATCTTTAGCGTCTCCCACTCTCTCTGCGCGCCGTCGCTCTCTCGCTGTTGCGTCTGTTTCTGCTGCTGCTGCTTCGCACGCTTCGCTAAGCTTTTTGCCCAACAGCAGCGATGTCAGCAGAATTGGGCGCGTTTTACACAGCCTAACACAAGTTTTAATTGCGTAGCTTTGGCGATCGCTTCGCTTTGACTAAAGTTAACTGATTTAATATTATTCTTAAATGGAATTAAATGTATATGTACATAGCATATGCAAGACAAGTTTGAATTTTATTAATAATTTACAATTTTTTGCTGGACAGTGTAATACTGTAATGAGCACACACTTACACTTCTCTTTATGCATAAGAGACTATGTGTGTGTGTGTGTGTGTGTGTGCGTGTATGTTGATATGTACTTTCGGCGAGGGCAAGCGGGAGCTAATGATGTGGCCGTCTGTTTTAGACTGCGGAGAGCTTCACTTCTGCACAGTGCACTGGGTCTTTTAATAGTTTTTGTAATTGTTTTTGGTTTTTTTTTTTTTGTATTTTTTGCTCGCATGTGTTGTAAAACGCACGCGTTTATTGCGCGTCTGCAATGCGGTTGACCAAAAACAATGCGGACGCTTTGTTTGTTGTTTTGTTATTAGTTGCTTTTGTTGCTTGTTGATTTTGATCACACGACCTGCAATGCGTGGCAAATAGCAGTTGTAGTTGCAGTTGCAGTTGCATGCCCGTACGCATATGGCACGCATACGCAATCAACGCCCAGCGATCTGTAGCTATTGAAAAACGCATGCGATTTGCGCAATTTGTTCGCATGCAGCAGCGTCGGCAGCAGCAACAATAGCAACAAAATAACAGCAACTCTAACACCAATGTGGGCAGCGCAGCAGCTGCCAACGCAGCGACTACGACTGCGACGAACGCCAACGGCCAACTCGTTCCACACACACACACACTCGCAAACGCACACGCACGCTGTCGTTCGCTCATACAGCATCAAAAGAAGCACCAACAACAAGCGCACACCAATGCACACTGCCTTAGAACTCATTTAATTGTAAATAATTGTAATGCCTAAAAACGTTACAAGTGTAGAGATTGCATTGAAACTCTTTATTCTTCAAGCATACACACAGATAGCTTAGCATATGATGATTGTCGTATTAATATACTAAACATAAAATATATATAATGTATGTAAAATCATATGTTACCTAAAACTTGAATCAACAACAAATAACGAAGTGCCCAGTGTGCATTGGAGACTAAGGTAAGCGGGTGGCAGCGCAAAAGAGCGCACGAGTACGAGCGCACGAGCTTCGCTGTCGCTATCGCTGCCTCTGCCGCTGCTTCTGTCGCTGTAGTTGCTATTGGCCGGCCGCAGCCGGCTTCGGTTAGCTCAGTTGTGTTTTGCGTTCCACAGGCGACGGACGAAAGTTTTGTAAGCGCATCGTGCGGTTAGTTTTCTGTTTTTTTTTTGTTTTTGTGTTGTTATTCTTGTTGTTGTAACTGTAGTGTGTGCGTGTGCTGGCAATGCCGATCAAAATTAACGTTTGTGTGCAAAGCAAACAAAAAATTAAAAATAAAATCAAAACAAAAAAAAAAAAAATAAATAAAACGGCAACTAAAACGAAAACCCAAATACGAATTACTACAAATTGCCTTATATTTTACACATATTAAGTTTTGTTTGATTTTGGTGTTTAGTTTTTTTTTTGAGCCAAAAAATTCGTTTTGACAACAATTAAATATTACATAATAATATAATACAATAATTAACTCGAAACAGTCGAAGAGACCCAATAAACAAAAAGAAAACAAAAAACTCAAAAAGGGAACGCAAAGCGTTCGCATGTAGCTGTTCTTGCAGTTGTTGTTGTTGTTGTTGTGGTCGTTGGTTGTTGGTGGTTGTTGTTGCTTTTGCTGGCAACACATTTGCGTTTTGCGCTTTGCTTTTGCCGCTGGCAGCGCTGTCGCCGCTGCTGCCCGAAATTTGTTTTGTTTGTGTTTTGAATGCTGAATTGAAAGTGTGTTTGCAGTGCCTGTGTGTGTGTGTGTGTGCGTTACTTTTTGTTTCTCTTTCGTTGTGTTTTTCTTGCAATAAATGCAAAATTGATTGCAGCAAATAAAACTTCATATGTCTTTGAATTTGAGCATATTAAATTGCTTTTGAAAAATGTCCAACTCGAATCAGTTTTTATTTATTTTTTTCGGTGGTCGACAACTAGTTTTGTTGATATGTGTGCAGCGCAGTGAAGCGGATCAGCGTGGGGCGGTAGGCGGTGGGCGGGGCGGGGCGGGGCTTGGAGCGCTGAGTCACATTATATTTAACCCGTTTGCAGCGCGTCGTGGTATCTCCCCAACAAATCGAGCCGCAACTCTGACTCAGTAGAAGAGCGATATTCGTATAGGCACAGTAAGTGCCAGTTGCCAGATGCCCGATGCCCGATGCCAGAGATTAGCCAGTTTTAGTCAATTCAATCGTTCAACTTTTTATTTTGCTCAATTAAAATTGCGGCAATTGCGGCGAATATCGTAAGATCGGCCGAGCAATTGTGCTTGTGGATGCTATTTTGCGTGCGTGCGTGCGTAGTCCAATTGGATAACTGTGCTGTCCAATTGGCGCACATGCGGAACGCAATTGCTGAAGATCTTTTGCTGAAAATGCAAAATTTACATTTGAATAGAGCTGATATGACATGTGTGTGTGTGTGTGTGTGTGTGAAAACAAAAGATTTGATAGCAAGAATATAGAATTGAGGAATTATTCAAATTAATATGTGTATAATATATATTATAATAATAATTTTTAATTTATGAATTATTTTATTATTAAAAAAAATTGTATTTAAAAAAAAATAAAATAATAATAATAACTATGCAAATTAAAGAAACATGAATTATAAAGACATAAGCGAGCATTTATACATTTATATATATATATATATATATATATATATATATATATATATATATATATATTATATTTATATAAATCCGAAAGTTTTTCCCATAGATCTTTTTTGTGATAACTTATTTGGATACTTGAGCAAATAAGAACTCTTTAAAATACATATATAGATATATATTTGTATACATATATGTATTTATTTATATATATACCTCAACGCACACCTGCGCCACGCCCTCAAAGTGAAAGAACGACAATTAAAGCAACGCGTCTTGGGTTAACTACCTGAAAGTTGTTTCACTTAGTGCGTGCCGCGAGATTCAAGATTCGTTTCATTTTCCCTATGTCCCCATGGGCCTTGCGAACTGTTTAACATGTGATTAACTTTCTAAAAATAAATACAAAATGCCTGTGTGTGTGTGTGTGTGCGTGTGTATGAGAGTGTGTGAAAGATATATTCTATATGGTTTTCATATGTTTTCCCTTTTGGCTTTTCGTAATTTTTATGTCAGCTGAAATCATTAGCGAATCAATTTAACAACAAATGCGACACGACATTAGGGAGTGCAGGCGGAGTATGGTGGGGGGTGGGGGGTAGGGTAGTGGGGCTGGATGCATCTCTCGGCACTTGCACATACTCATGGTGCGATAGGCACCGTTAAGGGGCCAGCGCCCCATCGGACCACTTGCGGTTAACGTTTATTAACTGTAAAATGAAGAGAACAGCCAAAGTCATAAGCAAATGCAGTTAGTGGCTGGCGACGCCAGCTGCGACGCCAACTGCGGCGTCGCCTGCGCTTGGCTTGTTTTCGATGCCAGTGCAAAAAACGCTGCAAAAGTCGCTAGCAAAACGCGCGCGCGCGTGCTCGTAGCACAGAAAAAATACCACTAGATTGAGCAAATATGCAAAGGCACAACTAGCAGATGCCCTGTAAGAAATTGAAATGAATTTAATATAAATATATATATATATATGAAATAAGGAAATTTTTTAAAAGGAAAATTTTAGCTGAAATTGATGCAAATAAAATAAATGAATTAAATGCCATAGAGTTCAGACTTCAGAATTTATAGATACCACGTACTTATTTATATAGTTCAAGCTTAAACACTGAGACAAATCTACCCAATGTCAGATTCGTGCAGGGCGCAGGCGACTTTGAGCAAAACTATATTTCTTTAATATTTTCAACATTTTTTTTTCTTATTTTTTTTTTTCCATTTTAATTTTGTTCAATTTGTATTGCATTGTGCGCTCGACTGAATTTCGTGGTATTTACTGAAAAGTGGGGGAACGGGTGGCCTGACAACAGCTTGAGCGAGCTGTTAAATGAATGACTGTTTGAATGAGTGTATGAATGATTGAGTGAGCGCTTGAGTGCATTATGTAAATGCCAGCGGCAACAACAACAACAACAGTAAAAAGCAAAGTTTTTATTTAAATTCATATTTGCTTTGAATTGAAAGTATTTAAATTATTGAAATATATACATATTTTTGCATATATTTATATTTATTTCTGTGTAACGCCAGCGCTCTGAAAATGCAACTGCAGCACGGCAAATTTATGCACTCGGCTGCATTTTAAATAATTCACACAAAACGTCAACGAACTGTGCCCAAAACGTACAAATTCAGAATTCAAATAAGACTAAAAGAGAGCATTAACTCAAGCAGAGACAGTCTAAGAGACAGTGCCAAAGACAGAGAGAGAGAGAGAGAGAGTGAGAGAAATTTGCATAGCTTGCAACATATAAAGAAAAGGTTTTCCCCCTTCCACACTCACGTAAGTATGAAATGAAATGAAAAAACGCTTAGCAAGTGAAAAATTTGATGCTACCAAAACAAAACAAAATGAAAATACAACAGAAAATGAAAATTCAAATTAAAAACAACAACAACAATATTTCTTCTTCTTTTTGCCAACTGCACTCGAAAAGTAATGCAAGAAAAATCTTATTTAAAATGGGAAAATTTCGATTTCAGATGTATATATATATATATATATATATATATATATATATATATATATATACCTGAAGTTAGTATTTCATTAGATACAGTGGATAGATATATGAAATATATATTTTATTATAAATAAATACTTTAGCATTATATTTACTTAATTTAGAGATAGATGCCACAAGGCTTCACTTAGATATAGATTTATGTTGCTCACATAACTTAATATATAATAATAATAATATATCTAGATTCTGCATATCTATGTATAACAAATAGATATTGTAAGATAATAAAATCTATATGTGTATCTACATATATTATCCATAATCTTTGTATCACAAAAATCTATAGCTGAGTTTATCTAATTAAAACTTGACTGCATCTTTATAATATCAAATCAAATGCTAAGAAAGTTGAAAGATTAACTAAGGATTTATTTAAGAATATAAATAAATATGTATGCAATTTAAAGAAAGAAATAAAAAAAAAATATTTATATAGACTTTGATAAGAAATATTGAAAATGATTTACATAGTCTTTGAAAAAATATAAAAAATTACTTTTTTTTTTTTATTGAATATAGAAAACTTTTTATATAGTCTTTGATAAGAAATATGGAAAACTATTTATATAGTCTAAATTTTGAAATTAATTTTCCTTAAACTATAGACAATTATTTATATAATCCTTGATAAATAATTTGTTATATTTGTTATATATATCTATGAGCATAATATTATACCTAAGATGATATCAAAGCAAGTGCATGTGGCAAATGCTTTAGATAATGTTTTATGAATGTATAAATGAAAAAATTATCACAATAATATTTGCGAATATAAATCAAAGTGTAAATATATATATCAATATATATATATATATATATATATATATATATGTATACAGATATATATAGATCTATCTATGACTAAAAGCAGAGCAGTAAACTAAATGCCCAATGGCCGCTTCTCTATGTGGAATAAGAGCTCTTTACTCTCAGAGAGATACATCTTTGACTATGAAAGCAGATGAAAACTGTATGTAAATATAGCTAAATCGGATCGTTACTGACATAGATATGGGAGACATACAGCTCTGTCTATATAGAGAAGCTAAAATAAAAACTAACATAAATAAATGAGTATAAATCTAGCTAAAAGCGCCATTTATTGTAGTCTGTCCCCTTAGTTATCTATATTGTCTGCACTCTACGAAATTTTGAATTCCAGTTAGCTGCTTAGACCCGAAAATATAAATCAACTTTGATTATAGATAAGATAAACATTGTCGTATTCGCTTTTGGCCTAAACAAGTGTGGGCAAAAAAACATAAATTGAAAATATCAGTGGAGCAAGGTGCATCGCATCTGTTCGAGCGGGCATCCTTAATGTTGCATGCAACACACAGTGCTGCAAGTGGAAAACGCCATTGGCTAGTTTTAATGGCAATGCTCAATTTAGATACTGGATCTCTGTCCTACCCACAACTCAGTTTGGGTCTAGACAGTCGCGCGTGGGGTCGCCACAGAGAGAGAGAGAGAGAGAGAGAGGGAGACACACACAAGTGAAGTTGTGCGCCTTATCAGTGCCTGTGCATTGTCGATAACTCAGAAGTTCGAACTGACAACTACACTGAGAGAAAATAATGGGCAGTTCGACTGCTAGATACCCTATAGCTTTTGAGACTTGTGAAACTCTTAAAATCAAAATATTTATGGATCAAAATGATCAATATCATCAGCATATATTATCTCGAAATCAATAAGATAATATTTATGTAGACAACACATAGCGTATTTCTCTCAGTGCATACAAAATTGTGTGCGTCCAGTTGGCCAGTGACCCGCTGACGTCGCTGCCACCTGCGAATGAATGTCGCTAGAGACTTCTGGCGATAACAGCAGCAGAAAGTTTTCTCATAGAGTAGAGAGAGAGAGGGGGAGAGAGAGAGAGAGAGGGGGGAGAGACAGAGAAAGATGGCAAGGCTCAATCGACAGCGACAATTTGTTTGTAATTTGTTTGTCTTCAGACCAGTCTATGGCGGGCAGAGTGCATGTTTATCTATGCGTTGTACCGAATTGTATCTACACAAATCGCTGAGCAAACAATGAGTCGGGACGGGAGCGCACCAAAAGTCAAATGAAATCGTTCGCCGCGGGCGCAAATAGCAAACAACAAACAACAAACAACACGCCACGACGGCAGCAACACAAATTGCCAGCAAATGCAATCCAAATAGGTGACCCCTGCTCCAGGTCTCCCCCTTCCCCCCTCCCTTTCTCTTTCTCTCTCTCTCTCTCTCTACCTTCTTCTCCGCTAAAGTTTTATCAGCCGGAGGCAACGTTGACTTTCATTTTCGTTATTTCCCAGCGCTTCACTGCACCTGCCTTATCAATGCCCATCCCCTGAGCTCCCCCTCCCGCCCGCTCCTTCCCTTCACAACTCTCTGAAACCCACTCGAACCTATTTGGTAACCGATTTGGTGGCGCGTTCGCGATTACAAAACTTTTTGGCCTGCGTTGTGGCTCAACACGATGTCAATTGCGTCGTTTATCATCGAAGATAGATAGAGAAAGAGATACATTGAGAAAGAGAGAGAGAGAGAGAGAGAGGAGAGAGACCGAGAGGGGGGCAGCTGTCAATTTACTTGAATGTTTTTTTCGATTGAAGCTTGAAATACGAGTAACATGTGAAATTTATTGACCCATTGATTATGTTGCAACCAATTGCGGCAACAAATTGGTGGCAGCAAAAAACTTTTTACAATAATTAATAGACAAAAGCGAAAAAACATTGAAATAATTGACAAGTTAAAGATAAACTGTGAAATAGTAAATTTATCCAGTAATTATGGGAAGAAAAACTTAATGTTGAAATCATGATAATGATAATGATTGAGGGAATGCTAATAATGATGATATTTGGTATGATTATGAGAATGAGAATGACAGTGAAAATGTCAATGATAATGACAATGACAATGATAAAGATAATGATAATGATAATGATAATGATAATGATAATGATAATGATAATGATAATGATAATGATAATGATAATGATAATGATAATGATAATGATAATGATAATGATAATGATAATGATAATGATAATGGTAATTATAATGATAATGATAATGGTAATGATAATGGTAATGATAATGATAATGATAATGATAATGATAATGATAATGACAATGACAATGACAATGACAATGACAATGACAATGACAATGACAATGACAATGACAATGACAATGACAATGACAATGACAATGACAATGACAATGACAATGACAATGACAATGACAATGACAATGACAATGACAATGACAATGACAATGACAATGACAATGACAATGACAATGACAATGACAATGACAATGACAATGACAATGACAATGACAATGACAATGACAATGACAATGACAATGACAATGACAATGACAATGACAATGACAATGACAATGACAATGACAATGACAATGACAATGACAATGACAATGACAATGACAATGACAATGACAATGACAATGACAATGACAATGACAATGACAATGACAATGACAATGACAATGACAATGACAATGACAATGACAATGACAATGACAATGACAATGACAATGACAATGACAATGACAATGACAATGACAATGACAATGACAATGACAATGACAATGACAATGACAATGACAATGACAATGACAATGACAATGACAATGACAATGACAATGACAATGACAATGACAATGACAATGACAATGACAATGACAATGACAATGACAATGACAATGACAATGACAATGACAATGACAATGACAATGACAATGACAATGACAATGACAATGACAATGACAATGACAATGACAATGACAATGACAATGACAATGACAATGACAATGACAATGACAATGACAATGACAATGACAATGACAATGACAATGACAATGACAATGACAATGACAATGACAATGACAATGACAATGACAATGACAATGACAATGACAATGACAATGACAATGACAATGACAATGACAATGACAATAATAATGACAATAATAATGATAATGGAAATGATAGTTATAATGTTAATGACGGCGGTAATGACAATAACAATGATAATGGGAAGAAATGTTAATGATAATGATAAAAGAAATGACACTGAAAACGACAACGATAATGATACTAGTCATGGTAATGACAATGATAATAATTGAGCAATTAGAATAAAATCAATAAGCTATGATTATCATACAATATTGTTAAGCAGTAATAATAATGAATGCTAATGAATAATAATAATTAATAATGAATAATAATATTTAATAAGTAATAATGAATAATAGTACTTAATAATGAGTATACGAAGAATACTGATATAAATATATATGCCGATATATACATACAGATAAATATATACGAGTTTCAAATATGTACTCAAAGCAAACTCCAAGGCAAAACTAGCTGAAATTGTATTGTTCGCAACTTACACGCAAAGCACATAAAGCTAATTTGATTTTATGAAAAAATGTGGCCATGTCTTGTGTCAAAAGCATGCAGAATTTGAGTCCAAAGTGCAGCAGACGTCGAGGCATTTTGCAGCGATATGGCAACGCTGTGGCAGCGGCAGCTGCGACGAAGACAAAGCTGATTCTCAATTTTTAGCAGCACTTCCGCTCGCAAAATTTGCGTTTTTTTTTTTTTTGTTGCTTTTTGCTTTTTTTGTGTTCTTAAATTCTTGAGACGTTGACGACGACGTTGATGTTGATGATGATGATGATGAGGCAGCTCAATTGTGGTTGCCAGGGGGGCCAGGGGCATGGGAGCTGGCGGCGAAGCAAAGCGGCGCGACGCGTCTCGACTCGACTCGACGTTCTTTCATATTTGAACTGGCAGACAGAAAACTGATTGAGCTTCAAGTTCGTTGTCGTTGGCAACATTTAATCAAGCCGCGAAGCCAAGTGGAAGACGCCGCCTACAAGCGGCAGGGGTGTGGAGAGTTTGTTATTGGAAAACAAAGCAAACTTCTTGTTGCGATGCTAATGATAGTTTGTAGACGTGAGTGCGTGTATCTATAAGATACAAAGATACGCAGATACGCAGATACGCATACCCCTTAATGTGGGCAAAAGCTGAAAGATTTATCGAGACAGCGCGTTGGCGCTCTGTTGGCTTTGCGTTGGCGTTTCGCTCTCAAAGGAATAACAACAACAACAACAACAGCAGCAGCAGCAGCAGCAACAGCCACAACAACAATGCACCTGCAACATGCAGATGTTGCTGCTCAGCGCGCTTTTGGCCCTGACAGCGCATGGCCGCGCCCACGCCAACAGGTGTCTATATATAGCCATAGCTCACATATATATATATATATATATGTATACATATATATTTATACATAACTGACTGGTTTGTTATTGGCCGCGATCATAGGCCAGCTAATGGCTTTTCCACTCGCTGTCGCTGTCAACAACATTTGCTGCGCTGCCACAGTTTCTGGCATGGGCCAGGTGAGCGGGCCGTGTCGAGCGTGTCGCTGCGTGGAATGTGTCTCTAGTGGGTCGATCGCTGGGCGCATGCGGATATGTGTGAAGAAATTCTTAGTTTTTGTCTGTTAGGCGAAGTTTACTATTTGGCGCCGACAGCTTTAATGGGGCCCAGAAGTGGGTGGCAAAGGGTGGGTGAGAAGTGCAATTATAAGTGCAATTATAGGTGCGATGTATATGTATATGTATATGTATATGTATATGTATATGTATATGTATATGTATATGTATATGTATATGTATATGTATATGTATATGTATATGTATATGTATATGTATATGTATATGTATATGTATATGTATATGTATATGTATATGTATATGTATATGTATATGTATATGTATATGTATATGTATATGTATATGTATATGTATATGTATATGTATATGTATATGTATATGTATATGTATATGTATATGTATATGTATATGTATATGTATATGTATATGTATATGTATATGTATATGTATATGTATATGTATATGTATATGTATATGTATATGTATATGTATATGTATATGTATATGTATATGTATATGTATATGTATATGTATATGTATATGTATATGTATATGTATATGTATATGTATATGTATATGTATATGTATATGTATATGTATATGTATATGTATATGTATATGTATATGTATATGTATATGTATATGTATATGTATATGTATATGTATATGTATATGTATATGTATATGTATATGTATATGTATATGTATATGTATATGTATATGTATATGTATATGTATATGTATATGTATATGTATATGTATATGTATATGTATATGTATATGTATATGTATATGTATATGTATATGTATATGTATATGTATATGTATATGTATGTATGTCGTATGTGTGTAGGTCTTTTGTGCCAAGCCCCAGCTTTGGCTGCTGCGCCAAGCCCACAGCCACATGTCGCCTCCAAGTGGGCTGCACAGCCAATGGGCGTTTAAGTGGTTTAGCAAATTTTGAGATGAGCCGTACGGCTGGATAAACGGCTTAGATGCAGCTCAGTGGGCAGCTAGAGATGGTTGAAACTTGAATGTTGTGCCTCTCTCTCTCTCTCTCTACATATATATATATATATATATATATAATATTATATTATATTAGAGAAAGATGTTTCAGCTAAACTCCAATGACATTCGTAGATTTTACTTCAAGTTAGATATCTTTTAGATCTTAGGAAAGTCGGAAGCTCTAGCTGTTCTTTATCTGCAGTGTTTACTGTACTAACAGGCTTAAGTTAAGCTGTCAAGCAACATTCCCCCCAACTCTGAACAACACGAATCCGGGTTCAAGCTACCTGGCAACAGTCTAAGCTCTGGGCCATGGTTTACTCGCGCTATTGTAAAAGATATCATATATAGTATATATATTTAATTATATATAGAAGGTTCCTCAGCCTGAACACTTTTCATCGTATTCGCATAATTTCTATAGCCACGCTCTATAATAAGTTTCCCGCGTGTTGCTGTCTTTCACCAACATTTATGCTCTGTATTCTGTATGTCAACGGATAATTATGACAATCCTACTGAAGTGACTTAAGTATCGTCATGGCAACCCTAATCGAATAACTTAGGTGCCATCTCGCTCTTACTCAGGAAAGTCTGTGACCATGGTCATGGAATAGTTATGCTTATCTCACTCCCGCGGAGTATGAATTTTAGCTTTGCTGCCCACTCGGGTAATACCTCCGTGGGAAGTCTGCTCTCAGCTCTTACTGTAAGAAAAAGGCTTTCTGCTTTTAGACAGTTATCACTGGAAATTATATTTTATATATGTATGTAAATATATATAATTTTTATTTATTTAATATAATTATTTTAAATTTAAGGGCAATGTTAATGTTATGTTAATATTATAATGTTAATTATAATATGTTAAAGTATAATCTTCAAGCTGCAGCAGTTGGAGTTCGAGCTGTAGCTCTGCCTATGATCGCTTATTATATGTCTTATCTTATCTTACTGTGTGAACAGCAGAAGAGAAGTTACTTTTATACTAGACTCAGCTTGGGCTGAGCCGGCGCCTTTTATAGCACAGGAAATTTGAAATAAGATATTTTATAGACATAGTATATATATATATTTTTCATATCATATATATCATTTCAAAATTATATATTAGTTATGTTGAGGACAGGGAATATATTAGGTATGAGAATTTAGCTAAGATATATGATAGATATAGTATAGTTATTTATATATTTTATATGTCTAATCCAAAAATGAGACCTCTGTTAACTTAGGGTTAGGGAGTGTCTTAGATATTAGATCTCAGTCTAAATATATCACATATATAGTATAGCTATCTAAATATTATATGTGTCTAATCCATAAATGAACTCTCTGTTCAGCCCCGACTTGGATATTACTCAAAAATAATCATAAAATATTTTCGTTTTACTTGTCCCTATTATAAGTGTTTTGGACATATTTGAAAGTCTCTTTAAGACATCAAAGAAACAATCGCAGCTTTCACACCTGGGGTCGATTGGATCCATTTGATGCGGCTCGTTGAGAAGCAATTCTCGTAATATGACTTCATTTTGGGAAATGTTAATTGTTGCGTAATTGTTTCAATTGCACTGGAACAGTTTAACGTTTATTGTTATTAGGTTTCTGCGTCGTCTTCTTCTTCTTCTCGCTGTTGCTTGACTGTGGGGCTGGCTAATGCGTGTGGCGAAGGCAGTGGCAAGTGGGCGCTCGATTAACAGCCGCACAACGGCCGCATAAAAATGCAAAATAAATATAAAAATTGATTATGTCGCGGGCTGCCGGCCGAGCATTGAAAGCGAAAAGAAAAAGAAAAACGAAAAGAAAAGAAAAACTTAACAGAAATGTCAACGAGCGTGAAAGTGATGCGAGGGCCGCCCGACAGGGGGGTGGCGCGGTTGGGCGTGGCAGCTGCGGGCTGTGCCGGCAATCAAAGTTGAAAATTAGGCAATAAAATTAAACGAACAGCAACGAAACGAGGCATGAGGCACGAGGCGTGCGGCAAGTAGGCGTAAAAGGAAAGCGGAAAAAAGTGTAGAGCATGATGAGGCGGGAAGGGGAGAGGGTGTGTGTGTGTGTGTGTGTGTGTGTGTTGGGTGTCTATGTATAGGGCGTTGTGTTAACCTTTTACCATACAATAAACACAAATAAAAGTGCGAGTCGAAGCGAGTCGTGCCGAAAAGCAGCGAGAAAGAAATTTCCGCAAATGGTGGCAACATTGACAGGCCAGCCCACATGGGGCAACAGCCACAACAATTGTGACTGCCACACACACACACACACACTTCAATAGGAATCAAATGAAGTCTCTATAGCGCTGCCTCCCTCTCCATCTCTCCATCTCTCCCTCTATCTGTCTCTCTCGCTCCCTCTGTGGCATTCAAGTGTATTATGCAGCCATGAATTATGCTGCCAAGCGATACAAAATCCCATTTGGGTCATTACAGCGATTGATTTGCCTCTCTGCAACATGGCTGGCAGCCGTTGCCGCCAAGTAACCTGGCAACAGTTGGTTTTGGCCACACAAATTCATGTGAAAGTCGCGTGCGACGCCAACTTAATAAATGTGGCCCAAAGAGCCATGATATAAACAAACTTTATGCTTTTATGTATGTGTGTGTGTGTGTGTGTGTGTGTGTGTGTGTGTGTGTGTGTGTGTGTGTGTGTGTCTTAATGTCTTAAAGTGCACTTGGCCAAGAATTCTTAGCCTCAAACTTGATTTAACTAATCAAATTGAAGCTTTTCAGTAAACCAGTGTTGTAAAACTTCTGTTGAAGTATATATGGCAATTCATTATCTCTATATATATATATATATATATATATATATATATATATATATATTCTATTGTTGTTCGCCTTCATTTTGTTGTCAAGTTCAAGCAAACTTAGTTAGCACATATTTTGAGTGTGCTTAAGAGACAGTGTTGAAAAGTGCTGCTCTATGCACATGTCTGCTCACTATGTGTGCTGTCCATATAGTGTTGCAAGCAATTTCAATAGCCAGTGTTATAAAGTTGATTTCATTGCATACTGCTGCCTATGAAAATGCCGCTTTATAGTATTGCTATATCAATTAGCTAACAGTGTTGTGAAGTGACTCTATAAACAGTGTTTTATACACTCTTTTTTATTAAGATATTTTATCGTAAGCTCAACTCGAGCCAGATTTAGTTTTAGTATTTTGTTGTCTTGCTAGAGCGTAAAGAGTGTTGTAAAACGTGTTCTACAAATCGTGCCCTAGCCATTTTGGTCGCCTCTTATCTGTTTAATAACATGTAATACTCTTTTCATCTAATCCTACTAGCTGCAAAGAGTGTAATTATCATTTCAGTGTTGTCAAGTGCAGCAAAAAATATTTATATATATCTCTGGCTGCATCGCTTAGAGCAGGCAGAACTCATTTGAAAGCAACTCAAAGCGGCGTAAATAATATTTGAGATTAATGCATATGTCCAGTGTTGTATAACAGCGCGAAACTCGTTAAAACTTCGCCAACGCCAGCGAACTCGAATCAACTCAATCGAAAAATAGACGCTCAACGGTTCTTTTTCTCTGCTCAGCATCGGCATCGGCATCCACGTCATATTTTCCATTGGAGTTTCGCATAAGGCAGCGCAGAGCACGCTTGGGCCGTTAAGCACAGCCGCAAATCCTTCGCTGCGCTCTAAATGGCCACAAAAGTTGGCAGTTGCCGGTCGGCGGTTGGCGGTTGCTCCAGTTTGGCATTTGCAAATTGCAGTTGGAGGCTTGCGCCTCATAATCAGCTAAATGCATCATTACGGCTGCTTGGGGGCGGGGCCGGGTGCGGAGGCGGGGGCGTTGTGGCATAGAGAGAAATTTTGATGGAACGCAATTTGTTTGCTGCATTTGAAACACATGCCATGTGCGAGGGGGCAGCGCTGCCAGCGGGGGGCGTCACATGGGTGTTGCTCATTAAATTTCCGCTCTCTTTGCAGAAATGAAGTGGCTGCCGCTGCCGCTGCCGCAGTCGACATCGACAGCGACAGCGACAGCGACTGCTGCGCCGATGGCAACTGCATTGGTTATGCTCTGCAAACTCATAAAATAACTGTAATTGTCGTAGTTTTTGCTTTGCGCCGCTGTTGCCGCACTTCACTTGGCCAGGCATCCATCAGGAGCTCTGCTGCCGTTGCCGCCGCTGCGACTCCTCGGCTTTTACTTGTTGCCAGTCACGTTTTAATCTCGTTCTTCGCGTTGTTTTTGTTGCTTGTTGTTGGTGCTGCTGGCAGCTATCGCAAAAATCTTTGCAAGCTTTTGCATTTTTTTTTTTTTTTTGTTTTTTTTTGGTTTGTGCAGACAAAGCCAAAATGGGATGACAAAGACAAGAGCGAGAGCGAGCGAGTTGAGGACTGGGAGCGAGCGAGCGAGCCAACTGGCAGCACCTGTTCCGCTGTCCATTGTCCGTCCGAGGCGAGGCATCCACCTGGATTGCATGGCCAGCCATTTGATGCGGCCGCAGCACGACGTACAAAACTGGGCACAAAGCAAATTTTCTGGTTCATTGCAAGCATTCAAACTGTAATCAGATACTGAGCGGAGTGTGCCGCCCCTTGCCCCTTCGCCTCGACTGCATCAGCACGTAACTTGTGCCGTTGTGGATCGTGTGTGGATGCCATTGTGTAAGGTTGTGCAGGTTGTGGGTGAGTGAAGTTTACTCGCCACTACTACATGCTCTATATGGATATATGCTGACTCTTCTTCTTCTACATTGAACTGAGCTGAACTGCATGATTAATCAGCTGATCAGGCAACAGCTACCCTCTCCGAGCAGACGATCGTGACTGTTAGAGAGAGCGCGAGTGGAATGAAAGGGTAAAGCAAGAGAGTGAACTGCGGCGCTCTCGCACATTCCATGCGCAGCAGCCGCAGCGGCAGCAATAGTGACAGCGGCAGCGGCTGCGACAGCGCCAGCATTGGCATTGCAAATGAGTAAACTGCGACGTCGGCGTCGTCGGATATTTGTGTTGAACTTTTACAGTTGCGTTGGGCTAAGCATAAGTAAAAGATGAACAGAGAGAGAGAGAGGGAGGGTGAGCGAGATGCGAAGGCAGAGGCACAGACGTTGGGGGTCTTGATAATTATTGCAACATTGCCGCAGCAGCTGTTGTTGTGTGTGTGGGTCTTAGTGTGCTGTGTGTGTGTGTGTGTGTGTGTGTGTGCATCATATTTCGTTTTTTGTTTTCCTTCAGTTTTTGTTGTTTTTTAATGCTCTGTAGTCGATGATTCAACAAGTCCAAGGCGTAAAAATAACAACAAACATAAAAACACGAGCAACTTTGTTTTTCTTGAGGTTTCTTCTCTTTTTTTTTTTTTTTTTTGTTTCTGCTCTTTTTGTAAGCTCTGTAAAAACACTTAAAAATATTGTTATAAAAATATTTTTGTTAAACGTTGCCAACGATTGAAATGAAAAGTTTTTATAGCGCACGCGATCTAGAATATGGCGGCTATCAAATTTTTTATTATTATTATATTCTCTATTTCGACTAAGTTTGCCCCACGTTTCTGGTTGGTTTATAAATTTTTTGATTTTTCGCTTGGGGCCCGTCAGACGACGACGACGGCAAATTGAAAGCATTTTAATACCATTTCATAAGGTAAAGTGCTTAATTAATGCGCTATAGATGAAGCCAGGGGAATACAGATGTTCTTAACGGTACTGCGGCTTGACCCAGCGACCGAACAAGAAAGAAATTCAAATGATTTCAAACACTATTGGGGCGAGTCGAGCTGATGAGGTTGACACGCTGCTGAACTATAAATGGGGATAGCTGAGAGCTGGAAACGAATTTAGTAATAAAAATTTATATTCACTTTGCTTGCTAATAAAAAATAATGAGAATAATAATTGGAGTAATAACTGTCAAAATAAGAGAAATAATTTTAATTATAGAATAATGATAAGAGAATAATGTTAATAATATTGATATAAAATTATATTTTTATCATATATTTATAATTATATATATTTATATTAATAATGATAATGATAATGATAATCACAATGATAATAACAATGATAATGACAATGTCAATGACAATGGTAATGACAATAAAAATGAAAATGATAATGGTAATGACAATGACAATGTTACTGAATATGAAAATCAGAGTGATAATGGTAGTGTCATTGGCAATGTCAATGATAATGACAATAATAATGATAATGGTAATGTCAATGAGAATAGTAATGGCAATGAAAATGATAATGGTAATGCCAAAAACAATGTCAATGATAATGTCAATAATAATGACAACGATAATGTCAATGAGAATAGCAATGACAATGAAAATGATAATGGTAATGCTAAAAACAATGTCTATGAAAATGTCAATAATAATGACAACGATAATGGCAATGAGAATAGCAATGACAATGAAAATGGTAATGATAATGATAATGACAATGTCAATAGTAACGTTAATAATAAAAGTGAAATAATATAATATTTTATATAAATACAAATAATAATAATCGTCATCAATTTCATGGCACTGTCTTGTTAAGAAGCTAATATGCCCGCTCGATGACTTGTGTTGCAGTGTAGCCAATGTAAACAAACGTCGATCGCAGCGACATTTTATGTTAATTTCCCCATACCCGGTAAACTGTTGTACGGCATTTCATTTGTCTATCGCTCTAATACGATTCGTATGCAAATCGAACGGCGCGAAAGTGTCAATTGGTTATTTGTGTTGTTCTGGCTGAGGAGCATGAATAAAGCTTTGACTGCGAACAGCTGACAAATTAGTCAGCTCCGTGCATATATTAGAAATATGTGAAAGAGATTTGCCAACTTCCGCAGATCTGGCAACACTCTCTCGAAGACGGCGATCGCCCGCTGCGCTGATTGGTATCTTTGCTATGATTAACAGCGCGAATTAAACCGTTTCCGTTGCTCCCACTTCTTGGTTTCTCCCTTACTTTGTGGTATTTTTCATTAGTTTTTACTGCCCACTGTTTCTTCGGGTACGTAGGGCAGCTGCCGATTCTGCTGCTGCCTCTGCCTCTGCCTCTGCCTCTGCCTGTGGCTCCTCACCTACCACTTTGCTATTGCTGCTAATTGCGCCGCGGCTTCGTTTCTAATTGGAAATTGTTGCCATATTAAGATCTTAGCTTAAAATCCACAGTGTTTTCCCCCTTCTCCAATCCAGCACAGTTGCTGCTGCTTGTTCTGCTCTAGCTCTGCTCCATGACGTCAGCTGAGCGGCTGCTGCCGCTGCTGCTTCTTCTTTCTTTTATAACACTTATTGGTCTATTAATTGGCTACGGCAAGCTGCGTAGCGGCGCTCTCTTTTTTGAGTCGCATGTTAATAGCGCGGTTGCCGTCGCCGTCGCCGTCGCCGTAGCCGTCGACGTCGCCGCTTTTGCAATGGGCCGCTGCATTTATTTGGTGCTTTGGGGTGGGTACCGTTGCTGTCAAAATGGCATCCACAATGCGTTCCACGCGCGGCGCAGCGTAAAAGTTGCTTAGCAGGTTTTTCTGTTTCGGTCTCAATGTTTTTTTTTTTTTTTATTTTTTAGTTTTTATTTTTGTTTTTGTTTTCTTTGTTGCGCTTTTTGATTGCTCTGTTGCTGTGGCTGCTGCTGCTGCTGCTGCACTTTCATATTTTGTTTTTGTGTTGCAGTTTCGTGTTATCCCATTGTATGCAGAGCTTTGTTAATAACAGCTGCTAGCGCTGTTGCTGCTGCTGCTGCTGCTGCTGTTGCCACTGTTGCTGCTGCTGCTACATTTTGTAGCTGACTTTTATCATAAATATTTCAACGCCTTTGATTAGTTGCTGTTGCCGCTGCTCCTTTCACCAGCCAAAGTGTGGCTCTCAGATACATAGAATTGTGTAAGCAGCACGCACACACACACACACACACACACACACACACACACACACACGCCTATTGGGTCTGCTCGATCCGCCACTAAATTTATCTCAGGGCTAGCGCGCAGTTCACAAATCAAATCAAATTGCAGTGGACAAATTAAAAATTCATAAAAAACCAAAACTAAAATCAAATTCTCTAAATTTTCAACAACAACACAAATAATAACAATAACAATAAAAACAACAAGAAAACAACTGTATATCAAATGAAATCCCCAAAAAGAAAAAAACAAATCCGATTTACATTTACACAATTTATGAACGAATGTCGCAGGCCACTATATATATATATATATATATATATATATATATATATATATATATGTATATTTAGATAACTTTGCTATCGCTCTTGTTGTTGTTGTCGCCGCTGTTGAACGCCGTGCCGTCTGGCATTTTGATGTGGGCGCCGCAGCGTGGGCGTGCCAGAGTGCGCAGGCCTTGAGTTATATAGTCGTCGCATAAACATATACACACATACACACACATATTTCTCTCTGTGTGTGTGTATGCGGGATGTGGTTTCAGTTTCGGATAGCGGCACGGCGGCGATGCTGCCCCAGCGACGTCTCAACGGCCATTCAAAGTCTGTCGAAATCAATTTGCTAATGTTGTCACCAGGCGAGCCAAACGCTGCCTAGATGGATCTGCAAATATACCTTAGTGCGGCACTCGCCCCGCCCCGCCCCGTTCCCGCCCCTTGCTGGGCAATTACAAAAGCCAAAGAGCACAAACTGTAAACGTTAAGCGTGGCACGCAGCAATCGCATTCATTGCAGCCGCAGTCGTAGCAGCAGCAACAATACGAAATCAATTACAGTAAAGCCCCGTGTGGGTGGCTGGCTGGCTGGCTCGGCCATTGCTTTGGGGGGGCGGGCGAGCGTTGCGCACGTGCCAAGCGCAACGCCAATAATTTGTTGTAACAAGCGAACAAGCACCGAAGTCACCACCAAAAGCCACGGCGTACCCTTCTCAGTGCGCGCCTCCCCGACCCCCCATAACATTTGGCGCCCTCATTGAGCACACGAGAGGATTTGAGAAATACATAACGGTATGCCATATAGTGTGTGCTACCCCTAACAAAAAAAAAAGATAAATAAAAAAAAGATATTTTAAAATGCAAAAATAAAGTTAGTCTTTGCTTGACTACGCAATGCTCTGCCATGGGAGAGATGCAACTCAGTTCAGTTGCTCTAATGACTCTCAAACTATAAAAAATTTGGCTGAGTTCTTAGATGTATTATTAGATTTGAAATTATCTTTGAAATCTTTGCACTTCCTACTGTGACTCTACAACTGTGTCACATTAACTCAATGATTCTAAAACTTTTCCGACTCGTTCTTTAGGCATTCATAAGTCTTCTTAACTCCACAACAATGACCCTAATACTATGACTTCATATGATTTCAAAAATGTGTTTACTAAAAGAGATCAGAAAATTGATTGACAAAATTTTGCTAATGCAATATAAAAAGCCAATGGCTTCACAACTGTAAATCTGATTGAACTATTTTTACGCAACTGTAAGTTAAACTGGATCCTTATAATAATACCAAAGCCCAGCTCACTGTCTCTAAAACTGTAATTCAGCTATGCTTCTGCAACTGTCGGCAGGAAATAAAAAAAAAAAGAATACAGCTGAAAATCTATTAAAAACTTTACGATGCTCTTAACAAGGTAAGCCGCAAAAGCTAATATGCCCAATTATGCATTGGCATATAAAAAAAAGCAGCGCAAAAGAAAAAAAAAAAAGAAAATGTGAAATTGAAAATGGAAAATGTGAAAATATTTTGCTTCGCAAGTTTCGAGCGCATAACTTTGGCTTTTCCGACTAAGCGAAACTCGAAAGTTTATTGCATTCCACTTATGGGGAAACTGGGATGGTGGCTACAACGAGAGGGGCTACTTCAGTCAATGGGGAATTTTCCCCATGATGCGGTAAATACGAGCATACGTAAGGCCAGGCGATAATCATTCATTAATCATTCATATGCAAATATGAATCGCACTCATGGCTCGATGTGCAAATGCGATGCCAACTGATGCAATTCATCACAGTCACAGTCAGCTGAAGTGAATGAATGCATTTACAATGAGTATGGTTGTAATAAATGAATAAAAGCAGTCATTGATAAGTGTCGTTTTATGTCGAGCATAAATCAATATGAATATGAATAGGAAAGTGAATATAAGTATGAATTCGAGTACGAATATAAATATGAATAGGAAAGTAATGTAATGAATATGAATATGAATATGAATATGAATATGAATATGAATATGAATATGAATATGAATATGAATATGAATATGAATATGAATATGAATATGAATATGAATATGAATATGAATATGAATATGAATATGAATATGAATATGAATATGAATATGAATATGAATATGAATATGAATATGAATATGAATATGAATATGAATATGAATATGAATATGAATATGAATATGAATATAAATATAAATATAAATATAAATATAAATATAAATATAAATATAAATATAAATATAAATATAAATATAAATATAAATATAAATATAAATATAAATATAAATATAAATATAAATATAAATATAAATATAAATATAAATATAAATATAAATATAAATATAAATATAAATATAAATATAAATATAAATATAAATATAAATATAAATATAAATATAAATATAAATATAAATATAAATATAAATATAAATATAAATATAAATATAAATATAAATATAAATATAAATATAAATATAAATATAAATATAAATATAAATATAAATATAAATATAAATATAAATATAAATATAAATATAAATATAAATATAAATATAAATATAAATATAAATATAAATATAAATATAAATATAAATATAAATATAAATATAAATATAAATATAAATATAAATATAAATATAAATATAAATATAAATATAAATATAAATATAAATATAAATATAAATATAAATATAAATATAAATATAAATATAAATATAAATATAAATATGAATATGAATATGAATATGAATATGAATATGAATATGAATATGAATATGAATATGAATATGAATATGAATATGAATATGAATATGAATATGAATATGAATATGAATATGAATATGAATATGAATATGAATATGAATATGAATATGAATATGAATATGAATATGAATATAAATATGAATATGAATGTAAATGTGAATAGGAATGTGAATAAAAATGTGAATGTGAATGTAAATGTAAATGTGAGTGTGAATGTGAGTGCAAGTGCGAATGTGAATTGGATTGTAAATATGAATATGCATATAAATATGAATATGAATATGAATATGAATATGAATATGAATATGAATATGAATATGAATATGAATATGAATATGAATATGAATATGAATATGAATATGAATATGAATATGAATATGAATATGAATATGAATATAAATATGAATATGAATGTAAATGTGAATAGGAATGTGAATAAAAATGTGAATGTGAATGTAAATGTAAATGTGAGTGTGAATGTGAGTGCAAGTGCGAATGTGAATTGGATTGTAAATATGAATATGCATATAAATATGAATATGAATATGAATATGAATATGAATATGAATATGAATATGAATATGAATATGAATATGAATATGAATATGAATATGAATATGAATATGAATATGAATATGAATATGAATATGAATATGAATATGAATATGAATATGAATATGAATATGAATATGAATATGAATATGAATAAGAATATGAATAAGAATAATATTAATATTAATATTAATATTAATATTAATATTAATATTAATGTGAATATGAATTATATGAGTAGGAATTGGAAGTTGAATAGTATGAATATGAATGTTTAAATATATATATTATAGTAATGCGAATAGGAATGTAAATACAAATATGAATATGAATTTCTGAATATGTAAATTTAAATTATGAAGTTCCGAAATACCCTATAATTGAATACATATTAGTTTGAATAGATTCATTCAATTCCAGTGTATAAAGACGTATTAAAGCACAATTTTTATATCTTAACACTCGCCATAATTTTAGGGCGTATTTCCTAATACTTAATAGGCCTCAATGGCCAATAAAAGAAAAGAGCAGAAACTTTGATGGATAAATAAATATTCATAGCGAATCGGTTAATTGAGCTAATTTATGGCGTCCATTTGGCTGCCCAATGGGGCTGACATTCTTATATAATTGTGGTTTATTGTCGGCATTTTCACTTAACGGTCTCCATATGCAAACGCAAATGGCATTCAGCCCGAATCCAGCTACCCAATTTGGCCTTGAAAGCGAGCACTATCAGTCAACAATTGTGAACTACAATGGAGCAGTTGGCCCCATCGCCGTTGGGTGCCGTAGATCAAAAGAAGACAACAAATCGAAACGCGATTCGCATTTCGCTTCGCCAACTACCAGCCATCCTGCTCTCCCCGCACCTCGTGCCACGCCCCCTTGATGGAAATGGCGCTCAACCAGCCCAAGTTTGGCTGACAATTTGTTGACAATTGCGTTTCACACTTTGCATAGTAATCAGGCACAAACAGAAATTTCAACTCTAACTCAGCACATGTTGATACAGTGCCTTAGCACGATATGTGTACAGAGCTTTGTCGTCTATGTATGTGTGTAGATATATGCACATGCAATTTAAGCAAATTAAGTGAGTGCTCGACTAGCAGATACTGCGCATTGTATGTATGTATATGCTCATGAGAAGGCTGAATACATTTATAAATTGTTGCCCCTTGCTAAGAGTCGTCTAAGTTGTGATTCAATATTCGATTCGATTGATATGATTGAAGTCAATATCATTTTATATATATGTATCCATAAACCCATACATACTGGATTACCTTGCTTTATCACTTGTTTGCTTTTGGCAATTTGGACTTGTATGAATCGGGATGACCTAATTTCTTATAGATAACATCGAAACGCAACGTCTAAAAAAAAAAAAAAAAAAAAAAAAAAACAAAAACTTACTTGATAAAGTCAGTTAAATATATATTTACATTATACATATATATATATTTGTATTTTATTACGAACTCTTAATTATCAATGCTAAAGGAATTTTATAAGAAAATGTTAAGCTTGAAGTCCCATCGATCTATAGATCAACCTTTGAGCTGCAGGGTATCTCTAGTTGTGCTGTTATTAAAAAGAAATAGCGGCACTTGGGCGATGTTTTTAACTTTTGCTGGGGGTAAAAAACAAAGTAGAAGAAGAAGAAAAAGAAGCAGAAGCAGAATAAGTAGAAGCAGCCGCAATAGATGTAGACGACAATATTTTATGCGCAATTCTGTCGCACGACGTGGTGAAAATGAATCATGTTATGAATGCGAATGAATATTTTGAAATCGATTCGAATGAAATGTCTAAAACACACCTAATACAGGCAGATGTGCATATAAGTATATATATATATATATATATATATATATATATATATATATCGGGCACGAACATAGCATTTGATTGCAAATTGCAATTGTAATTGGGTTTCCAATTGTTGTAATTGACTTTGGTTGGTTGCTGCTGTTGTTGTTGTTGTTCTCGTTGTTGTTGCTGTTGCTTTGTGGTTGCAATTCGAGTAACAACACCAGAAATGCGACATTAATTACAAAACGCTTGCGATGTTTTCATGTCGCGTCTCAATTGAACCGCCGCCCCCCAAGCGACTCACTCAATGAGCACCCGAACCCCTCAGACGGCCAACCAGCTGATAAATTGCCAATGCACGACAAACAGCAACAGCAACAACAACAACAACAAACACAGAGACAAGTCGTGAAAGTTACGAAACTGCATTGATAAGGAATGCAAATTTAAAACACGTGCGAGGCCAAAACCAATCGAGAGAGAGAGAAAGAGCGGGAGAGAGAGAGACGATTTAATTGCGAAACATAGCCGAAGCAAAAGTATGAATAAGCCCTGTGAAATGTGAATGAGCAGCCAATACGAGGCACAAATAAACGTGTGGAACGAAACCTCAGAAGAGCAAATAAGAAATTTGATAATCGATTTCAAATAAACCAAGCAGCTGAAACCCGTTTCAGTTTGGACTTTGTCTATGTTTGTATAGTGTGAAAAGCATAGAATACGGGAGTTCCCTGTCAATGGATATGGCGAGTGTTGATTGAGGAACTGACACAATATTAGGAAAACATAGCACATAGAAAAACATTCAAATTCCAAATTAATTGAGCTGTGCAATATATAATATAACAATGGCAAAAAAAAAATAAATAATATAAAAACATACAATTTGGGAATTTAATATAAAATAAACAACATAACATAAAAAGTTCAAATACTTTGTGTTAATTCCAGAAATAATTGAGCTGTAAAATTAATATATATATTTTATCAATAACAAAAAAATAAAAATAAAATAATTAAAATTAGAATGTCAAATTGGTAATATAGACAATATAAATTTATAGAATGTGGTAGACCTAAACATAAAAAAAATTGGAATTTATGAAATATAGAATGGACGTATAGAATCTAGATCATAAAATAATAAATTATCTAAATAAAGAGAAATGATAAAATAAATGTAAAGAACATAGCAAAAACATAGATTCATGGAATCATATACCTACGATATCAAATGATAATATATGAACTGTATAACTCTTAGCACAAATATAGCCAAAACATAGAATATGGCCTAGAAACAGCGAGTCATACGTCTACCATATCAAATGAAGTAATTTAAGACAAATGCTGTATGGCAACTGCGCTGGGCACTCATGGAAATTATAGAACGAACAAAGCAAAAACAAATACTCATTGAATCATTAAGCTACAATATCAAATTAACAATATCAAATAACTATATAAGCATTGCTTGATAACTGCTATGGCTACTCATAGAAACGAGCACAGATCACAGCAAAAACATGGAATAATATAGCTACAATAACGAAATAGGTTCAGATGATATATGACAATTGCAATGAGTACTTATAGAGAACATAGAGCAAAAATGGCAAAAACACAGAATATATCATAGAATCTATAGCATCAAAATAAGGTCTAATGTTTTATGACAAATGCGCTGAATACTCATATAATTCATGGCAAAAATATAGACTCATCGCATCATATAAGTAGTTACCAAATGATCAAATGCCATTAATAACTTTCTTATGCCTTTTATAGTTTTATTACCAAATATATATATATATATACATGATCCATATTTCTGATCCAATTATGAGTTTGATTGGCATGCGCCGCCCGCCTTTAAATGCTAATAAAAACAATGGCCGTGCGTGAATTATATTCAAATTTATTCACAATTACAAATATGTATTTCGATTTATTGCTTATGAATCGGCTTTAACGATAAACGGAAAGAAGACCGCAAAAAAAAAAAAAAATCATTAAGCAGCATTTGGACTTGTGACGAAATATGTTAGAATATGTGTGAGTGTGTGTGTGTGTGTGTGTGTCGTATAAATAAATTAAAAATTCAGTGAAGCAGAACGACGCAAAATGAAACCCACTTTGTTCTCGGCCTTAGAGATGACGAGTCGCGACTCGACCCAGCCAGTCAGCGCTCCATCATTTTTTTTTTTTTATTATTTTTGCTGGGGTTTCTTTTCAATTTCTTTTGATGTCAAAACATCGCAAGCAGCACAGATGAAAGATGGAAAAAAAAAACAAAAAAAAAAAGTAGAGAAAAAAACACAGTAGCAAATGTTTATAATTGCTTATCACTAGAAATTCTTGACTGAGTGTGTGGAGCGTAATATGTGGGGCACTCGCATTCAGCTTGACACATAACTTGACCGAGTCGACTTCCTTTTGGGTAATTCAAATGATGTCCATGCCTATAAAAAGACCCACTTGGGCCATGAAACGTAAATATATGTACATATAAATATATGAGCACAAAATTTCATTTTTTCATATTTTCAACAAAATGAAATGGATACTTGCCACACACATACGCAACCAACATGCGGCAGCAGAATTATTGTTAAAAGTTCATAAAGCCAGCCATAAAATACAAAAAGAAAAAATAAACATTCTCAAGCAGCTGACAACGAACTGCCAATGCTCTCTCCATAAGCAAATCAAAGAACGCAAATATATTTATCAAATGGTTTCTCATGAATTTAGCTCAGCTCAAACATGTCGGCCGAAGGCGAGCAGAGATCAGATCAGATCAGTTCAGTTCAGTAATTTATTGGAAATATATTGTGGGGCAAATATTTAAAATTTTCATAATTACATATTGTGCGTTCACATTTGAAAGTGCCTGTCAAATTTTGACAGCCGCCTAATCCGTTTGACAATAGGAATTTGGAATTGGCTATGCTTTGCTACTGTCAAAATTAATACCAAATATTGATAAAACTTGAATATGTGCCGAATATATATTTATATACAATTAATAAATATAAACATAAATGTATATAAATATATATTATATATATATATATATTATAGTATAAATATTATGTATATTTATATTTATATATATAAATGTTATATATATTTATACATACGTATTTATACCATGGATATTATCAGAGCAGAGAGTAGAACGCATAAATATAGTTATAGACTCTATCTCTCTCTCCCTCTCTATATATCTTTTACTCTCTCTCTTTCTATGGGTTATCTCTATCTCTCTCTCTCTCTCTCTCTCTCACTCTCTATCTCTCGCTTTCTCTCTATTATCTTGACAAATTCCTTAGCCTAATAAGATATCATCCTTTTAAGTCAAGTGACTGTCAAAGCATATCTCAACTGCCTCATAAGCTGTGTTCAATATGTGCAAGATAAAGAAGAAGAAAGCCGATATATGTGAAGATATAACGATGTATTTTATATACATAACTATACCTATACTAAATGACTAACTAGAGTTGCTTGGCTAAGAAGTAATGATCTATAACTCGCAGTGTCTCATTACTTTGTCAAGTGTTCTGTCAGAGTGAATGTTAAATGCTGAGAGAAATTTAGATAATATACAAAAAATACAATCTATAGATCGTAACTCTGTAACTCGCAGATCTTTAGTTTGGAGTTAAGTGCGTGGCATGACAAGCTGCCCGGCAAAGCTGTCATGCCTAACGACAAATGCGAGTCGGATTCGAGACCCGCGGCCAACGACACCGACCGCAGCCCAGTTGGATGAGTGCTTGACAAGCAGTCGTCATTGGGGGCGGCAGTTGGCAGTTGGCAGTTTGGCAGGTGTTGCCGCGGGGCTGGAATCTATATCCATAAGAGCGTTGCACGATGCACGTCACATAATACGAGCAGACAGACCGCATATCAGGTCTCTCCCCCCCAGCCAGCCAGCCAACCAACCAACCGTTAGTTGGATGGGGCCGGGCTGCTTTTATTAGTAATAACATTTTGAAAGCCTCAAACATGGTCGTTAAATTAAAATTCATGCATTGAGTGCTGCGAGTGTCGAGTGGGATATATGTGCGATATGCGATACCTAAGCCGGGCCTGTGGCCCACACACACACACACACACACAGTAGCTGTGACGGTGGGGTTGCGTGCGTGGGCAAGAGCAAGAGGTTGGATGTGCGGCGTATTAAGTATCGAATTCAATAAAACTGATTGACACATGTCTCGTGTGTTGAGGCGCGTTGCACGAGTGCCATGTTGCAAGCAACTCTTGCTGCTGTCAATACCGTTATGGTTCTCGTTCTTCTTACTGTTGTTGTTGTTGTTTTGGTAGCATCAAATACACGTCTTTCCCCCATAGCAGCACACACAGATGTACTAAAAGTAAAAAATTACAGCATGTCACAGGAGCTAACGAGCAACGTGGCCACGTCCATGGAGGACACGTCCAAGGTGGAGGTGATTGTGTACACCAAGTCGGACAAGACGCTCAAACAGAATATGAATGCCAAGGACGATACGCTGCGCAAGCGCACCTCATTGATCATAATGCCGCAGCAGGTGGATGATCTGCTCGACACTGCTGCATCCGTGCAGCACGAACAGCAGCAGCAACAACAGCAGCAACAACAGCAGCTGCAACAGCAGCAGCAGCAGCAGCTCATTGAGAATGGCAATCGCAATTCGATAGCCAGCATGGATAGCTGTCTCTCCACGAATACTAGCCAGAGCAATCAGTCGAGCGGCAGCTCCAGCTCGAGCAGCAGCAGCAGCTCCGAGGATGCGCATGCCGCCTATCAGGATCTACAGAATGGCAACGGAGCCGATGAGCTGGCCGCCATGCACTCGCCCGGCTGTTCCAGCGCATCGGAGTCGACATCGTGCAGCAGCAGCTCGGTGGATTACTCGCTGCGCGAACAGCTCCACAACTATGCCAATCGCAACGAGGAGCAGCTGAAGTGCATCAATCATGAACTGCCAACCGCAGCGCAGCTGCTCAAGGGCATGAGTCTGCCCATGGAGCAGGCGACCGGCGGCGGCGTGGCCCATTGCGATGCGCTGCTCAGTCCGCAGGAGGTGCCGCTGGGTCGCCGCTACGCCGAGGTGGCACAGTTCAAAGGTCACAGCAAGGCGAGGTGAGTCCACGTCCACGACTGGGCAAACTCAACGGCAACTACTGCGACTTCCTAGACATCCCAGACCGTAATTCCCCCCGACAGCTTCTAATTATCATCATTTGAGCAATTATTGTTTTCACTTCATTTGATTACTTTTCATTCTGATATGTTTCACTCAATGCGAACTCAATTCATTATAAAGTTCTCCCTCAGCTCGGTTGAAAGTCGCCTTTTGGGACCTTGCAGCGCTTCAACTTATTTCATTCCCTCGCCCAAATCCCCGAGGACTAATAGAAAAACTTTTAATGAATTGTGTTTTCATTTAATCAACTCAATTGACCTTTAAATGCTTTTTGTTGCCACTAAATATATCTATAAATAATATAAAATATAATGAAGAGTCTGAGCACAGTGTGAATACTTTTCATGCATATTTCTGTTGGCAAACATTGTTAAATATTTCTATGTTGAAGCCTTGAGTCTCTGAGATTCATAATGAATATCACTCTGTGTGTGTGTGTCTCTCTCTCTCTCTCTCTATCACTCTGTCTGTGTCTCTCTCTCTCTCTCTCTGTATCACTCTGTCTGTGTGTCTCTCTCTCTCTCTCTATCACTCTGTCTGTGCCTCTCTCTCTATCACTCTGTTTGTGCCTCTCTCTCTCTCTCTATCACTCTGTCTGTTCCTCTCTCTCTATCACTCTGTTTGTGCCTCACTCTCTATTACTCTGTCTGTGTCTCTCTCTCTCTCACTCTCTCTATCACTCTGTCTGTGCCTCTCTCTCTCTCTCTATCACTCTGTCTGTGCCTCTCTCTCTATCACTCTGTTTGTGCCTCTCTCTCTCTCTCTATCACTCTGTCTGTTCCTCTCTCTCTATCACTCTGTTTGTGCCTCACTCTCTATTACTCTGTCTGTGTCTCTCTCTCTCTCACTCTCTCTATCACTCTGTCTGTGCCTCTCTCTCTCTCTCTATCACTCTGTCTGTGCCTCTCTCTCTATCACTCTGTTTGTGCCTCACTCTCTATTACTCTGTCTGTGTCTCTCTCTCTCTCACTCTCTCTATCACTCTGTCTGTGCCTCTCTCTCTCTCTCTATCACTCTGTCTGTGCCTCTCTCTCTATCACTCTGTTTGTGCCTCACTCTCTATTACTCTGTCTGTGTCTCTCTCTCTCTCACTCTCTCTATCACTCTGTCTGTGCCTCTCTCTCTCTCTCTATCACTCTGTCTGTGCCTCTCTATCTCTCTGTGTATCTGTGTATCACTCTGTCTCTCTCCCTCTCTATCTATCATAAATACCACTCTCACTATCTCCTTTTCTATCTATCTCTCTCTTAGTATCCCCCTCTCTTTCTCTCGTAGTATCCCTCTCTCCCTCTATCTCTCTCACACATTATAAAAACTACCTACCGCGCATGTCTCTCTGTCACTGACACTCTGTCTCTCTCCGTTTCTCTTACTTTTTCCCTCTCTATCACGCAGACAAACTGTTTATCGCGCATTTCTCTCTCTCTCTCTCACTATTTCTTTTTTCTTCATCCCTTCTTCTCTCTCTCTCTCTCTCTTTCCTTATTCCTCCTACTCTCTCTCTCTCTTTCTCTGTTTTTCTTCCTGCCTCCCTCCCTCGCCCGCTTACCTGCCCCACTTTAATTTCTGACAGACTTCCGACCTCGACTTCCGATTACAATATCAACTCTTGATTGCTTCTCGGCAAGACTTCGAATCTTTAGCTCTCTTTCCATATATATGACTGTGGCTCACTGGCTCTGCTCATTTGCTGTCTCTTATCTGGCTAGCCCAGCTTGCGGCTTTGTCTCTCACCTGCAGCTCATTAGAGTCCTGGTCGAGTGCTTTCCGGAACTTTCCAACACCTTCGGCCAGCCGCTATCTACGCAATCTGTCTGTGGCTCATGCTCATGTGTGTGTATGTGTGTGTGTGTGAGAATATCTATTGTGACATCTCTCATTGTGCTCGCTTGTCTCTCGCTGTCTCTTTCGAGCATTTGGCTGCCAAGCAGAAACTGCATTGTCTCGATACCCTTGACGTGCTTGAACTAAACGATGTCAATTGCTCACTCAGCTTGAAGCAGCGCCAAACCCACCCAAAACCTCTAAATAACTAAGCACTAAGGCCGCTGTGGGTATATGGGTGTATGGGTGTGTGGGTGTGGCATCTTTGGCTGGAGGCTGCAATCTCGTCGTCTTGCTGCACATGCATAATACACAACTTAATTAGTATTATAACTTTATAGCACTCTCGGCGACGACGCGACGAGGCTGTATAGAGACCGCAATGCCACTTTTTGTTACTCTCAACTCCTGTGCCCTGCCAGTGGGAGCTTAGCCCGAAATCTAATAATGGCACATTCCATACACGCATTGCCATTGCCACATTACCATATCAAAAACGTCGACGATGGCGACGGCGACGGCGACTACGGCTTGTGCATGCCCCACGGGCACAGACACAGAGTTGCGCAGCAAACCCCAGCACCTACGAATGTATCCCATCCATGCATAACTCAAAAATGCAACGGTTCTTTTCTGTATATGTGTATTTCCTGATGTATATATATATATATATATACATATATATATATCAAATATTGTGTTGTTTATGAACTTTAAACGTTTGCAGTTCGCACTCAACCTCAACTCTCGTTCTCCCTCTCTTTCTCCCTCTCTCTCTCCCTGTCTCTCGCTCACGCCTCAGGACAAGCCATGTCAATACTAGGTACTCTATGGATTAGTACGGCAATCCACTCGGCATCCACTTGGCCACCCTGCTACCCACTCTCTGCCATTGACAACTATGTTGAACTTTTTGAAAGCTGTCACAACTAATTTGCATAGAGCCACCCACATGGCTGGGCCCAGTCGAGTGTGTGCGTGTGTGTTGCATCCACACAAAGCCCGCTGTCTGCATATTGTTCCATATTTGCTTTTTCTGCCGCCTGTTTTGTTTTTGTTTTTGGGCTTTGATTTGCATTCAGCTTACATTTTTCGCTTTCATTTCTTCATTTTTTTTGTTATTCATGACGTCCAAAAAAGTTTTTATTTTTTTTTTTCTTTTTGCCACGAGAAATATATTTTTGTGTGAACAACTCTGATTGGGAATGGCACGAAAAATCCCTGTATTTCCATTTAAGCCACAACACGCATAAGCTTGGCATAAAAAAAGATGGAATATGAGTTCACAAATGAATGTTTTGGTTAAGCTTGCACGACTGGCAGTTACCCTAACCTTAATTTTTCTGCTATAAATTCTATATTTATTTATTTTATATATTTAATCTGAACTCTCTTGAGATATTTCACATGCTTTTTGGGCATCTGGTTGACATTTTTTTTAGTGCATGAGAAATTTTGAAACATATTCTTAAGAATTTTCTAGCTTTAGAAAATTCTCTGCAAATGCCTCGACTCTCATCTGTTGGCTGCAATAACTACAGGGTATCGGATATGCCCATATATTTGTGTATACATTAAGCATTTAGCGTTGATTCATGATTTCATTTCGCGTCTATCTATTTCATCTGCTGCTCGCATTTATCAGCTGCGGCTGACGGGCTCATTGGGCAGTGCCCAAATGTCTAGACACGCGAATCGCTTGTCTTCTTTGCGTCATATCTTGAGAACAACATTGGCTTAACTGCTTAACTGCTGAATTGCCAGTCGCTAGTCTCTTGCATAACTTGACCTAGGTCTCGGCCGTAATTGCCCTAGTCCCCGTGCCTGATGCGCCAAGCACCTTCCAGCCGCTCGCACCACCAGCCGCCAACGTCCATTTTGCCACATTTTATCTTAATTGCCATGCGTTGGCAATTTACATGCGGCGCCACAACAAAATTTTTATATGTATGAATTCTTCACTTGGTAAACCGTTGTGGGTCGCGAGCGGCACGCTCGCCATATCCTTCAGCTTGCTGAGATACCCTGTAATTTTTATTTTTACAGCTAATATTTGCAGGTGAATCGATCGGAATATTTAAATTATATTTATTAAATACATATATTCGTATATTAAATATATATTTTCCTATTCATAGATTCATGTTATTACAAAAATACTTTTTCTTTATATCTGTTGATATGTGTATATAATATAAATTATACATAAACTTACAGTTCAACTACATATATTTCGTATATTTTTTATATATTTTTCTTAATTTCATTTCCTCTAATTTTAATTTATATTCTTTTATAGTACTTAAGATTTAATCAGTACTTAATATTTTTAATATTAATTTATATTTTTAAAGTATTAATTAATATATATATCATATATTGTCTCAATATTTTGGCACATATTAATTTTAAGCATTTGCTGGGTATTTGCTAGTCATGCAATCTGCTCTTTCCTTTCTTTTCCTTTTGTTTACTTCCTTTGCTTGTTTGCCTTTCAAATAAGCTGCGAAATATATGCGTGCTTCAGACTCGTTTCCATATTTTGACAGCTCATGTATGACCTTGTCTATAAGGTATATATATACAAATTCTTAATTCAGTTTGCTGCAGTTTAGTGTACCATATAGTAGGTAGGGTATTGGCAAGTCTGTTATCTTCTGTGTTTTTTTTTTCTTCTTTTGCCACTGGCATGTCCTTGGCTTCTGCATAAATTCACAGCGACCCGAACTAATTCCTCTAAGTGTTTTATTATCCGTTGCGTGTTTCAGCTGTTGTTGCTTGTTTGTGTTAATTTGACATGATTATGTCAGAATGTTTGACAAGTTGTCATATGGCGTAAAAGTGCTTGAGCGCAAGTCTTGCTTGCAACTTTCTTGACTTGATAGAGTCAGTCGCCAGTTGGGCCTGCTTGGTCCTTTAGGGCTGCGTCATTGTGCGCGTCCTTGGGGCGGGCACTATGCGGCGGAAGCGGAAGCGGAAGCCCATGCCAGAGCCCCAAAGTTCTTTCACACTCATTTCTTTTCTTACATTCCTATTTTTTCTTTTTTTTTTTTTTTTGCTCAGCTGTTTCACCTCCGTTCTTGTGGCAAATTCATTAATAACATTTGTGCTGCAAGTTTTCTTCCTTTCGTTTTCTTTTTTTTTTTTTTTTTCTTGTCCCGCCCACGCGGCCGCCTGCTGGCAGTGCCTAGTAATATATTGTTAAAATGGCGTAAAATTGCCAGCTTTTTGGGCGTCAGTTTGTGACACGCGTCGTGGGCGTCCTTGCAGATGCTTGAGCAGAGGAAAAAAATATTGTATATATATATATAGATGTTTATCTGGGCGAAGAGGGTTGGCCAGAAAAAAAAAAGAATGTGCCGCAAATTAACCTTTTGACAGCCGAAGCCTGGAGTCTTTTAGCTGGCGAATGGAGCTGGTAGAGGCTGCTGCAACGTGGGAGCTGCACATTAAGCAATTTCTATCAATTGTCGTTAGCCGAACTCGCACTTATCTCGACTATGTGTATTTGTCTTTGCAGAGCCAGCGAACAGCAGCTGACGTCGGCTGCCGCTGCAGTGGGCGTTGCTGCGCCCCTTACCGATAAAACAGAGGCTGTTGTGGCTGCGGTCAAGTGCAGCAGCAGCAGCAGCAGCAACAATAACAACAACAGCAACAGCAACAACAGCGGCAATATTGCGCAACAGTCACAAAAATCTCAGCTGCAGCAATCGAACAGCAACGGCAACAACAACAACAACAACAACAAATTAAATGGCCAATCAAATCTCAGCCCGAGCAACAACAACAACAACAATAACAACAGCAGCAACAACAACAACAACAATAACCACAAAATGACATCGAGCAGCCAAACGGATGCGAAAAATGGCGACAGTCGTCGCAGCAGCAGCCTGGAACCGGATGCAGACGACGCAGCCGACCTGGCCCATGGCGGAGCCTTCGATGACGATATGCAGGCACTGCTGCCCAAATGCACGCGACGCTCGAGAGATGAGCTCAGTCAGGTTAGTGCAACAAATTCATGATTGAAGTGAAGAGGTGACATAAAAGAGAGAGGGAGGGAGGGAGAGAGAGAGACAAGGAATAACGATGACAGAGAATGAGAAACAGAGACAAACTGAGAGAGAGGCAATAAGAAGCAAAGAACAACAAAGAGAGATAAATATAATGAGAAAGTCAGAGAGAGAGAGAGACAGAGACAAGGAGCGAGACAGAGACAGGGAGAGCGACAAAGGTTGAATCCAAGTGATTCAGATAAAGAGAGATAAGAGAGAGAGAGGTGAGAGAGAGAGAGAAAGAAAGAGAGAGGGAAATATAGACAAAGTGTGATTGAAGTAGAGAGAGAGATGCAGAGTGTGGCAGACAGCGATGGATTGAGAAAGGGAGCTGGAGAAAAAGAAAGAAAGTGAAAGAAAGGTCAGAAAGAGATAGCCAGGAATGAAAGAAAGAATTAGATTGATAAACTGAGAAATGGAGAGCTAAAAAGAAAAGTAAAGACACAGAGAGTGAGACAAACAGTGAGAGACAAAGAAATACTATAGGGGGAAAAAAAAAGAATACAAGATACAGCTAAAAAGAAATAATTCAAGGCAAAATAAAAGTGACAAATCGAGAGTGAGAGACAGAAAGAGAAGATAAATAATGGCGGAGAAAGCGAGAGAGAGAGAGGTACTTGCAGAATATGTGAGTCAAGCCAATCTAAGTCATAGCAATTAAATATTTAGCTAATATAAGAAGATGAAAATATATATTATATTATACCATGTATTATATATATATAGATATTCATATATACTCAGATCCCATAGTGGTAAGAGTATAGATTTTTTGAAATCGTATATACCATTTTGTATTTACGTTCTTTCCGTGTCAAACTCATGCTAAACATGTATTCATATAATCATATAAATATATTCAAGCATGGATACAAGTGAGGCATGACAATCTGCAAATGAAATTGGCTTTCAAATTATGAAGCTTTTTGTGAGATTTGCTATTGCATAATTAGAAAATACTTAGTAGCAGGGGAATTGTGTGTGTGTGCGTGTGTGGCGACAACTGTTGAGCATATTGATGAGCAGAGCTTTGTATTTGACGCTGCCAGGCAGAGTCAGTGCCAGTGCCAGTGCCAGAGCCTATGGCACACAGTCCGTGCCACAATAAGTGGCAATTACGCAAGCTGCCAATGGGGCCATCAGCAGCCTTTGCCTAGTTGCCACTGCCATTTTGTTGCTGTTAGTCCTTTTGGTGCTATTGTGCCTTTGTCCCTTTGTGCATGTGGCACTCATTCATTCATAATTTGCTACGTGTTGCCATGACAGCCATAATCATAATGCTGCTGCTGCTGGTGCTGGTTATGCCATAAACTGTGCATCGAATGATGCCCATTTCAACAGAAATAAAAATTACAATACACGTTCACGTCCTCTGCTCTCAAGCACACAACACGCTCCCTATATCCTTGCCCATTATGGCTTCATTATTTACATGCATTCGTGCGTGCTGCGCCGCCTTGCTGCTCTCCCATCAGCTCTGGCATTCTTCATTAATAACTGCGAATCCTTTTACCATCATCGTCGACGTCGTCGTCATTATTAAAAGCGACGCCTTTATTCTAATGTCTGACAGGAAATTACAGGAAAGGCGCCGCCTAATATGAATAATGAAGCGCTCTGTCCCCCTCTTTCCCTCTCAATACACTTGCACATTCCAACACACACACACACACATACATATACACACTCAATAGAAAACTCTTTTTGACAAGTCAATTTACTAGTTAATTTGATATGCCAGCTTGATCCACACACACACACACACACACTCCACACTCTCTCTTTCTTTATTTCTCTCTCTCCCTCTCTCCCACACACACACAACTACTATGCACAATTCGCAGCTCGCTCATGCGTTAAGCGCAGCTGTATGCTCTCTATAATTGCTTAATAATGCGTTAGATTGCCAGCATATTGCAGCTGGAGGCGTTGTTGCCAAACTTCATCAATTGCGCTAGCTAGTTGCCATGTTGCCATGTTGCCATATTGCCATATCATTTCCGGCGCTCAGAAGTCTGCTTGAAAAACTGTAGTCGACTTCTTAGCAAAGTTATGGCAAGCATTATTGGCGAGCCTCAGATATTTAGCTCAGTCCAGACAGTGTTGCCAAAGCTCGTTAAGCATACAGGCAAACTTGCAACGTTGCCATATTTCATGGGCCACAACAATATGCATACGTCTTAAGAACCTTTACTGGGTTGCAGCGTTGCCAAATTTCTAAGCTAGGCTGATTTATATTTATGGGCCAAGCGCGTGTTGGATAGCTGTTAAAGCATTGTTGCCAAATTTCTTTGGCTTACTGGTAAACAGAGTTGCCAGACTATATTGCAAGTGCATGTAGCTTTATCGTGCCTTGGAAGAATTTGTCTTGGCTTTCTTTTCCTATCCCGGCAGAGTTGCCAGACTCTATTCACAATTCAGGCAATCTTATCTTGTCTTGGAAGAATTTGTCTTGGCTTTCTTTTCCTATGCCAGCAGAGTTGCCACACTCTATTGCAAATGTATACAAAATTATACTTTCTTGGAAGAATATTTCTTGCCTTTCTTTTTCTATCCCAGCAGAGTTGCCAGACTCTATTCACAATTAATGCAATATGTCTTGTCTTTTTATTCCTTTCCCATGTGATGTTGAGCAGCTGCTGCAAGTTGAAGTAACACGCAAAGTATTGCAGTCAGCTTGGCGCTGTTGCCAAACTTCTTTCACGTTGCCAATTTTCATGCGCCGCAGCGTAGGCAATGCGATAGATGCACAAGTGAAATGAATTGCCGCAAAGCATGTTGCAAAGTCTTTTGTCTCTGTGCGCGCTCAGATGCCGTTGGCCAAGTTCAAAGTCAAAGACCAAATTAATACCTATCTGAGTGTGTGTGTGTGTGTGTGTGTGTGTGTGTGTGTTGCACTACAGATATTGCCACCGAGCTGGGCAACCACAAACGTGTGGGCTGTCTGGCCAGACACATGTTCACATTTTAATTTGTGTTGCATTTCCTGTTGCATTTGGCAAAGGACTCCAGCGGGCTAGCGAGGACGAGCATCTTTGCTGTCTCGACTGCCGCATAAAATATTGATTTCAATGGGCTTCAGCTGACCAGTAAATGCAGCAGCAACAGCAGCAGCTGCTGTGGCAGCCTAGCCTGGCCTCGGCTGGTCTGCGATTTTGGCCATTTATGAATATTCAATAAAAACAACAACCACGAGCCTTGGCGATAAAAGTGTCTGCTGCGCGTTGCCATAACCACAGACAGCTTTACAGCAACAATAGCAACAAATGCAACACATGAGCCGCATGCCGCATGCCGCATGCTGCATGCCGCATGCCGCACGCTGTCTGCCTGTGAAAAGTTTTTATCGCCCGCCCGCCCATCAAAGATGCGAGCTGGAGTTAGAAGCTGACTGGGCTGGGCAGTCGTAGCCGGAGGGAGGGACTACGATGCTGCTCAACTTTATTACTTTCATTATGCCACAACCCTGCTGGCATGTTGCCCATGCCCGGTGGCAACCCCCGGCCAGCTGCCCTTATGGACATACATGGAGATAAGCCCGGCAGGCAAAGTCCATAAACAAGTTTCGAGTCTAATCTGCAGCTGCGGGCCATGTCCAGGTGCACGTGTACTAATTGCAGCGGTATTAGTGGCGCTTTGTCAGCGGCTTACAGCCACGCCCACCTTTCTTATGTGCGGCTTGTCATGTCAGTCGAGAGTGACTCTTGGCATTCCATTTGAGTGTCGATTTTTTTTTATTTTTTATTTAGCATGTTTGCTGCCAGCAGCAGGATATGAGAGCCAGACAGACGTGGGCTGGCCAGGCAGACAGGACAACAACGCCGGACGCTCGGACACAGCTTTAAAGCTGCTCTAATGAAGTGTGTCCAAAGGAAATAAAACGAAAAAAAAAATAATAATATATATATATAGAAGTGACAGAGCGTTCTTCATTTCGGTTTCATTGCCAATGCCATTGCCATTGCCATTGCCATTGCCATTGCCTTTGGCTAGCTGGAAGGAAGTTTGTCACTCCATTTGCTGCTTTTGGGTGTCATGTGGCAGACTACTCGACTCCTTGGCTCCAGACAGCGTGCGCCTAATGGCTGTGACTTTTTGACAGCCACAACCACAGCCCCAGCCACAGCCACGGCCACGGCCAAGTGTCCCATGTCCTGTGTGTCCCATGTCCGGTTTCTTGTGTCCTTTTCACAGCCTTTTCGAAAGCCTGTCTGCGCCCGGCCACTGGCCAGCTTTATGGCCATAGATTTTATGTGCAGCTTATTACATGGCTTCAAATGTTGATTGTATTTGACTTTTGCTTGCGGTATAAATATTCCCATTGCCCATTGCCCATTGCCCAGATCACAATTAGCCTGGTCTACGGCCCATGTTTGATCGAAGTTGTCTTGAAAAACTAAGCGAAGTTCCCAAAATTGCATAAGAGATATATAAAATTTACGCAGTTGCCAAATTTCCTGGCTAAATAAATTTTGTTTCTTGGCAAATTTCAATTAAAAATATTTTACAATTTTCATATTTTTATATATTATTAAAATATGCAAACTAACTTAGTCTGAAAAGCAAGTTTATTGCCAAATCTCATGCGGCAGCGTTGCCAAGTTTCAGCAAATGTTTAATTCAAAGCGCAGCGTTGCCAGACCGCATTTAATTATGCATTCATAGTGCGGCTCTGCAACCAATCGACAACATGTCAACATCGCGCTTCAATTAGCCAGCAGCAGGAGCACAGTTAGGCTAGAGAGAGAGAGAGAGAGAGAGGGAGAGAGAGAGATGGGCGACTCGTCATGTGGCTGTCCTGCAGCCTGCTTTGATCCGCACTAAAAACTAAACACGCAGACAGAACGCACAGGCACAAGGCACAAGGCACAGCAGTCGCATATGTCACCATCTACCAAATGCTACAATGTCTGTGCACAGTTGTTGCTGCTGCTGCTGCTGCTGCTGCTGTTGCTGCTGTTTTTGGCGCAGTTGTTGGCATTGCGGTTTTGCGGCCACCTCTGTTGCTGCCTGCCATTAAATGTAATTCTCTGTGGTTTTTATGGTTTTTTAAAACATTCAACAGCATTTTACGTGGCTGCTATTTATCTTTTATTTCGGCACTCACTTTGCCCCCCACCCCGCTTGCCTCTTGCTGCTGTCATGTCCCTTGGCCGTGTAGCCCAGCACGTTTTCATTCGCTGTTGTTGTTGGTTGTTAGTTGTTAGTTGTGTGTTGCCGCTGCGTCAGACAATAATTCAGTCTCGAGTGCAATTTGCCAAACTACACACACACACACACACACAGAGAAAGAGTGACAGAGAGAGAGAGAGAGCCAGACTCGCACTGCCTCTCACCTTTTGTCATACTATTAGCCCAATGCACAGTGGGCTTTAAGTTTTAGCTGCTGCTAATGCAACATAATATTTCATGGACCTAATCTGCTTGATTGTTAAGATCTCTAGAGCTTCAGCAAGTGAGAATTTTGCAGTCGGGCGCAACCGATACACGTTCAAATTTTAACTTTAATTTAGCTCTCATAGATTTTTTTTACACAATTTGCTACGCCTTCAAGTGGTATATTCCGATTTCTGATATCTGAATTGCCACGCCCCTAGTGGGCGTATTGGTAAACACATTTTCAGTAGAGGTCAACAAGAAGTTAACAAATTGCATTCATAAGGTCAAACGAGCGTAGTTACGGCAAGAGGATTGAGAACCAATATGCCTTTTTTACCTTATGAACAAGTATAATTAAAAGTTCATATCAAATTATGTTCTCTCTGTCTATCTATCGCTCTCTCTCTCTCTCTCTCTCTTTCTCTCTCTCTCTCTCTCTCATTTTATCTCTCAATCTCTCGCACTCTCTAGCTCTTTCTAGCTTTTACTCTCTAGCTCAATCTCAATCATGATCTCATTCTTTCTCAATTTTTCAATCGCTCGCATTCTTTCTCTATCCCTCTCTCAGTCTCTGTCTCTGTCTATGCTATGCCAATTTTTTTTCTAATTTTAAAGTTTTCTAAACACTTTCTATATCCCAAAACTCATTTTCTTTTGCTTGAAATTTATATGAAAGTCATTTTAAATTTGTATTTATTTAATTTAAATAAATTATCTTATTCACACACAAAAGTCCGTTTCTTGTGCTGCAGAAGTCAAGCGGAGCTTAATTGTGTTGACTCTCATTAATTAATTGCTAACAACTGGAATGAAGTTTAATCAGAAGTAGCAGCAGGAGCCGCACCAGCACCAACAGCACCAACAGCAGCAGCAGCTCTTCTATCATGCTTTACTGCGACGTTCGAACCCATCCGTTTGTGTTGGGTTCTTTTTTTTTCGGTTTGGCATTTGTCGCACTGCAAATATTTCATTGCATACTTTTGTGCGGTCGCAATTTGTTGTGCAATTTATTAGATCTCACAGCTATGTGTGTGCTTGTGTGTGCACGTATCGCCAGGTAAATGCATTGAAATATTAGATCGAATGGCGGAGAATTTTTATATTGGCATTGAAATAGCGAAATTGTTGCCAATATTGGAAAACTAAATAGCAGTCAGCCAAACAGACAGGCCAATATTTAACAAATGGCAAGCTCCTTGGTGGGGCAAATAAGATGGTTAAAGGTAGCTCTTTTGGGGCTGGAGGATGCTGTTTGTGCTTTGGCGATTTTCATTTTCAGCCGTCGGCAACGGAAGTCAACTTACTTTCGCTGTCTGCTCAGAGTCTGCAGCAATGTCTGCTGCCTGTTGCCTGTTGCCTGCTGCTTCCTGACCCTGAAACTGCTTCAACTGTTCCAGCTGCTGTTCCTGCTGAAGGCTAAGGCTACGGCTCTGGCTCTGGCTCTGGCTCTGGTTGTTTGTCTGGCCGCCTCGCTTGGCTGGCCATTGTGTTGCAGTGTTGCAGACGCAGACGCAGCTGCAGCACCAGCGCCAAAAGCAGCCAAAATTTTAAAGTCGCGACTGTTTGCTTAACATTACGCGTAGACAGCCAGTAGCTAGCTGTGTCTCTCTCTCTCTCCTACCCAAAATCAAATACATTTTGCTATCACACATGCGACCAGGAAGCAGCAGCAGCAGCAGCAGCAGCAACCCCCAGTGGCACTTGAAATTGCAGTCGAGCTACTTAGAAAGCTTCTATATCTAGATATATATATATATATATATAAATTTCTATATATATATATTCATTTTTGTGCTGCTGTCAGGGGTTGCTGTCAGCGCCAGGCACTCTCAGGCGGCTGTGTGGTAAAATCTGTAAACAAATGAGAGCCTGGGCTAACTTAATAAGTAACGCATTATTGCTGACTGCCGGCCCGGGCTGACTGGGCCCCAAAAGAGTCCGGCGAGCAAATGCCAAATAGTTTTTTGTGCAATCACAACAAATACATAAAAAAGGGACTCGTCGTTGTCTCCTTAATAAGCAATACTTAAGACTTAATGCAGGGCATAAAATATGCGCAGCATTTACCTCGCAGTCTGCTCACTGTGAAGCATGTCCCGTTTTTATTTTTTTGTCTTTGTGGCACATAAGGGTTGCTGCAACCGTTGCTGCCGCAGTCTCTGCTGCTCGCTGTGATTTTTGATTTAAGCATAATTTTGCAAAATGCTCAACGCTCAACGCTTGGCGCTTGGCGCTTGCTGGGACATCCTGCTGTGTCCTGCTGTGCGCTTTGAAATATTTTCAAACATTTTCTTCGAGGGATTTTCTGCAATTTTCCCTTTTTTTTCCGTCTCCCTTTTCGGTGGCCTTTGCCTTTTCTTTGCTCTGTCTCGCATTTAAATGTTTGCCAAATGAACAGACAGCATTGCCATTGCCCAATTTCCATTTCAATGCGTGGCGTTGTCTTGGCATTTTTCGCTTTCAGTTCGCTTCCTGTCGCTAGACAACGCTGCGTATGATTAATGCCAGCAACAGATCAACGAAATATGAAAACAAAAAGTGCCAAAAAACCAAACCCGTTTAATAAATGACATCAAAAATTAAAACTCGCTGCTGGCGCGTAAATCAAATTTTCTATTTGCTCACCAATACCAATAAGGCACACACACACACACACAAATATGTATACAAGTATTTACAAGGTGTTTCCTGGGCAGCTCAACCTAATTTAACACTCGGCCAGAAATAACTCAATTAGTGCCGCGACCTTTTTTCATGCTACCCCAAATAAAAACTGAAGACCAAAAAAATATCTCTCTATAAATACATATATATGTTTATAAAAGAAGCAAAAAAAGGTCAACCCTATCCATGACGTTGTTAGCGGTAACGAGCCACTGCCTGGGTTCAGCTTGCAGCAGAGGCCACTTGACTTGCTTTTATTTTTTTCTGTCGTCTTTTAATGCGACAACTGAAGCAGCTATGGCTAACGCATATACCCTGTCTTGTGTGCCTTGTGCTGCTTAATACCTATGCCATGTGATTATTTGTATAGACTTGACCCACAGCAGAACCAAGCGCTGAATGTTAAGTCTTAGCATTTCAATTGTCTTGAATATTTATTATTAAAACAAAAAAAAAAAAAATGAAACCGTAGTTTAATTGAGTATTCTTAATCGACAGCCATTAAACGTGCCCTGGCTCATATTGGGGCTGTGCTTCGACTTTATTAAGGGTGCGTTGAGGGTAATTTCTCAATGGAAAGTAAATTAAATTTAAATATAAAGCAAAGCTATATTTCATAAAGATTGCCCTTATGGGCTGTTCCAAAAAAAAAAAACTGTAATGAAATCTTCTAAATCGAATCATCCTAGTCAAATGTTTACGCTGGCTAACGTTTCGCTAGAGTATATTTTGTATTTACTTAGTTATCTACCATTTCTCTATGCATATATGGACTCTTCTTGATGTGGATGATGCTTGTTTGTCTACTCAAAATTTGCATTTCCATAAGCTGTGACGCGGTTGCCTTGGCATCAATTTGGCATCGCTTACAGTTGGCAAACAGCGGCAGCAGCAGTCGCTCTTTGGCATCATTACACACAGACCATGGGATGGAGAGAAACGGAGACAGAGAGACAGAGAGAGAGAGAGATTGAGAGACCCCTGCTCCCATTAAGGGCTCAGCACCCTGCAGCTACAGCCCCGGCGGCTGCATTTTTCGTTCGCGGCGCATAAAAGTATGCTACGGCAATGTAAGAGGCCTCGACGCAGTACAATGAGAAGCAAAAAAAAAAAAAAAAATGTAGACTGAACTTCAAAAGACCGCCCACGGCAATTTTCAATTAAAAACGCCTACGCGAATGCTACAGAGATTTCAGTTCAGTGAAGTGCGTGGCAGCATGCGGGCTTCCCCGCCATACAGCCAGCCAGCCCGCTAGCCCGCCAGCCCTACGCGCCCTGTCTGTCCCAAGGCTGTTTTAAAGTTGTGCCCAAATAAAATTTGGTTGATGGCCTGACATGAGATTGCACTCAAGTTTTGACAGCATGTGAGTAAGTCTCTCTCTCTGTGTGTGTGTGGGTCTTTACAAGATTCTGCAGAAAATATGACCAAGAGCTATATGTCACAGAAAGAGATACAACTGCGTATCTCAGGCATTGACAAAATAGGAAGAAAGTATCAAGTGAATGTCCTGGCCACTTGAGTAGAGCGCTCGAGAACGTGGCTAAATGCGGTCGAGTGCGCCGTTGTTGCCTAGCCTCTTGTTAGCTCTAGGGTGAAGAGTTTAAGCTAAAAAGCAGCTGCAGCAGCCCAAGCTGGCAGCTGTATAACAGTTTCCATCTCGTCAAAGCTGCACTACAATTTGCATTAAGAACTTTCTATGCTTTTGCTTTGTGGTAAAAAATAATTTTAAATTAATCTACGACCACCTACAACTGGTATAACACTATAACAGCTCTAGATTTTGTATAACAGCTAGCATTGAAAACTAAAATCGTTAAGCGTTTCTTATATCTAAGGAAGTGACTACATTTTATGCATTATCGACCACTTTTTGAATTCTTTAATATGTCTTTAGTATCTTATCTTTGTATAACAGGTATTACCGCTTAGGCCTTACTGTAGGCGCTGTTTGGGTATCACAGTTTTGAGCATAAGTTTTATGAACACATTTGCCTTTTGTCATCCATATCTATTTCTGCTCAATATAAAAACTGATTTTGTATAACAGTTCTGATCGTTACAATCTAAACATATTTTGGGTTTCATTATGATTATTATTCTGAAAGCATGCTAATTCCATGAGCAATAGAATATATGTATATAGAATATAGACTTCAATATTTTTATAAGACTTTTCTAGCTACATAAAACTGATAACAGCTTTATTTCGGATACTGCTTTGGTTTCGTGAATAATTAAAAATATCTCAGACACATTTAAAGATTTTCACGCCAAGCTAACGATAAGCAAAACGCAATTATAACACTTTTGTGCCATGCGCTATAACACGAGAAAGCTCTATGGTATAACAATTTCTTATTACTTTGAACTGTTTAATATTTTTTTTTACTATTCCATTTTGGTGGTAAGCTGTTGTATAACAGTTATAACAGTTACTAATTTAACGTTTTCTAATCTTCTCTTTGCAGTCACGCACATCTCTCGTGTCTAGCTCGGAGGGCGGCATTTTGGCCGAAGGCGAGACGTCCAGTGAGGAGAGCTCGCGCGATTCCAGCGTCAATTCGCCGCCCTGCGACGTCGGTCTGATGGAGCGTTTGCTGCTAACGCATCCCATGTGGTTTCTGCCGGGCATTCAGCGCTCCGGTGCCGTGCATCTGCTCCAGGGCAAGGAGGAGGGGGTGAGTGCTGATAATTATGAATTTATTGATAGCGCTTAATGGGGCAATTGCGAGCGTATGCAAAAAATTATGCATATCCACAAAAAACGGAGCGTCAGCGGCGTCTGAATGAATCAGCAAACACATCTGACCACAAAATTTGCACACAATTTGCAAGCCCAACAAATATTAAAAACAAAAAACAAAAAAAAAAAAAAAACCATAAAGAAATGCGAAAATCCCATTGCAGGGACAGAAGCAGGCGCATTTACATAAACAAATTGCAATCAATTAACGTGAATGTGAATGGGTCGCGTGTGGCGATAGGGAGGGGAGGGGGGGGGGCAGGGCTGGGTAGTTACAATCGGGATTTGTGGTGCGTGTCCTGGACAAATACACGGCCAGCAGCACACAGAGATTCATTAATATTGCGACAGGGACAACAATGCGAAGCCCTTTTAATTGTAAATGTATAAAGATAAACAAAGAAATGTTACCAGGCGCAGCAGCAGGTTGAGGCGGCGGCGTCGTCGTCGTCGTCGTCGTCGTCGTCGCATTGAAATTTATCTGGTTGCCAGCAAAAGGCAGACGACGCTGTGCCACATGACAAAGGCGACGAGAGACAATAGCTAGCCAATGGGATTTGCACACAGAAAACCGTCTGTCCAGTTGGAGCCGCTGGGGCTGCTGGGGCTGGTTGCTGCCCGTTGCTGGTCATTTAGCAATTCAAGTCGCTTTGCATAGACAATTGAAATTACAACGAAGCGAACAGCAGAAACGCCCAACAAATTGTACAGATTCAATAAGTTGCCAAAGCCGGCCGGACTGCTGGCAGGACAATGCCCAAGCAGGACCAAGTCGCAATGTCCTTCGCTGCAATTATCACGTGTTCGGCAGACAGCCTTACTGGCTGGCTGGCTGGCTGGCAGGATAACAGGCAAATGGTTTCAATGAATGCTTCATCGAATCGCCTGAATGCCAACTAAATTGCTTTCCCCATTTGTTAGCCCAAGGCGACACACAAGTGGGGGCGTGGCAAATGCATCAAAAATTGAAAATTATATGCTAACATTTGTATAAAGCGAACTTGGCTATAGAAAATAATAAAAAAGGGAATTTATTATCGATATGTGTACATCTATGTATATATATTTTTATTTATTTATATATATTTATTTATTTATTTTTATCTGACAATTACAAATGTATTTCAAGCTGCTTTCATTTTATATTGCAAAATAATAAATTAAATGCAAAGCAATATTCGCATATCAAGAGCAGTTTTTGCCCATGCGAAATACAGTTTTATATAAAGTGAAATTGTTGCCATTGTACGACTTAGATATACCTCGCAATAAGCTGCTGCTGCTTGATGCAACTCAACTTTCAAGGTCTTCAATGCTTTACTATTGTGTAAGGCTCCGTCTTCAGTTTTATTTAAATCAAAGGTCGAAAGTGCAATTACTTCTCGCTTCGCTTTTACTTTTCTTCGTATTCTTTCTTCTATGTATCTATCGTTCGTTGGCATTATAGTTAAGTATCGATAGCAGTCAGTATCTATTGATAGTTAACTAAAGGCTCTCTCTCAAATTTCTATTAACCACAACATTTCTACTACATATTCTACTCTATTTTGATAATTGATATAATTTTCCTCACGATTTATGCTTGCAAATTCAATTTTGAAGCGCTTAGATAATACAGAAGAGCAGTTAGCTAAAAGTTTTATAATCTTTAGCCTGCTTCATATCATATTCAATCATATACCCCATTTGTGCATTTTCTCTGCATGCAGGGTATTAAAACTTATATGAACGCAGTTTTTTATCAAATCAAATATGTCGCTTTTAATTGAAATGCATTTTTTATCAAAGGGAAACTTTTTTTCATTGCATAAAAATATATTAATATATATATATATATAATATATATATATTTATATATTATATATATAAATATATTTGATATTTGTACATTGCTTTAATTAACTTTCAATTGAAATGAAAGGAACTTTTTTAAATAAATTGAAGCGCAAAAGTTTTCAAATTTAAGAATGTGCTTGAACAGAGCGAGAGGCAGACTTGGGCTTGCCTTACAGCTGCTGTGCTGTGCTGTGCTTTATGTGCCGTTTAGTCGCCAGTTAAGTTTATTGCGCCGCCTAAAAGCATGCAACGGAAATTTCAATTACGAACTTTTCCTGCTCCGCACAACGCATTGTAAATGTGTAACTTGAATTTGTCGAGCAATGAATATTGAACTCGGCACGCGACGACCACTGCGAGTCGTTGCCCCACGCACTTTAAAAACGGAAGAAAAAAAAAAACCTTTTTCAGCCTGGCAATTTGCAATTGTCGAACGCGTCGCAACAATGGCGCATTGATTGCAGCCGGCGTAGAGCTGGGGCAAAGAACTTTTCACTTTTCACTTTTTGCCAACTGCTGCACCTTCAGACGGTCGCACTCGTCTCGCCCTCTGTACCATATTTATCTAGCTCTTTCTTGCATTTTCTATTCGCCTATTGAAACGCTAATTGCATGCGTCGGCGTTGGCATCGGCGTCGGCGTCGGCGTCGCCGCCGGCAATTACACGCCCCGTCACTCCAGTGAGCCAAGCGCAGCACTCATTAGGCGACCCGGTGGCAACGCGCATCCGTTTGCCGCAGTTGTTGCTACGCATTTGTTTATGCGTTTAATAAAAAAGTATTTGCATAATTGAAATTGAAATTGAAGCAGCCGCTTCAAGTGGCCGCGCACCACCCACCGCACCCACAGCCGCCACGGCACACTCGAACCGCCACGGACTATGCGCTGTGACCCTCTGTGTAAACTGCATTGGTAAATGTTTGTAATTAAAAATCAATCAATATGTTTGAGCCACGAATGTGGCTACGGCTATGGCCATGGCCATGGCTATGGCTATGGCTATGGCTGCCCATTTGTGGCAACACATGTGGCTGCAACAACAGCAGCCTTGCTCTTGGTCCATTTGCCTGCCTGGTATTTTAATTACTTGTTTTGCCTGCTGTCGGTTTCAATTTTTTTCTCTCACTCTCTCTCTCTATCTCTATCTCTCTTTGCCTGCTTCCCACTCTCCCACTCTCTGTTTTGTTCTTTTATTTCAACTCCATCAATCATAAACAGTTCGAAGCTGAAACCAGCAGCTGCCCAGGCGCTCCCCAATGTGGTCACATGTGCGTGCAGCATTCCTTCTGTAATTTGATGTTTTTAACTACCCTGTCATATGAGCACACGCGGGGTATGCTAAAAGCTAAACATATTTTGATATATTACAGGCTTTGATTGGTGTGAGCTCAGCTAAAGTTAGCCAATTTCTGATCTCAAATTAAATATAAATTATATTTTTAATAATTAATTCAATTTTTAATAATTAATTAAGTTTTTAATAATTAATTCATTTTTTAATAACAAATTCAAGTTTTACTAATTAATTAAATTTTTAATAATTAATAAAATTTTTAATGATTAAATTAAATTAAATTTTTAATGATTAATTAAATTTGTAATAATTAATTAAATTTATATACATATATATTTATTTAATAATTTATAATTATATATTTTATACTATATATTATATATTATATATTATATATTATATATTATATATTATATATTATATATTATATATTATATATTATATATTATATATTATATATTATATATTATATATTATATATATTATATATTAATTATATTATATTATTAACATCCAAGGTAACTTCAAGTTCTTCCCTCTTTCACACATTCGCCTCCTTTATTTTTGTTTCTATTTTGGTCAACATTTGGCGTTCGGGATTTGTTATGCCGACCACAGAATGTAATTAGCAGCAAATGGCGAAACGCTGAAGGCTCACAGCGAGCAGCCGATTGGAAATAATTTTTGTTGGACTGTTTAGCGCAGCAGCTGGGACACATCATTAGCCGAGTCAATGGGGGACTCAAAGAGAAAAGCGTTTAGCTTGTCTGACAACGGCGCGTATGCGCAATATATTTGAATGCATTCGATCTATGTGTGCAAGTTTTTATTGCATATTCTGGATTTCTGCTGATTCTTGTTCGCTTGGCATTTTTTGTGCACTGTAGTCTCATTGGGAATGCCTTTGATTTATGCGTCGCATAGCCGCGGGCATTGGTACAAAATGAACTTGTTAAGCTGCTGCAGCCGCCGCCTACACATGTGCCACGCCCAATGGGCGCTTTGGCTGCTTAAATGGCCAATAGACAGGCGAACAAAGCAATCAAATTGAATTTTTTCGAGCGTGGCTTTGGCATTTTTGTCGGCTTTGTCGCTTGGCATGTGTTCGAGGCCACTCGGCTTACATGGCAAAAAGTCAGTTTTGTCCGGGCAACAAAATAAAAAGGGGGAAATAAAATGAAATAAAATACAGCAGCCGAAGCGAAAGGAAACAGTAGCAGCCACATAGGCGCAGACAGTTTTTATTTATCACCCGTCGTGCAGGGAGGGGGACGAGGCATGGGTGCAGGCCATCAACAACAGCAGCAGCAGCCACAGACACAGCTGATGAGCGATAAGGCCGCAGACAGCTGCAGTGTGGGTACCACAAACATGTGTGTGTGTGCGTGTGTGTATAAGCAGAGACATTCACACATTGGGGGTAAGTCCAGAATGACAAGCAAAGCGAAAGGGTTGCTGGCAACACCATGCAGAACAGTCGGCATGCAGCTCTAGAGCTAAGTAGGCAGCTCGAATAGTTAGCATGCCCTAAGCACAGCTGGAGAGTTGCCAGGATTCCTTTGCCGTCGCATGAAAATACTGCCTATTATCGAATATATATTCATTTCCAATGAACTTGTCAAAGGCCAGTGCTTTAAAGCTTTAAAGCCGCCCGGACACGTGCCGTAGGCGGCTGCACAAGCTGCAAGCTGTCTGCATGCATTTTGGCCATGCAACAAACAGCAGGAGGCGACACATTGTGCTAATGAATTATTAACAAAAATTATAATTGAAAGCCGTTTGGCAAATGAGTTTAATGCACCCAAAACAAAGCAGCTCACTGTGTGCGTGAGCCAATGATGGAAAGGCAAAATTGAAATGCGAAGCTCTATACGGAAATCAAGGGAAATCAGCTTAAGGCAGCGTGGGCGTGGGCGTGGGCGTGGGCAGGGGGCGGAACTCTTGAGCTGCAAAGCAAAAGCCGCTTAGTGGCCGCAACGAGTAGATTGTAGACGGGGACTAGCTGGGCATGGGATGCATGTGAGGTCAGCCGCAGCCTAAGAGCAAAGAGAGAGAGAGAAAGAGAGAGAGCGAGAGATAGAGAGATAGAGAGAGAAAGAGCGAGTAGTGGGAGCTGTGCCAGGGGTTGGTCAAGCTGTGGGCGAAAGTGAAACCCGTCGCATTTGGCTTTAAATTCAATTTGCTATGCAAAGCGAGCAAATCGCGAGTAAAACAAAAGAACGAGAAAAGACTGCAAAGCAAAGAAGAGAAGAGAAGAGAAAAGAAAATGAAAAACAAAAAACAGCAGCCAAATGAATGTCAATGAAATGCAAATGGAGCACGCAGGGGCTGGGGGGGCGGCTTGGCTGGCAACGGTACATTTCTATGGCAACAATGCTCACATTACCAATTTGAATAAAATATGAGATTTTTATTATATGCCCCGCTCGGACGTTCGATCATGAAGCGAAGGCGAGTTGCTCAAACTCAACGGTTTTTTTTTTCCGCTTCTAATGGCCGGCCAATGGCTAGATAATAGAGAGGTCCAGTTGCGCTGCTTGGCATAATTTCATTATTTTATGCAGTTCTTTGTGCCCCGCACTAACCACACAAACCGCCGACGCTCATTAGGCGGATATGGCAGGCGACTCCCTTGGGCTCCCTTGGCCATGGCTGGTGTTAAATTGCTGCGTGTGCCCCGGGACAGGGGATACGGTTTCAATTTCAAGTTTTGAAAGGATATGCAAATTGGTGCCCGGACGTGAACGCAACACGTTTCGGAGCGTTGTCAACGGCCCGCATAAGTAGGCAACACTTTGGCCAAGACGCCATTATGCAAACAAAATCGGCCAGCTTAAGCCATCAAAATTTATTGAAATTGTTTACACTTTTGCACGCCTTGAAGTGTTCTGTGTGAAGACTCGAATAAACTGAGCTCTAAGCAGATTGATGTATATCATCTGAGCAGAGCTGTCTGCTGCCTGCTGCCTGCTGGCTGCTGCCTGTGACATGCTGCAGCGGGAATGTGCATGCCACACACGTAAGCGCCCAGGCCTGGCCAGTGGCCAACGCATGGCATGGCAGGCGGAAGCCATTAAGTTGTCAAGATTTGATGTCAAGCATTTGATTGAAAAGACAGACATAGATAGAGAAAGAAAGCGACCGAGTGAGAGGGAGATAGAGCGAGGGCAAATGCATGTGTATAAAATAGAAGTTGATGCATGATTTGATGATTATAGACTAGACTTGGCGCTCGAACGAGCGCAACGAGTCTATTTGCGGCCCGAAACTTGATTACAACATCCCAATAGTGGCTGGCGTTGGGAGATGGCAAAGATGCCTCTGCACTCTCGATTCTCTCGCCAGGAACCGCAAAGCGACCAGACTCTGGGCCAGCAGCAGCTGCGGCAACAACGTCAACGTATGGCGCATAGTGTGAAGGACAGGCCTGGCGGCCAGGCCCCTTGGGTACTGTGCGCCAACAAAATAATAATAAAAAGGGGTTGTCGCTGCGGACATTTTCAGCGAATGCGGCCCAGAGGCAAACGCGTCAAATAGTCGAGAAATGGAAACCGGAAATGTTGTTAGCCCAAACCCGTGGCGGCGACGACAGCCCAAACTGCAGTTGGCTCACAAGCTGTGCCGGAAATGGGCGCAAATGCGACAACGACAGCGACAAGGCTATTCCCCAAAAAGGGGGGGAGTAGCGCCATGTGTGTGTGCATGTGTGTGTGTGTGTGTGTGTGTGCGTTGAGTGCCATGTGATTTGTGCGCTTTGCAATAATTTACATGCAATTAAATGCCCAGCCAGATGCAATGAACAAGCCGCAAACAGCGCCGAAACACTTTCGCCTAGATTTCGCTATTGACTATGCCAGGCTCTCCATCTCCATCGCTCTCTCTCTCTCTCTCTCCCTCTGTCTCTCTCTCCCTCTCCATCTCTCTGCTTTAGAATTCACGCAGAAATTGCCTTTTGGAAGGCTTTGGCTTTGGCTTTGGCACATTCTTTGGTCCCTGTCAGAAACACAACATTTAAATTTACGATACGCAGCCACGCCCCCAAAACGCCTCCTTTGTGGCTGGGCAAAAGTGCAAGTGAATTTATTTTTGTTGACGCTTAAGATTTCGTTGAGCGCTGACCGCAGCTGGCATGGCCATGAGAGGCAGAGATGCAGCGGAGTAAAAGGTAAACAGGAAATGGGAAATGGGAAATGCAAATAGAAATGGAAATGGAAATGGAACTGGGCTGCGACAGATGGCAGACGGCGGACGACAGACGACAGTCAACGAACTGTTAAGTGAAAATGCATTTGGAATTGCAACGCAAGCTAAATGCATTTCTAGGACTTCCTCTGGCGTCTGGGCGCCTAAAAGCTGCCAATGCTGCACTATGAGCTACCTGTGTGCACTGAACGGGGCGTGGCCAAAGGCCCAAGGGGCAATTGATTGCAACTATTGTTTGGGCTGCAAACAATGCCAACGATTGATGTGTATTTCAGCTACACTTATGCACATGAGTGTATGTGTATATGTATATGTATATGCATACTCATATATATATCTATATATATGTATTGATGTATCAAAATGCGTCTGCTGCGTTTTAAATGCCGTTACGCCCTTTTACTGTTGGCCCTTCAATTTGTCAAGGCGTCCATAAAATGCAGACATACACAAGATGTCTCTCCGCCTCTCCCTCTCCCTCTCCCTCTCCCTCTCTCTCTCTCTCTAACTCTCTAACTCTCTGTCTCTCTCTCTCTGTCCCTCTTTCTCTGTGCATTATCCTTGTCGCTTGTTAAGACATTTTACGCTCGTTTTTATCCTGCGCAAATTGCATTTCCTCGACGGGTCAACTAATGCCACTGCCACGGCCACTGCCACTGCCTCTGCACTCGCTTGACCACATTATTGAATCAGTATATAATGCGCTTTCGTGTTTTGCAGCTCGCAACATGCCAACAGACACGCCCCACGCCCCACACTCCACAGCCCCCGCGCCGCAGTCTATCGTCTGCGTCTAATAAAATCAACAGCCGAAAAGTATGCTCTAAAAAGCGTTGCAATGCCAAGCCAAATCGAATAAACATACCCTGTGCGCTGCTAGCAGCCCCCTCATCATATCTTGGCTCTTCATGGTTCTTTTTTGCTATCTTCTTGATGGGGCTCTGCTTTTCGCTTTCAGCTGCTTATTGAAAAGTCGCACAGAAATCATAAACAACGCTGCGGGGCGTCCATATTCGTTTGTAAACAGCCACCCCCGCCGGCCCGCCGCGTCCCGTCTCTCCATATCTCCATTTATATACATATATTTTTTTAGTAACCCCGCCCATTTTAAACTTGTGTAGCATGCAGACCCCGCTACAGTTGGCATTTATTGAAATCTGAAAAAATATAATTGCATGCTTTTAGGGTTGCTGAGCAAAATTGAAAGGAGCACACACACACACGCACACACACACACACATGCAATTGAATTGCTTAGCAAAATACATAGAATACACACACACATAATGGAAGCCAGAAAAAACGCTCAAGTTGCTCAAATCTTTTTCTTCAGCAATTCGTATAAAAATAAATTACAAACTCCGAATTCTTAAGGTAAATCAAATGAAAATAAAGAAAAATTCTTTATTTCATATAGATTAGAATGAACAACAGAACAAGCCAAAAAAAATCAGAATTCTTAAGCAGATAAAGTAGAAGAATTCTTTATTTTATATAGATTTGAATTGCCAGCAGAACGACCAACAGAACAGACTGCAAATGAGCTTACTTAAAATTTGGGTTTCTGCTGAAGAATTAAGGAGCATTTAAAGCTCAGCCTGATGTATATTGAAATTGTTACTTGTTAGGAACTCAGGGAATCTAACGATGCCAAGATTTGAGCAATCGCCCATTAGACGACAACGTTAGACTGGCAGTGCATCTAATGCAGCTCACATCCAATCTGGCTGTCAATGATTGACAGCTGACAAGGTTACATATTCTAAGGGAATGCTAAAGAGATTTTAATATATATATGTATATATGTGTATATATATATATATATATATATATTTACAAGTGTGCTTAAGGCTCTTGTGTGAATAAATAAATTTTTTTTTTTTTTTTTTTTTTATTTAATTTAATTTATATATAAATTTTTTTACAAATACATAAATAATAAATAGAATAATTTATTTATTTTTAATTTAATTTAATTTATATATAAATTTTTTTACAAATACATAAATAATAAATAGAATAATTTATTTATTTTTAATTTAATTTAATTATTCACACAAGAACACTAATTGAGAGTGTGATTCGTGTAGTGAAACATTAATTTAAAGAGTAAAGACTGGTGAGGGATAAATGAGATCATTAAAGACAAGCAGATATGTATTTCTATATATGTATATATGTATGATTTAAGTTATTTTCAAACGGAATTATATTTACAATTATAATATTATAATTTGACTTTCTCAAAAAGTCAAGAATTTGACATGCAGATGCACTCATGATGCTATAGAGCCTAAGAAAATAGTTGCAACTCAGCAATATCCGCCAGAACTGTAAACCAGCTAATATACAAAGTCTGTAACTAGTATTGGCATTGTGACCTGTGATTTATTTCATATATAAATATCTTGGTTTGCTAAAATAGACGAACTCTGACACTATCAATAGATTTAGTGGCCTATTAGTTAGTTTTGCTTTAAGGAACAGAAATCGCATCTAAGTCTAAATCTATGACATTCACTTCCTAGCGACTTTAAGCATACTCCAAATAATTTCTATTGGCGATAGATTCAACTGGAATTGGGTTTGAAATTGAAATAATTTCCGTGGCGGCTGCTTGGCTTTAAGTACAGCGCTCATTATGAAAACTTTTTGCAGGCGATTAACGGAACGACAAGGCTCTGATTGGGGCTGCGCTTCAGCGCCTGGGCATGGCCACTGCCACTTGACCAGGCTCGGGGGTCTGTGTGGGTCTCAGGCCGCACGACTTGGCTGCTTTGTCGCAGCGTCTGCAAAGTTTTCTTAGCCCGCCAGGACAAAGGGACACACAGACTTGCTGAAGTACGAGGGGGAGGGAGGGGGGTAGAAGTGGGCGGGTCATTGTAAGGCGTTGCATACTCGGCGGAGGCGCCGCGGCGTATGCAATACCAATTTATCATTTATCATTGTTTTTTTGGAAAATGGAAAATGGGAAATGGGAAATTTATGTGCGCGCATTTTTAACGCAACATTTAACGCGAAGCGCAGACAAGTAGAAGTCGGGAGTCGGGAGCCGGAAGTCGCTGCGAAAGGCATCAGGCGCTGATTTACGTGGCGGAATTATGACAACAGCTCACTTAGCCCCAGCTGTCCGCTTACTTATGCTCCACTTATTCTCCACTCATTCTCCCATCTGCTTGCAGACGTTCATTGTGCGTGGTTCCAGCCAGCCGAACACGATGGCCGTGTCGGTGCGTCTGCCCCAGGATACGGGCCCTTACATTGAGCACTATCTGATCCAATCGCAGGACAACATACTCAGCCTGGAGAGCTCACGCTTTAAGTTCGGCTCCATACCAGCCCTGATCGCTCACTATGCTCAGTGCTGTGACGAGCTGCCCGTGCAGCTGATGCTGCCGCGAGTCTTGCGCGAGGCCAACAATCGCAAGAAGCTCTCATCGCTGGCGCTGCTGGGCCAGGAGTTCTGGAGCTATGCCAGCAGTCCGGCTGTGCTGGGTCCGCCCGTGGCCGCCAAGACAAATGTCGCCGCCACGGAGCAACTGCAGCAGCAGCAGCAGCAGCAGCAGCAGCAACAGCAGCTGCTGGATGCCAAGTCGCCACTGTCGCTCACAGAGACAAGCGGCCTGGGCACGGCCACATTCTTTAGCGATGCTCTGGCGGCCAAGCCGCCAGCTGTGGCACCACCGCAGTCACTCTTCAGTCCCACCGGCAGCGGCCAGCTGTTGGGCTTCTTCAGCCAGGCGGGCACACCGTCGGACACCAATTCGAGCATGAGCTCGTTCACGACCAGCGGCGGCCAGCACATGCAGCTGCTGAGTCCCAATTCCGTGGACTCGGTCATATTGACCATGTCGCCGGTGGATGCGCAGAGCTATCTGCCAGGTGGTGGCGGTGCCTTGGAGCAGCCACTGCAGCCGCATGGCAGCAACAATTTGAGCACCTTTAAGATGACATCGGCGGCCGTGGCGAGTATTACGGAACTGGAGCAAGTGCGTCCGCAGCGACCGAAGCCGCCAAACACACTGAATCTCAAGCCGCCGGCGCCGCCCATGCGCTGGTCCAAGCCCCATTCACCCGATCAGCTGGGCAACAACTTCACGGTGACCACGACGGTCACATTTTCCATGGAGAACAACAACAACAATAACAACAACAGCAACAATAGCAACGCCAGTGCCAGTGGCAGCAACAACAACAGCAACGGAGCCATCAGCGGCCAAGTGGCCAAGCCGAATCCCGCACAGTTTGTGGAGGTAACAACGCCCGCCTCAAGCAATCCGTTCAATGCGCTGCTCAACTCACAGGCCAGCACCAGCACGTTCCAGACGTTCGCCAAGCGCCTGTCGCCCGAGGGCGAGTGCAAGGATACGCTCTCATCGCAGGGCTCCTCCTCCAACGACAGTCGCTGGCAATCGCAATCGCAATCGCAATCTCAATCGCAGTCTCAGTCGAGTCGCGAGTCCAGTCACAGCCAGCGCAAGATGCTATCCCCCATGACGCCCAATGGCGCTGGCCACCTTCTGCCCGGTGTCGGCAGCACCAGCAGCAGCAGCAGCAAGTCACGCAAGTCGCGCATACGCAAGGAGTCCAAGCACTACCAGGAGTCCGACATACTCGAGAGTCCGCCAGCGCAGTACTGCGCCAGCGCCTTGAGCGACAAGATCAGCGACTACGAGGATGTCTGGACACACGATCCCAGCGATCGGGCCAGTCTGCTCACTAGCTTCAAGCCCGGCCTGGACAATGGCGGCGTTTCGAATCGACGACCCGATCTGCTGGCCGAGACACGTAAGTAGATTCAAATTCATTCATATATCGCAGATCTTCTAAGGATCAATTTCAATCTGCTGTCCCTGCAGCTAGCACACCCACACAGCAGCTGCTGTCGCCCTGTGAAGAGAGCATCGGCGCTGGACATCAGGATACCAGCCAGCAGCTAATGCAGTTCTCCGGCGATGCACCGGCACGCTCGCGAGCTGGTCTCCTCTTGCCGAACCTGAGCAGTGCGACGCCAGCGATGACGCAGTCGCTCACCGAGCCGAGCGCTGCTGCTGATGATGGCGGCGATACGACGCCGACGGCTGCACAGACACCGGGATCGCGCAGCAAGCAGGGCAGCCCCTTCTATGCGGAGCCAGCGGATGCACTGCGTCAGGCTGGTCTGACCAGCGCCGCAGCGGCGATATTGCGACGACAACAGCGCAGCCAACTGCTGCCGGCCAATCAGCGGCACTCGGAGCCGCTCAAGGGTGGCCATGCCACGGCCGCAGCTCCGCTGCTGTTGCCCGCCGATCTGGAGAAGCTGGCCGGCAGCCTGGATGAGCTGAAGCAGAAGCCGAAGCCGATGGCACAGCAGGCGGCTAAGCGCGGACGTGGCAATCGGCTCGATCACTGGCAGCTGGACAGCAGCTGGGAGTTTATGGCCAAGCAGGAGACAAACGGTGGCGGCGACTACGACACAGCAGTCGATTGGCAGGAGAAGGAGAACTCACTGGGCCGCGACAAGGATGGCTCCAAGAAGCGGCCGCTCACCGTGCACCAGATCATTGCCAAGCGTCTGCCCGATCTTAATCTGCCGGAGCTGGTGCGCTGCTCGACGCCACCGCAAAGCCAGACGGCGACCACCACCACGACGTCGACGACGACGTCAACGACGAGCACAGCGGCACAGCTGCTGCTGGAGAAGTCGCATGCCGATGGCAGCCAAAAGTCATTCCAGAGCCAAAATGGCTGTCGTCTGTCCTCGTACGACAACGTGGAGCGCAATTGCGCCGCCTTCTGTCAGACCTACTATGGCGGCATCGACTCGGCGCAGTCAGACGATGGAACCGTATTCTCCGAGCCCTGGGACTCCTCCCAGTGGGACTCCTTCATGCCGATGCAGGATGGTAAATCTCACATGCCAACAACAGCAACAACCTGCGAGGTGGCCTAATCAATTGGTTTTTTCTGTTTGCAGATGCCACCATCAATTCAGATACCATACATCTGTCGAAGTGCCGGCCGGCGCTCTCGGAGGACGACACCATCATTGAGGAATTCAGCAGCACCAAAGACGGCAGCAGCAGCAGCTGCAACCAGGACACGCTCAAGGCCAACAAAAATTGCACCAGCGCCGGCGCTGGCAGCAACAACCACACCAACAACAACAACAATAAGGCAATGCGACCCAAGGTAGCGACCATATTAAGGAATCCAAGCATGCGGGATCGTGAGATACTATGTGAGTATGAGAGTGGAGTTTATAAGCTATAAATATGTTAAGAATAGTGATAAATTGAGAGGGAGGGAGTGAGAGAGGGCGAGAGAGTGAGAAAGAGAATGTGACAGAGAGAGAGAGAGATAATATGTAACCCAAGACCCCAAGGATCATCGTGGATCTACAGCTGCGCATCGACCTTAAAAAGAGAGAGAGAGAGAGAGAGAGTCAGAGAGAAAGAGGTATAGAAAGAGAGATAGAGATATATATTGTATAAAGAGAGAAAGATAATATAGATATATATACAACACGAGTCAAAAGATCATCGTTGATCTATAACTGCGCATGAGCCTTAAAAAAAGAAAGATAGAGAGAATGAGAAAAATAGAGAATGGGGGAGAGAGAGAGAGTCTAAGGATCTGCGCTGATCTACGACTATTTATGGGCCTTAAAGAGAGAGAGAGAGATAATACATATATATGCAAGATAGATAGATGGATTGCTCTACACCTGCGCATCGGCCTTAAAGGGAGAGAGAGAGAGAAAGATAGAGAAAGAAAATAAGAGAGATTCTATAGATGTAACTCAAGAGTCCAAGGATCTGCGCTGTTCTACGACTATTCATGGGCCTTAAAGAGAGAGAGAGAATGATAGAAAGACAGATGGATAGATTGATCTACACCTGCGCATCGGCCTTAAAGAGAGAGAGAGAGAGAGAAAGATAGAGACAGAGGACAAATGAGATACTATACATATATGTGACTCAAGAGTCCAAGGATCTGCGCTGTTCTACGACCATGTTCCTTCATGGGCCTTAAAAAGAAAGAGAGAGAGAATGAGAGACAGAGAGATAATACACATATATGTAAGATAGATAAAGAGAGAAAGATATTATAGATACATATACAACATCAGTCCAGGCATTCTCGTTGATCTTTCGCTGCGCATCGGCCTTAGGGAGTCTTTCCAAAGATTCAGAAGCAACTGAACTCTTCCGCATCTCTGAATCTTCAATCTGTAATTTAATCACTGCAAAGCCGCTTCGGCCGAGGCGGCACTCTTTATCAATGGACAGTCGATCGTCATCGTCATCATCGCATGCTCAATTGCAATCGCTTGTTATTGTTGCATCATACAACGATCCATGGCCGCCGCGGAGCCGCAGACAAAAGCAAATGCGCTTTATTTGATCACGAGCGAGATCAGCTCGATGGGACGACGCCTATTGACTGACTGACTGACTGGCTGGCTGGCTGGCAGGCTGGCTGGCTGACTGTTTGCTTGTTTGTTTGATTGATTGATTGAGCGCACGGGTTGCCCGAGGCAGCCACGAGCGCGGAGTCTATCACTCGGCGAACCGCCTCGAACTGGTAAACTAAACTCAAGCGGATTGTTATCATCGGCTTCGGCTGCCCCAGCTTCGGTTGCTGCAACTTTGTAGAGCGTCTGGAGACTGCAAAGTCTTTGCCAAAACTCATGTGGCACGCAATGAAATGCGTCGCAGTTAGCCAGGCAGCTAAAACAAATTTGATAAGTTTGCAGCTTTATGTAAATATTGGTGCAGTCATGCACTTTGGAATGTAAACTCGGCGTCGCGACTGCTACAGCTGCTGCCGCTGGCCACTGGCTGCTGGCTGCGTTCAATGGGATGCGTAATTTGCCAGCCAAGCACAAAACGCGACCGATTAGAATGTCGAAGACAGACTTTTCGAATCTCTTCTTGAGTCTATTTTAGGTCAGCGCATGGCTGATGAAATGCACACAGTCACAGTCAGAGTCACAGTCAGAGTCACAGTCAGAGTCACAGTCAGAGTCACAGTCAGAGTCACAGTCACAATCACAGTCACAGTCACAGTCAGAGTCAGACTCATTCTATTTTTGGTATCTTTTGAGACGGACTGTGCATTATTTTTAGTTTCGGGTCCACCCTAAACGACACGTGATTCGACGTTTCTCGAGCCAATTTCAACTCTGTTTGCTCAACCATCATATAAACAAATCTTGTAAGCGAATAATTCAGTTGTCAAGCGCAGAGGCCGATAAGCAACTGGATAAGCAAGCGACGGCGAGGTTCGCTGAACTCACCAAATCAGATTGCACCAAAAGTCACCTTGATATGCGCCTATCGTCTAAAATAACACAGCCATAAATAAACCCAATGGAAACTACTCCGCTGTGGGGCACCTTGAAGTTTGTTCTACTTCACCTAAAGTCAATAAGCGGACAAATAGTGCAAAATCAAGAGTAAAGCAAACTCTGCCTCAACACGGTCAAGGTTTGAATTCAAATTATCTAAAAGAAATTGAAGAAGTAGAGTTTGAGAGAGTATGAAATGAAAAAAACTCTGAATATTCAGTTCACTTGCTTGGATTATTTGCTCAGGCAGATTGAGCTAGTTCTATGGGACTGCAGCTAATTCGATCTGTCAAGTTCTATTTACAGTACACAGATCACTTATTTATATTACTATCTATCTAAGTGCTTGCTGCTTGTATTCAAAAATAAATTAAAGCAAGCGTATATTGACTAGAATTAGAGAGGAAAGTAATTGTTATAGGAATTGAAAAGATCTCAGGAGATTCAAATCAGTTTGATCTAGTTCTATGGGAGTGAAACTAACTCGATCTGTCAATAGATCACTAGATTATTATCTCAGACGAGTTAGACCCATTCGCTTAGATTACTATCTTACTAAAATAAATCAAAGAAGCTTTTATATTAACTTGAATTAGAGTAATTATTATATAAATCGAAAAGATCTCAGAATATTCAGATCACTTGCTAAGATTATCTATCTCAGACAATTCGAATCGGTCCCATTGCCATTTAGTATTTCCCAGTTCTTACTGCATTTGCTCAAAATAAATTAAAGAAACCTTTATATTAACTAGAATCTGTTAGTTTAGTGTAATTAACTTAAGAATCAAAAAGATCTTAGAAGAATCAGATTAATGTCAGTGCCTGCCCACGATTACTTTCATAGTCAGTTCAAGTTAGTTTCGTTCCCATGTACAATACATAGATCACTTGCTTGGATTACTATCTATAATAAATTATAATAATCTATAATTAAAGAAGCCTCTATAGTAACCAGCTATTATGAGATTAAATTCTTATTTCCTTCTTCTCAGAAGAATCAGATCAATGTCCTAGTGCCATACATAGATCACTTCCCAAGTTTACTTTCTCAGTCAGTTCGAGTTAGACCCAGTTCCATATACAATGCTATCTCAGACATTAATATTACTATTGTCTATGAAATAGAATCTCAATTCTTTAATCTTGTGTAGGCGCTCAAGGCACACTTCCTGCACAGAAACGCAAATCGACACCTTCACAGAAACCTCCAATTCAAAGGTTTTTCCAAACTACGCAGCAGAATTACGAAAAAAAAAAAAAATGCCAATTCCCAAGTCGAGTTTAGGCTTTGCAAAGCTGATGCAATCGTAAGGTGCAATTGCATTAGAGCGGGATCTCTCGCCGTTTTCATTGTTGTCGCTGTGATCGAGGAATCTTTCATTGTTGTCATCGTTCATAGACATTAGACAGAAGGCCTTGTAGCGCAGAGAGAGAGAGAGAGAAAGAGAGAGAGAGTTAGCTTTCTCTTGCTCTCTTTTCCTTTGCTCTTTTGTGAATTATGAAATGCAATTCGTCTCGAGTCTCGAGTATGAATCAACTCTTTATCTCAGCAGCCTGGCCTCGCTCTCTATCTGTCTCTCTCTCTCTCTATCTCTCTCTGTCTCTCTATCTCTCTTGACAATCGCGCAATCTGTAAAATACCTGCTGCCTGCCTGTCGCAGATATTTCAGCACTTTCGCGTATTGAATGATTCGCGCATTTACCTAACGTTGAGTGTTGGGCCCAAGTCGCTAGTCGGCCACATTTTCATTTGAGGTTTCGCAACGTCGCTCGCAGTCTCGCGGCTCAGCCGCTGACGGCTGACTCAGTGGCATTTCCTCTTGACACAGTTTCGCGCGCGCTCAGGCAGCTGCTCTGATAAGGCATCGACTTTTGCTTAGAACTTGCGCAAAAATATGCACACAGGTACTGTCCGTCTGCCCGGAAATTCCCATTTCACCCGGATTATCGGTGGCGATCCCTGACGGACAACGCTACCTGTACGGCTTGGCGGACGGACGGACAGGCAGGCGGTATTGATGGGGCGGGTGAGACTTTCAGAAATTGAGGTCGCAATGCCTCGCAATTTAGGCCGCAGCTGCGACGTCGACGTCGACGTCGTCGCACTAGTTGCTATCTTTTCGTAGATGCGTCGACGGCGACGCTGGCGTTAGCATCGGCATCGGCATCGGCGCCGACGTCGCCGTCGCTGTCGACGGCAGCGTTCAGCGTCAGCGTCACCGTTATCTCTGTTGCAGTCTTATAAACTAATGCGTATGAAGTTCAGCATTAGTTTTGCATTGGCCGCGTTTAGAGCAACACGACGCGACGCAACACGACAGCAATAACAATAACAATAACAATAACAATTCGCCACAAACAACAACAACAAGAACAAAAAAACGCATAATAATAATTCGCAATAGAAATCGATCTGCAACGGCGATTGTTGATCGATAACAGCAGCAGTAGCACCAGCAGCAGCACCAGCAGCAGCACCAGCAGCGTGTGCCGATGAGAAACTTGCGTTTTCGCCAATTCGTTTTAGCTGGCAAAAATCGCTTTAGAATTTATCATGAGCTGGTTCAGAAGATCGTCGCGCGCACGCCCCGCGAACCGGCCCGCCCCCGATGCCGCCATGGGTGCGGCGAATAGCGCTGACATGTCGAAATCCCTGTGCAGCCTCAACGAGCAGCGCATCGAGCGACTCGAGCCAGAGGAATTCTTTCACGATCCCGTCCATGTGCGCCACTACAAGGAGGAGGCGAAATTCCTTAGCTTCATGGCCGACTGGGAGATAATCGATCATCCGCAGCACGAGAATTACTTCTCCGCTGATTTCGAGGAGGAGCTGCTGCAGCAGCGCACACACACATACACACACACGCTGGAGGAGAAGCTGGCCTCGTGCTCGTCGACCGCCACACAGCCGATGCCGATGCCGTTGCCGTTGGGCCGCAAGCGCAAATTTCTCGAGCTGCTCTTCATCGACAACATACGAACGGGCATTGCGCTGCCCAGCGATGCGATGAGTCAGCAGCAGCTTCATCAATCCACGGTGCTGTGCAAGAAATCGAAATATGCCAGCAGCAGCCTGTCGAGCATCGGTTCCATATCGACCACAGCAACGACGGCAACTGCAACGACGACCACCTCAACGACGACGGCCACCTGTCCGCAACAGGTGCTCAAAGACTGCCGCATCAATCGCAAGCAACTGAAGACTGAAGCACTTGCCGGCTCCATAATGGGCGCCATTGGCAAGTGCCCCAATGCCGAGCTGCGAGCCATGGGCTCCAACAGCTTGGATGCGTGCCATCCCGGCGAGCGCAATACCTGTGATCATTACGATATCAAGCAATTCTTTCACCTGGACGACCAGGGCAACATACTGCTCAACATGGCGCACATTGTCGAGTGTCGCGCCCTGGGCCTGGCCCGTCAATCGCAGAGCCGTCGTCTCTATCGCCGCTATCGACGCGGCTGTGAATGTGCCGACGAGCGGCCGTGCGATAAGCCCGGCTGTTGTGCGCCTTTCATCTTATTGCAGCGCTTGCTCTGTGCTCTGATATTCGGTAAGAAGCTGGAGAGGATTACGCATTGACTCATGAGCCATCTCTCGCACTCGCCCCCGCCCTCTCTCTCTGTCTCTCTTTATATATATATATATAAGTATATCATGTCTGATCCATGCTGACGTCTCTCTCTCTCTCTCTCTCTCTTTGCAGGCCATCCCCGCAATAAGATGAACATTCAGAGCGCTGGACCCGGCGACTCGCTGCGCGCCTATACGCTGCAGCTGGCCCAAGATCCCAGCTCCACGTTTGCCCGCAACATTGAGAACTTCATCAGCTGCACGAAGGAGTCGCGGGAGGCGGCGCCACAGGTGGTGATGCGCAACATGCGCCAGTTCATGAGCGGCATGAAGAACTATCTGGTTAAGCATGGCGAGGGCAGGTTTCATGCGGAGCTCGATTTGGCGCGTGCACGGCTCAAGTCCGATGAGTTTCTCAACCTGGACGCCATGCTGGAAACGGTGATGCATCAGCTGGTGGTGCTGCCACTGCGCGAGCATCTCTACGGCATCTTTGTGGACTACTACAAGCGCAGCGAGGACATTCAGCTGCTCGCCCAGAATGTGCGCTATGCGTACGAGCGAGACGCCTCCGATTTTGGGATACGTGCCACAGTGACGCCGCCGTCACAGTCGGCGCTGCGCCTCATTTCCAATCTGCTGTGGCGGCTGCAGGAGGCCGAATTGCCGCTGGACAAGCTGGAGCTATTCCTGTGCGTCATCTCGACGGTGTTCGATGCGACGGGCTGCCCGCGCGGCCAGCAGCTGGGCGCCGATGATTTTCTGCCCGTGCTGGTCTATGTGGTGGCCAAGTGCGGCTTTGTCGGCGCCGAGATCGAGGCGGAGTTCATGTGGGGTCTGCTGCAGCAGACGCTGCTCAATGGAGAGCCCGGCTACTACCTCACGGCCCTCTGCAGCGCCGTTCAGGTGCTCAAGACATTCATGGCATCCGAGGGTGAGAGCGGCAGCGGTTCCCTTGACGTAAGTACACCAAATCTTTCCAGTAACTGAATACACACTTATCATCCATCTCTCTCTCTCTCTCTCTCTCTCTGGTTTAGTGGCGCTCCAGCTGCCTGCCGGCCTGCTCGAGCGTGTTGCGTGTCATCATACCGGACGAGTGCAACGGCTCGCTGCAGACTCGAACGCTGCCCGTGCGTCCGCACACGACGACGCGCGAAGTGTGCCGCATAATCGCACACAAGGCGCGCATCACCAATCCGCAGGACTATGCGCTCTTCAAGCTGGTCGACGGCGAGGAGACGCTGCTCACCGATGCCGAATGCCCGCAGGATGCGCGCCTCGCTGCCAAGGGCAAGCATTGCATGCTCGCCTACAAGCGCATCGATGCCAAGATTGCTTGGCCCACAGCCGCACAGCCGGGCAGTCATTGATGCCACAGAGCGCGTCCTCCTTCCTATGCCCACGCCATCCATGCCACCCATACCACCCATGCCAACCATGCAACCCGCCATCGCCCTCGCCCTCGCCGCAGCCCCTGTCCCTGCCCATGCCCAACGGCCCCATCTTGCTCACTAACAAGCATATTTGATTAATAATTTATTATTATTACATTAAAATATACTTAGTAGCCTGTAAGTAAAGCTAATTAACGCTAATACATCTAATGTGTACTAAACAACAACAGTATTGAATTAAGAGCGGTTTTTTTTTATCTCATCTCGCGCCAACCACATTGTCATCCAAAATGTCATCAAGACCATCAAAAAGAAAAGAAAGGAACAACGTGTTCGCACCCATTTTTTTGCTAATAAATATACGAATATAAACATATAAACAAAATAAAACAAAAACTATGTATACAACAAATATATACTATATAGATATATATATATATATATACATATATACTCACATATATATGCGTAGTTCGTAGTGGGCCAAAGGTATAGCACGAGGCCATTTATTCTAGAGGTAACCCCAGACAAAGACAGACAGACACATACACACACATATACACAGACGTATCTATACGTATTGCACTCCTTATAGGCAATTTATCTAAAATACACATACGATCTATAAACCATATAACAATCTTCGACCAATTACAGCAACAGAAAAACAATCACAATTTTAATGCAAAACACACACACACACACACACAGAAATACACAGCAAGGCATTTATAGCTATCTTTTTTTAATTGGGAGGGTTATAAAACAATTAATCACAATCACATCTAACACATTTACATATATATGTTATATATATTTATAACGTATGATTATTAACTTTTAACTTTAATATTTATGTACAACTAAAAAAAAGAAACCAACCACTGCTATCGGAAAATGTAATTTTTTTTTTTGTTTTTTTTTTTAATGTATACTTTGTAAAATATGGCAAACCACAAGGCAATTATTTAATTAATAATAAACAATAATAATGGAAAGTTTTACAATTTGTCTTTTTTTAATACTCCCGCAGCCGCAAAGTAGGCAACAGTTTTTTGCTCTCAATCGCCGTGGGTATGGTATTTTGTAGCATGCTTTTAGGCTTGCCAAATATTAAAAAAAAAAAAACAAAATATCGAGCTGCACCCACGTTGGACTCGCTCTGGAAACTTATTTGTAAATGATAAAATGCTCTTGTTTAAAAATTAAAAACATTTCGTTTAACTTAAACTCCTGTTGTTATATTTTAAGTACGAATCTTAAGATATGACTCAAATTTTAATTTAAATAATACATAAATTGAGCTGCTGACGTTTCAAAAGGGCAATTCAAAAGGCAATGAAATATAGTTCTATTTCAATAATTTAGGATATGAAATAAAGTATGCAGATATAATGAACTAATTTAATATAAATAATTAATTTAGAATAAATAATTAAATTAGTATTTTCGCTTGCGGCATATATTACATTCGATCTCGACTTTACCTAGCCATACAGCATATATTGAGCCTAGTTCGGGGGCTATCGCGAATATGGCGCCTGTCTAAAGATGTGTCTCGACTTTCAACACAGCAATAAATGGAGGCCGACGAGACAGATAATTGATCTGCCCAATGGATTATGGAACCAGGTTTCAGAATCAACTCAGCTCGAACGCACACACATCGGCATTTTTACAATGGGAAAATTAATTATCAACACGTGCGCCTCCAGCTATCTATTGTGAATGTGTCAGTGTGTAAATATGTATTCATTATTTTTCGCTTTATGCAGCAATTTTGGAAGAAAGAAAGAAAGAAAACGATTTTATTTAATCGGTAATAGAACTATTGCTATTGCTATTGCTATTGTTGTTATATGGAATATTTTATTTTGATGGCACATTAATTTAGTTGAGATAAGGACCACATACAATTGACGGGCGCTCAACTCGCAATTAAAAATGAAATTCGTGCGCAAAAAACGCGCGCAAAACGCGCCCAATTTCTGTGGCCAATTGCATCCCCAAGCACAGAGACAAGCAGCCGCCACTGTCGCCTGTTGTTATGGTACTTAGAATGCCAGATGCTCATAAATTGCAACAATTCCATTTGATAATTATATATAATATATATATAAATGTACATGTACCTCAAATGTCACTTTAGTCTCTACATGTATAAATCGCAAACTGATCGCTGCCAAAGTCGTGTTAAACGCTCTTGCATATATTTGTGTATTTTTGGCTTGTTGCTTATCAGCAAGCAACGCAGCCGTCAGAGACAGCAACAAATCCATAACAATAACAATAACAACGACAACGACAAGAGTAACAAAAAAAAATAATAAAAAATAGGAAAACGCTGAACTCGGGCGTGCCCGACTAGACAAACATTACTAAACGCCCGCAATTCCTGTTTGTCCCCCCACATTTCATCAATGATTAGAAATTTTGTATTAAATTTTAATTTAGATTTTATTCAGTTTTGGAAACTCTTTTTATTTTCTAGCTCTTGTTATTAATAGCATTATATATATATATATATTTTTTTTTTTTTTTTTTTTTTTTGTAATTGAATTTTATATATTTTATTAATTAATAGAATTATTCCGTCTTTTATGATTTTATTTATTTTCTAGTTCGTAGGCATTTTATTTATTTTGTATTAATAGCATTATATGTATATATTTTTTATATATTTACATTTTATATATATTTATTCATTGAAGTTATTCAGTTTTGTACATTTTTATATTGTCTAGATTTCAGAAATTTTATATATATATATATATATATATATATATATATATATATATATGCATTTTTTTTTGTATTAATAGCAATATATATATATTTTTTAATTTATAAATTTTATATATGTTTTTTAAATTCTTATATTTTCTAGATTTTAGGAATTTGATATATTTGATATATATTATATATTTTGTATTTTTGGCATTATATATATTTTTTAATTTTTAAATTTTGTATATATGTTTCAATTAATAAAGTCATTCAGTTTTATAAATTCTTATATTTTCTAGATTTTTTTGTAATTTATTTTTTTTTATTTTTTTTTTTTTTATTTTATTTTTGGTATTATATATATTTTTTAATTAATACATTTTATGTATATTTTTTAATTAATACATTTTATATATATTTTTTAATTAATACATTTTTATTTGTAATCTTGAAGAAGTTTTCCTTGCCGCACTCAGCCCGCTATTCTGAACACGTTGACTTATGGTAATAATTTGAGATCTTTGTTGGGACCCTGTGACAAACAACTGGCACACAAACAATATACTCCGCTAGCTTAGCCACTTTGAGTGGGTTGAGGGTATGGAAAGGTCCAATGACGCGATAATAAAACATTTTTGCACCCCAGATGTGCTCAGCTGGTCGGACCAGACGCCGAAGTTGAAGTCAGGGGGACCCTACCAGACCGCAGGGAGGCCGAGGGGCTGCGGATTCTTTGATTAGGCGCACTTGAGTACAAAGCAACAACAATTATGTCAACCACCAATAAATATATACATGTACACAATGTGAATTTGTGTGTCTGCGATTGTATGTGTGTATGTGTGCGTGTGCTTCGGCTCAAGTGGGTCGCTTCATAGACTCCGCGTGCTCCAGAGTTGGCTTGACTGACACGGCTGACTCAATGCGAATGACACTTATAAAAGCATTTTTGCTTCTGCAAACCGAAAATAGTAAAAAAAAAAAAAAAATAAATATATTAATATAATATTTAAAATCACATATTAAAAAAAGGGTTAATATATTTTGTAATTCAAATTTCTAAAAATCAGAATAATTATACTTTTCATTAGTACTCAAATTATTAATTTATATTGAATAGATTAAATAATAAACTTAGTTTTTGATTTGTACTTAAATTTGATTAAAATAATATAAAATAACAGAAAAGATTTTTGTTATTAGTTTTAATGAAACGATTAATATTGATGGCAAAATAAATTAATAATTTTCTTAATTCACATTGATTTTAATTTTATTAAATTTTGTTAATGTTTTTATTGTTTTTTAGCTATTATTATTTTTATAAAATTCAACAGTTTTCCATAAAAAATATTTCGCCTTGTGGCAAGATGCACTGAGCTGCTCCAAAGTCTCAGAAAACTGAATTATTCATAACTTTTTTGCATATTCATTAAATAAACTTGATATTTACTTGACATAAAGCACAACTGAAGTCAAAATTAAATTTTCATTTTAATATGATCACCTTGACTTAGAGAAATGAATAACTTTTCGATTGACCCACGTCAATTGGCGCTCAACTTTGGCCGCGCGTGTGTATCCCGAAAACAACGAATACAACTGAGTCCATGCTTAGAGCTGTGTCCGTGTGTGTGTGTGTGTGTGTGTTTGTTTGTGATTTGTATGTACGTATTACGCATACGCCTGTTGCGCCTCGTGCGCAACGAAGACGACAATCGGCATCGGCATCGGCATCGACATCGACGCGGCCGGATCACTCGCATTGCACAGCAGCTGAGGCGCCGAGCGAGCTGTAAGCTGATCGCAGTTCAGTCAATGCTAGGGTCTGGTGCGCGTCGTTCGACTCTACCCAATTGATATAGTTAGCTAATATATATATATATATGTATATATAATCATATATATATATATATATATATAATTTTTTTTCTGTGTTACGATTACCGTTGTTTTTGTTGTTATTTCGATTTGCGTCGCAGTCCCGGCTGGCCAAACAGAAGAAGCGATGCGATCGCGCGCACACAGAGGAGAAGCAGAGACAGCCATAAAGAGCTTATAGAAAATAAAGGAAAACAACAACAATAAAACAACAGAACACATTGTTGAATAACAAACAACAAATACACATCAAAAATAATAAAAAAAAGAGAAAGAGAAGGAGAAAGAAGAAAACACATCGCGGACTCGTATTGGCATTGAATTGATAGAGCCGTCTAGGCCAGTAGTGAAGTTGACCAGAGCCATGGAGCTGTATACGTCGGACAGCTCGGACACGGATTCGCGCGAGCAGAAGACCATCGACTTTGGTCGCATGAATCTGGATGTGGTCACGCTGGAGGATCACTTGAGCTCGCCCCACAAGGCGCTGCTCAAGACGAGCGGCGACTTCGAGACCATGCTGCTCAACCACAATCGACTGGTGGTGCTGCCACGCGTGCTGCAGCAGTTCACCAATCTCAAGATACTCGATCTGAGCTCCAATGCGCTCACCCAGCTGCCGGATGCAATTTGCCAGCTGCCGCTGGTCACGCTGATAGCCAAGAATAATCTGTTGACCAACTCGTCGCTGCCCAAATCGCTGCTCAGCAAGCAGGCGGGAGCTGTGCATGGCGGCGGCACCTCCACGCTGAAGGAGCTCAATCTGAGCGGCAATCAGCTGATCCATTTTCCCGAACAGGTCACCGAACTGCGCCAGCTCAAGTATCTGTATTTGGGCGGCAACAAGATCTCGAGCATATCCAAGGATATCTGGAAGATGCAAAGGTATAAAAAAAAAGCCCCCAGACAAATCCCAAGTACTCCGCTCTCCCTCTCTCTCTCTCTCTCTATCACTCTATCTCACTATAAATTAATTTGCAGCAAACTCAGGTTTTTGCTTGATAATCTGCAAGATAGAAAGTTATCAAAACCGCACGCGGATCACACAGCTCTATCTCATATCTCTCACTCTCTGTCTCACTATCTCCCCCTCTCTTTTTCTCTCTCTCTCCCTCTCATCTCCTTTTTGCTCATTATACAGCTGAGCTCCTATTTGCACTGATCCACTTCATAGCTATCATAAATTAGTCTTCCCTACATCCCACTCCCATCCCCGCCAGCTGATGCTGATGCTCCTGCTCATTTGCATTTTCCAAACGGCTCTCGCATGCTCAGCTTGAGTTGTTGTCAAGCGTAACACTTTGGTGGCGAATAGACGACAGCGGTTGGGGGTTCAAGTCTATTTGATGGTCTGATAAGCGCACTTTCGAGTGGCTCGGGGTGCGCATTGTAAAAGCCAAATCTATAACGAAAATAATTGAAACACACACACACACACACACAATCGACAAAGCCATAAAAAGGTATACATATAAATATATGTATACATATTTATATCAGTGGGGCATATTTATAAGTAAACACAATAATAAATAAAAATGAAACAAAAGAATATGTGAGGCAAACACTTATCACAATTGCCGAGTTTCCTGACCAGCAACAGCAGATTGCAGAATATGGAAAAACCGAACTCAGCATAACCAAATTCGTAGACCTTATGATTTTTATTCATTTTCTATTTTTTATCAGTCTGATTAATATCGTTCGACACATAGATAAAATCTACGATAGCTCGGACAATCAATTCGCATAACAATTGAAGTGCTATAAACAGCACAAAGAATATTGTTTATTGTCAAGGGATGGGGGAAACACTAAATCAAGTTGCATTATCTTATGATACCAACTATCGAGAACTGAACATTTGGACCTGTACTACTACGGCAGGCTCTCTTTATCAGGTGCTCGCACCTAGAAAAGTTTGCCCCATTTACGAAGTTATTCACAGCTCATGAATATGTATTATAATACACGTAAACTATTTGTTTTTTTTTATCTACAAGCTTTTTTCTATGAAGGAGGTAGACATGCCCCTAGTAATACTGTCAAGTCTAAGTACTTATATAAACTATTAGATAGACTTGTTTACCTTTCCAACGTTGTTGCTCGTTATAAGAATTTTAGCACAGCTGAAGTCGACCCTGAACTGAAATGGACTTAAGCCGCATCTGATAGCGGCTGTCGCTGACTGGCAGCCTTTGTAGGGCATATCTCAACTATCCAAGTGTATTTTTATTTTATATTTATAAAAGGATGAATCCAAGTGAATTTCTTTTAAATTTATTTTTTAATAGGTTTTTTTTATTAAATTTATTAAAAGATAATTAATTATTACTTTATATTTATCTTTTAATAAATGTATTTTCTTTTCCATTTGTAAATGGATGAATCGTAATCTAATTTTTTTTATTGATTTTTAATAGTTTTTTTTTTTTTAATTTATTGAAAGATAAATCATTTTTTATAAAATGATGAATTCAAGTCTATTTCTTTTTATATTTATCTTTTAATAAATGCATTTATTTTTTAAATTTATTAAAATATAAATCTATGTCTAATAGTGCTTTTATATTTATAAAGGGATGAATCCAAGTCTAATTTTTTTTTATATTTTTATTTTTTTTAAATTTATTAAAAGATAAATAATTTATAAATGGATGAATTCAAGTCTATTTCTTTTTATATTTATCTTTCAATATATGCATTTGTTTTTTAAATTTATTAAAATATAAATCTATGGCTAATTGTTTTTTTTATATTAATAAAAGGATTAATCCAAGTCTAATTTTTTTTATATTTCTTTTTTAATAGGGTTTTTTTTTTCAATTTATTAAAAGATAAATCATTTTTTATAAAAGGATGAATTCAAGTCTATATCTTTTTATATTTATCTTTTAATGAATGTATTTTTTTTTTAAATATTATTAAAATATAATTCTAAGTCTATTTGTTTTTTATATTTATAAAAGGATGAATCCAAGTCTAATTTTTTATTATATATATATTAAATAAATATTTTTTTTTTTATTTTTTAAAAGATGAATTTTTTTGTATTTATCTTTTGATATATTTATATATAATATATAAATTATTTAAAAAAAATAAACTTCGATAGATTAGGATTAAATTTTAACCCAATTGTGTGGACTAAGGAGTTACAAGATTAGAGAATAGGCTATACGAATATATACAATATTATTAGCTATATAAATACGACAGATGAGCTGGGACTAAGGAACTACGAGATCAGGGGATAGTTCAAAATGATATCTACTATAAGGTATATGAATTTATTTTCTGAAACAGCTGAAACGAGAAGTTACCAGATTGGGAGAGAAGTTACCTGATCCCTTGATTATTTATATACCTCTAATCCATAAATGTACTTATATTATGAAAGTTAATAAGAAGTAAGTCAAGAGAGATAATAGATCATAGAAAGGAAATGCTACTGGCCCAACTGAAAACATAATGAGGGAGATTATACATGAGTAACCTAACGTTAGGTCATAAGTAAAGGAAATCAAAGAGAGAGAGAGAGAGAGAGCGAGAGAGTAAATGCTAAAACTAAATCGAATGAGCGTTAAGAGTTGCTGCACGCCTACTTTTAACCAACTGCAATTTGCTCCATTCACAGTCTTCATGTGCTTTCGCTGGGCGGCAATCTGGTGAACGAGGTGCCCGAGGCGGTTGGCTCCCTCAGCCAGCTGCAGGCGCTGGTGCTCTGCGACAATCTCATCGAGCATCTGCCGATGAGCATAGCGCGACTGAAGAACCTCAAGTCGCTGCTGCTGCACAAGAATAGACTGAAGCACTTGCCCAAGGACATTGTCGCACTGAAGAACCTGACCGAGGTGAGGCTGCCCGATGGGCCAATCACTGCAATCGATGATATTCAATAAAAACCCATTCGATCTCTCGCCCTTTAGCTGAGCTTGCGCGACAATCCGCTGGTGGTGCGCTTTGTGCAGGATATGGCATTGAAGCCGCCGACGCTGCTGGAGCTGGCCGGTCGCATTGTTAAGGCCAGCGGACAGAAGCCGGGTCCAGCGGATGTGCCGCGCACCCTCGTCGAGTATCTGAACAGTGCCAATTGCTGTGTGAATCCCAACTGCAAGGGCGTCTTCTTCGACAATCGTGTGGAGCACATCAAGTTCGTGGACTTCTGTGGCAAATATCGTGTGCCGCTGCTGCAGTACCTCTGCTCATCGAAATGCATTGAGCCCGAGGAGCTGTCGCGCGCATCCAGCAGCAGTGCCAGCAACGCCAACAGCGGCTTCATGATGCGCAAGGTACTCCTGGGCTAGCCGCAGTCCAGATAACATGGTTCGGGACCGGATCCGTGAAATGTGCCCAACCGACAAGTCGACCACCACGCGTTAGCCAGTCGGCCAGGCCAGCAACGGAACGGTGCCGCTGTGGTCCGTTGGCTGTGGTTCTTGTTCTTGTTGTTGCTGTCGTTGTCGTTGTCGTTGTTGTTGTTGTTGTTGTGGCGACGGCGGCGGGTATCCATTGGCTTCATCACATTATCAAATTTTTTACCAAATTTGCTCTATGAATTGTTTTTGGTTCATTGTTGTGTTATTTCCTGTGCTACAAACTCCCCCAAACTTGAAATATATGTGCACATATGTGTGTGTGTATATATATATATATATGTATGTATATATACCCAGTGGGTTTTATTTAGACTTGACATTGATTAGAGGAGCACTCTGCAGTCCACTTATGATACTACAATACATATTATCCATGATCTAAACATCGTTTTGCTTAGTGAGAAATGTTTTCCTTATTTTTCCTTATTTTTCTTTTTCGATATTCTATTTATGAAAAGTTAATGTAATTTAAAAGATATGCCTAATCGCCCAATATCGGATTGGGGGAGTTGAAAAATATAGTTAACGAGAGTATTTGAATAACTTTTCAACTTAAGAGATGAATTCATGCAACGGTACAGAAACACAAATTATGAGACGGGGCACAAAAAAAAAAAAAAAAAAACACAAAGAAGAAGAAAATAATATTTAGCTCATCCGAGCTTTCCAGATAAGCGAAACTCTGTCGCGCAGAATGTGACCGATCGGAACTTAATGGTCGAACTTAATTATAAATGATCCATGGGTAAATGTATTTGTCCGTCCGTACATCTGTCCGTCCGTACGTCCGTCCGTCCGTCCGTTCGTCCGTCAGTCATGGGCGAGTTTACGAACTTATAGCTAGTATGGTACTATGGGTAACAAATCCAGACAGAATGTGTGCGCGGAACAAGGTTTAAGTTGCATATTATATCAGCCTAATGAATAATGAATCTGTGCATCCCACGATCCTTGGGATTGGTCTGGTCTGAGTCTCAGTCTGTGTGTCTGCGTGAGTGTGGGTGAATGTGATTTAGGTGCACGTATTATTTTTATCTCGTACTCATTTTATGCTATTTATGCGGAGTAGTTGTAAGTATTTTCGTAATAGTCGCTTGGAAGTGGCAATTGGACTTGCAGCGAATGATCTATTGGTCCATGACCTCCTGGCTGGTGTCATCCACCTCCATGGCAGCCGGCTCATCCTTGACAACATCGTCGGTGGCCATGTCGCCAGTGATTGTGCTGCTCTCGCTCATAATGACCTCCTCGAGGCTCGCTGCGATCGAGGCCTGTGCGGCGGCATCCTCCTCGGCGGGTGTATCCTCCATGGGCTGATCGTTAAGCGTCAATGTGGGCGTGGCGTTGACTGCAAAATTAGCCGCTTCGGCTGACGGCGTTTCGTTGGCATCGGCAGCCGTTGGCGATTGTGGCGTTGTGGCCAGCTCATCGGTCTCAATGGGCACGGCCGCAACTGCAGCGGCACCGACAGCCGCATCCTTACCTGCAGCAGCTGTCTTACTTACCGCTTCGGGGTGCTCTGCAGCCGGTGCTGCTGCAGTTTTTGCCTTCGGCTCAGCATCAGCTGCTGCTGCTGCTGCTGCTGCTGCTGCCTCAGTCTTTTCAGTATTGCTTTCGTCAACGGTGTCTAGCTTGGCCTCCAGTTGAATCTCAGTCTTGGCCTCGGCATCGGCTGCCCTAGAGGCCTTAGAGGTTTCCTCCTTGTCAGCATTAGCTGCAGATTCGCTGAGCTTTTCGGCTGTGGCCTTTGCTGCTTTCTCCGTTTTTTCAACAGGCTCCAACTTGGAACTGCCATCTGTGGACTCTTTCTTCTCATCAGCGTTGTCGACAGCGGCGGCTTCGCTCTTCTTCGCTTTGCCGGCTTCTGGCTTCTCCGTCTTCTTTTCAGCGTCCTCGACTTCCTGCTTTTCAACGATTTTCCTCTCACTCTCAGCCACATCGGGCTCATCTGCATCAGGCAGCGGTGCATTGACCTGACTGTCGATTGCTGCATCCTTTACGCTCTCTGCAGCAGCGCTGTCAACCTCATCGGGCTCGGCCACGTTTGCAATGTCGGCATCGGGCTCCGTCGTCTCTTTGACGTTCTTGTCCACGTTGAATGAATCCTTGGCCTTTGGCGGCTCCTCCTCCTCCTCGTCGGGCTCCTCGATTTCGGGTATCTCCCGAATGGCTTCAGTCTCATCGGTCTTCAGATCAGCACCTTCGTCGGCAGACTCCGCCTTGGCTTTGTCTGGCTTGCACTTATTGCTGACGCCGATGGCGTCCTCGTCCGCATCATCGGCATCCGCTTCGTCGCGCTGTTCGCTTTCATCGAAATCGAGTTTTGCCTTCTTGGCCTTCGGCTGGGCAGCGACGGCGTCGTCGCGTGGACAGCTGACTTTAATAGCCACGCTACTGACCTCGTCGCTGCCGCCGTTACGCTCATCGCCATTATTAAAGATATTCTCGTTTTCCATTTCAATATCGATATTAACCTCGAGCGAAAGATCTCCGTTACCTACAGAATCTAGTGAGTCGCCGTTCTCACTTTCGGAACGCTTTCGACCTGGATCAATGGTGCTCACAACTAAATACAATGGACACATGAATGTCGTTTAAGTTACAGGCTGTCCTCCTCGTCTGTGTACCCCTCTACTACTACTTACCCAGTATGTTTTTCTCCAGCGCTCGCATGTACTTGTCGATGCGCGAGTATTGCTTACGAGGATCAATCAGAAGTTCGCATAGCCGCTGCACAGTGAAGGGAGCAGCATTGAACAAATCGAGACGCTCTAGCAGTGAGGACTTCATCGTCTCATAGTTGAACGGATCTACGTTCGGATAGTTGGGTATCTCTATAAAAAAAAAAAAAATAATAATAATAAAAATAAATAATAAAAAATGGGGTCAAAGTTCATTTTGGAAGTGGGCAAGCGGCTCATCTGAAATCTCATTTACTTACCCTCCAGACGCGGTGGATCCTCGTTGAAGTGCTTGATGACATTAAGCAGCTTCTCCCGGAACAGATACTTGAGGCTGGACCACTTGAAGATGGTGTCACCCGTTTTGGCCACATACTGCAAATAGTCCTCCAGCTCCTTGGGTATTTCCTTTTGCTTGAGCTGTGTGAAACGATCCAGGATTTGTAGAATCTCATCGCTATTCTCCATGGTAACCATTGTTGCTCGTTAGCTTTAGAGAAACTCTGCAAAGGAATGCGAGTTGGACTTGTGAACAAACCGGGCGGTCAACAAAAAGTAAAGTAAGCAAAGAAAAAAAAAAAAGTACTCAGTGTGGCTGAAAAATTTTCTCGCTCCGTGGTAGACACACAAAAACCGAAAGGAAACTGCAACTATTGCCGACTCCCATGCACATATGTATGTGTGTGTGTGTGTGTGTGTATCGAGAGCAGCTTAGCGCGAGTCTGTGTGTGTGTGTGCAGCCGGTATGCGCCGAATCAGCGACAGACGCTGCTGCATTCCCTCGGCTGCAGCCAAGATTGCCAGATGCAATACGAATGTACCAAAGCCCAATAGTTGCTCAGGTACAAATTGGTACTCCTATGAGATGTACATGCACTACGTGTACCTAATTTAAGGACACTAAATAAATATCTAACTGAAAATGGAACTCTATTTATTTATATTTAACTCTTGGTTGTTACCTAGGGGCTTCGGGAATGCAGCTCGTCGTAGCTGAGAAGCTGCAAATCTGCATTGGCGGGTTGAATCATCCAGCCGCAGGCAGAGAGAAAACCATTTAACGATGCATATACACTAACACACACACACACGCACACACACACTACACACACACAGAGGCAAGCGCGCTTAAAACTACAATTGAGAGCAATTCAAATGAGAGTCGAGCGATGTCTGCAAAAGTTCATCTTGCGAGTGGTGGAGGATTCCTTGCGAATTTACACTGAAAAACTAGTTATGGTGCCAGCCCAGCTTGCACACAAGCAGAAGCATATGTATGTATGTGTGTGTGTGTGTGCACTTACTATATACCTGAGCATGTGTAATTATGGGTATATTTGATTCCGGCTCTCGCGCAAAAACTAACTTAGCAATTGCCGCTGAAGAGGCTAATCTTTCACATTCATATTTACATGATTTAATTCGGGTGGAAAAATAACAGCCGAATATCCTAATAATGTCGGCTTTATTGTATGCGTTGTCGGTAAGTGTATGTCATGGCATCCTGTCTATGTGCCGTACGGCGTTTTGACTTACTTCGTTATTAGGAGCGAGTGTCGGAATACTTTTTCTTTGCCTGCAATTGCGTTTGCGGCCACTAGAGCACTATCACAACTTAGCTTAGCTTCAGATTATACTCAAACTTTATTTATTTTGCTCCGCTTGAGACCGTGTAAGCCGCAGCTAAACTATCGATATACAGGCTACCACCAGGAATAGCTTGCCTACGCGTAACATACGATATCGAAATACCTGGCAGCGATACTCTGCATATTTACATATTAATGTTAATGGGGTTGGCAAGCACAGTAACATGCAATTGTACTGAACATATAAATTGCTTATATTTACCAAACTGCGCAATAAATAAAAGCAATTTATTTCTTATAAAACAATAAAATGATCGAGTCATGTACCCATTGTACCATATCAACTGTGGAGGTATAGTGTTGTATAGTGTTAGTCTGTGCCTATCGATAGGCCTTCGATTGTCGTCGCACCGGCAACAGGTGTAACTGACAACAAACTGAGTTATGCACAATTTACGTTTGTTGCGTCAACTGCGCTGCAGCTTCGTCTTACAAAACCATGGAACAGCAATAATACATTCGCCACCATGCCGTCTGCTGGCCAGCCACCACAAGCGCAGTGCACTGGGTGCAATCCCATCAGATCAGCTGGACCGACTGAAGACCGAATATTTCGAACGGCAATGCGAGTTGAGCAACGAGGATTGGCAGCACCTGCGACACACACTAACTGAAAACTACAAGCACATAAATGCCACCAATGTGGATGCCATCATACTGGGCCTGTGCGGCCGAGCCGAGCAGCTTTCATTGGCCAAAAGTTATCTAAAATATTTACAGACGCAGAACATCAAACCCAATGCGGCGACAATGGGTCGACTGTTGCGCATCTATAATGCCACCTATCATACGCGCGTGCTCAGCGACGAGGAGCAGTCGGAAATTGTACAAATCTGTGATGGGCTGCAAGGTGCCCACGCTATCCTAGATGCCAGTAGCTGTGAGAACTTAATCCATGGCCTGGTGGCCACCACGCAGCACTGGCAACGCGCTCTGCCGCTGCTGGACATGATGAGCCTGACCAGTGCACCAACCGTGGCCGCCTTTAGTGCACTGGCGGCAAAGGCTTTCACCGCGGATCAGCCCGAACTGGGCTGGCGGCTGCTCGAGCAGATGATGCAAGCGCGCAAGCTGCCCAAATGTGAGATCTTTCTGTCGCTGCTGGCGCACAGTGCAAAGAACGTGCAGACACTCGGGGCGCAGCTGGAGCGATTGTTCTGCTTCCTCGAGCTGCACGACATTGTGATCAGCGATTTGGTAGCCCAGGCGCTGCTGGCACTGGCGCAACGGCTGCCGCAGCAGCTGAAGGTGGCAGCAACGGGGCTGGAAAGATTTGGCAAATGCTCCAACTGCCAGCAAAATTTGCAGCATGTGGCCATCAGCGATGCACAGTTCACGGAGCTACGCGAATCCTTTCTGCAGAAGGTGCTGATACGGAACGATGTATTCCAGAAGTCGACGCCACAGGAGCTGCAGCGCTTCAAGCAATATGTGGAGAAAACTGCGCCCTACGACTGCGTCATCGATGGCCTCAATGTGGCCTATTCCACGGGCAACAGGAAGCCGCCCGAGCAGCTGGCCAAACTGGTGGCCACCGTGGTGCGTTACTTCAAGGAGCGGCGCAAGCGCGTCCTCGTCCTGGGCCGCCAGCACATGCGCAACTGGTCCAAGCCGGCCATGCAGTATATACACAGCAATGCGAGCGTTTTCCTAACAAACAATCTGTAAGTGAACGACGGCCAATCCTGTCCAGCTGTCTTGATACTTCTCCTCTTGCAGCACCCACGATGATCCATTTCTGTTGTATGCCACGTTGCGCAGCGGCCAGGAGACGGACTTCTTCTCGCGCGATCTGATGCGCAGTCACGCCCATCTGCTGGGCAGCGAACTGAAGGCCACCTTCCGGCGCTGGCAGCAGGAGCATCAATACTCGCTGGTCACCCAGACCCAGACGGGTCAGATAATTGTCAAGGAGCCCATTCGGTATCGGCTGAGCGCACACAAAGTGGGCGACGTCTGGCATGTGCCCTACCGCGACGAGTACACGCCCAATCCGCCCGAGAGCTTCGAGGTGCCAGAGAAATGGCTCTGCCTGACCCTTGCCCACCAATCAGTAGTACCATAAGCGTAGATATACAAAACGAATATATTCGCGGAGCCAAATGACCCCGTAATCGGTGCTGACAAAAAGTATACAAGAAATATTATTTTATATATGTGAAATTCATTTGGGTGAATTGTGCTCGGGTTGAGTACCCCCATCCTTCCCACGGCTGAGACGGCGGATGTGCAGAAGATGTGTTGCACGATGCTGACGAGACGCGCGCTATTCGCAGTCGAGGCGTGAGCATTTTTGGAATGCGCTCAAATTGAACGTCGATTGGCGCTTGCGGCGCTGCTCGTTTCGGATCTTCTTTTTGGCGGCGCACATGAGGCGCTCCTTGATGTAGTTGTCCATCTTGAAGTCTAGGTCCGTGGCGGGCTTGGGTGGTTCGGTGGGTTCGCGCGTGGCCGCCGTATCCAGCGCCTTGATTATCAGGCTGAGCAGCGCGTGCGCCAACCGATGGCACACATCATACTCGATCGCATCCTGGCTGGTATAATAGATGGCCGACTGCGAGGTCGGCTGCACGCCAATAGCCAGCAAGATGTTGCAGAATATGCCGCGCTGCATGCGTGCATAGGGATCGACCAGCTGCGGCGGTATTCGCATTGTCGTCGCCAAATGCGCTATGAACTTGGCAAACTTCTTGATCAGCACATTTAGATATTGCGAGCGACACTGGCGCTCCATTTTGGACAGCATGTTGTAGTACAGCTCCTGTTTGCGCTTCAGGAAGTCCTCCTTGCGGCGCTCCTTCTTCTTGGTGTTCTTCAGCACATCCTCGAGCTGCCTGCAAATGTTTCGATTGCCAACAAATTTTTGATGCGATGTCTGGCTGGTGAGGAGAACTTACTCTGTGGTTATGGCATTATATTTGCCCAGCATGCGCTTGATGCGCTTGGCCCTCAATTTGGGATCGTAGATTTCCTTGAACTGCTCGTAGTTGTCCATGAGGGTGAACTTCTTCGGCTTCGAGAGCGCAACGTCGTAGGCTCGAGCTTTGGGCGGCAACGCCGGCTGATAGGCCATGCGACGCACATACGACTGCAGCTTGGAGACATTCTCCTCCTGGCGCTTCTTGCGATTCTCCGGGCTGCAGTAGTTCTTATCCTCTTCTTCGGCCTCCTCCGTCGAAGATGTGGGCAGCGCCTCATCCCAATCAGATACGTTCGAGCTGGCCATAACTACGTCTTCTATGGAACACTTCCGCTTAATTTAAGTTTACGCAAACAATTTTGGACAAAAACCTCAAAAGTTATATCGAAATCACGTAAAGAACAAAAAAAAAATAACAACAACAACTAACGACTGATGTAGAAACAATATATATATATATATAAATATATATACTTTTTAAAACATCAATGGAACTGACAATTTACTGTTACGCTGTCGAACTAGGAATGACGATTGAACGAACTGGCATTGAGGCACATACAGGCCAGTTCCAGTCCCAGGCCAGGCCAGGCCAGGCACAAAGTCAAAGCCAACTTGGACCAAAATCCAAATTTCCAGCTGGCAAATTTCGCATCGCCAGCTGCTGTGGAATCACCAGAGAAATACGCATTTTGGATATATTCATTTATGTGGCTCATTGCCCATTGTTACTTAAGAATACAATTTATAACGTGACGAATCAAAAAATTATGCTACAGATAAATATATTCAACATTATTTTGCAATTGTCGCTCCAATCACGAATTATTTTGCAATGAGTGCTCCAGGCCGAATGTGTACTCCTCGGTCATGGCATCGACAAACATCTGACGCGTTATCCGCGCCAAAATGTCGTCCACCTGCATTTGAGTGCCACCGGATGGATCCTTGGTGGCCAGCTGTGGCGAGAGCTCAAAGGGAATGTCCTGCAGATAGTTGGCTGGCGCATTTTGATTGGGTCCAAATGCGGCCTGTGGCCCCTGTGGCCCCAGCGGCGGTGGATACGGCATTCGGCCGTACTGGCACTGCGGTATGGGTGGATACACCAAGCCACCGCCTGGCGATGTTATAGAATTTGGATCGGGCTTGCGCTCCACAAATATGAACTCATCATCATTGCTCTGTTTCACTCCATCGGCTGGGCCCTGAATCACTTCGTCGGTGGGAGTTTCGGCTGGTTTGCGTTTACCAAACAGTGAAAACATTCTTCACTTTGTCGCTTCTCGCCAATGTTTGTATTGAAATTATCAATATTTACGCAGTTATGACTAAAGCAGCTGCTTTTTGTTTTTGTGTATTGTCAAATTCGAGTAAATTTATCGATTACACCCGTGCCTATCGTAAAAGGTATACACGACGATAACTACGTTCCCGCTCAAAGAAAAGATTTAACTATATATTTCACATATTTGTGTATAAATGTGAGTAAAATGGTGCATTTTATTTATATACATATATCAATAGTATTCACAGACATGCGTTTTGCTTATTTGCTATTTTCAATGCATGAGTACGAAAATAAGATCTTATCAAATTTATGCAATCAGACGCTTATATTTAAATAATAATTTATATATGAATAACATAAATTGTTAAACATTTATAAGCAATAATAAAACATAATTCTTAATGCTTTATTCCTTTTTCCTTTTTTTTTTTTTTAATTATTGTTATCAAAAATATTTGCTATTTATTTATTTAACATTTGTACCGTCCGATAACTGTAACCAATAAGAATTCCCTGTTATCGCTTCTGGGTAAAAGGACCTTTGTTCACTGTTGGTTGCAAGGTCACCGTCCACCCTCTGTTTTAACATACGCCAACTAGTTGGCGATATATATCGATATGAAGAGAATGGCCCAACAAACGGTATATGCAACGCTGTGATTGGTTTTGGTTTCAGCTCTTCCAAGCTAACAAAATTTTGTTAACGAAAAAATATTTAAAGATGTCTAAAGCTGACCAGGATCCAAATGGTTCGCTAAGCATAATGGAGGTACGATTGCATCTGACAACACATTTTGACACATTTGATAGACGTAGACCGATTGCCGCCAAATCGTCTACAGATCGGACAGATTGGCCGAGCCTACTGAGACTATACATCTAACTAGACTAATTAACTAATTACATTGAAATCAAAATGCAGCAAATTAAGATCCTGATTAAGCCGCCGCCTAACGAGGAGGAGAAACTGATACAGCGCACCACGAACACGAAGCATCCATATTATAGGCGTCCTGGACGTGGCCATAATCACGACTTGTGCGATGCCTGCGAGGAGGGCGGAAATTTGCTCTGCTGCGACCGTTGTCCATCCAGCTTTCATCTGCAATGCCAGTGAATATTCTGAAACCCAAAGTGATCTCAGTAAATGCTATATATTTTGCTTTGTTACTTAGTGATCCGCCACTCAACGAGGAGGATATACCTAGTGGGCAGTGGTTGTGCCATAGCTGTCGCATGGCCAAGGTTTCGCAGCCCACCTGCTCTTCCAAGGCCAGCTCCGTGGAACGTGTGCCCTCGGGCGGCAGTGGGTCCCGAGCAAACACCCCATCCTCCGGCGAGCTGGAGTCCATACCACTGAAGATACGCAATTTGCGAAAACGTAGCAACAGTGAACGCAATAGCACCGAAAAGTTGCTCTCCAAGATGCCGCTGGCCATACAGCGTGCGCTCGATCCGAATCGAAAGCCGACGCCATTGGACGATGTCATTCGGGCCGCCAGCATGCTGAATCCCCAGCAGTTCTCGCTGCCACCCGAGCTGGAGCTGCACACCCAGTTTCCGGGCAATGGTAAAGTGCAGCCGGTCCAGCAACCGAGCACCGGCACCGGCAACGGCCACCGCAAGCCAAATAGTCAGCGACGCAACTCGAAGCCATTCGAATTGGATGCCCAGGGATTGGTACCGCTGCCGGCCAAGACGTGCTTCTATTGCACGCGCAGCTGTAAGCGGGCGCCGCTCATATCCTGTGACTATTGCCCGCTGTATTATCATCAGGATTGCCTGGATCCGCCGCTGACCGCTCTGCCCGCCGGCCTCTGGATGTGCCCTAATCATGTAGAGAATTTCATAGTGAGTGCGCATTAATTAGTATTTGTTAAGAGATTACATTTGTTTGCCTGCTCGCAGGATGCCAACATGATGAACAGCATTTCGGCCACGGAACGGGTGCGCCTGTGGAACCGCTTCCATCAGCCCCTGGACCACGAGAATGTCAAAATGGAGTTCTTCCGGCGCGTGAATATGCGACATCCACCATTCCGCATGAAGTTCGCTATGCGCGCTCGCGCTCACATCGATGTGCCAGCCATAGTTCGCTACCATTACGAGCATCCGCCGGCTCTGCTGCCCTCGATGCGGCAAACGTTGCGCTATGATCGCGTGAAGAGGCGCAAACAATTGCCCACCGCTGTCGAGGACATCTCCAGGGAAAGTGTCACCGAATCGCTGCTCAAAGATCTGGAGGCCTTGCGCTGTGCACGCGCCAAATTTCGCGAGATACAAAAAGAGCTGGGCCAGACGCAACTCGATGGCAGCCTCAGCGGGAGCGACACAGAGACCGTGACCGAGCAGGAGCAGCAGCAGCAGGAGGGCGAGGGGATGCAGACGCAGGAGAGCAACGGGCTGGTTGAGTCGCCCAAGCCGGAGGCCACTGAGGATCGCGCTGCAGACAGTCAAAATACAAACAACGAACATAATGAATCCATAAAGCAGCAGGCAGCGGATGCGCCGAAGCAAGCAAATAGCTGCGACGGCCAGGCCATGGAGATTAGTTACGAGGACGATGAGGAGGAGTGCAAGTCGAATGTCATCATCGATGCGGATCTCTGTCATCTGGATGTGGACCTTATCAAGAAGCTGGCGCACCAACGCCTGCAGCAGCTGGTGCAGGAGCATCCGGAGATCGTGACGCAGTATAAGAATCGCACGGTGGCACGACGTCTGCGGCAACTCTCGGCGGCCAATCAGGCGGACAGTCAAAATGTGGCGCTCCAGGGCGATCTGGCGCCGGAAGATATGCGTCGCTTCTCCTTGCTGTTCACCAGCGAAACATCCTCGATTCTCGCACAGAAGAACGGCAATGCCGCCGACGAGGATCCAATGATGGCGCTGCATCCAGCGCTGGCCACAGCCGCCGCAATCGCAGCTGCAGATACCGCCGCCGAGAGCTATGTGCCGCGCGAGCGCAGCGACACAGAGAAGGCATACGAGCTGGCCTCGCGACTCGAGTTGAAGCTGTTGCAGTGCAAGGTGCGGGCGAGGGCAGTTCTTACCCCGCTTGGTGACATGCTCGAGGATAGCCGTTGGTTCAGCGTTCTCGGTCTGGAGCAGTCGATATTCATGCGTTACCGCACACTCTACATCGGCTATGGCGGCCACTATACACCGTCGACGACGCTGGCGCACACGGAAACTGTGGATCTATCGGCGATTGGCTATTGCTCGCGGATCTCGCCGCAGCACGCGATTATCTTCTACGATGAGTTCACCAAATCATACGAGCTGATCAACTACTCCGAGTTCGGCACAGAGGTAAATGGGCAGCTATATACGTGCGATCTAACCGAATATGCGTCCACACATGCCGGCAAACGAATGCGTCCCGACGATGCCGAGCTGAAGAGACGTGTCGACGATATGCTCGATAAGCGGCGGCACATACAGCGTCAATACAACGATCCCAAACGAGAGACACGCGAAAGGTAAGCGAGAAGCCGCACGCTCATTCGAAAAATTCCATTGAATTCCGCTCTTCTGCCCGAAAATACCAATTGAATTTTCTACAGAATTCGATTTCATGCCCCGTTAAAGTATCGATAAAGCGCCGCCAGCTAGAACTTTTGCTAGTGCTTTTATTTCATCACAATATCGATTACAAATTCTTGTAGAAAAGAGAACAACAAGTGTCACTAACGCGCAGTGGTGTGAGTAGCGCGACAAGTGATTGTGTTTCTTGAAATATATATCGATATTTAACGTAGTTTGCAGTTTGCAGTTCAGTATGTGCGCGAGCAAGTGTCATTTCTGCATGCTTCAGCATAAACTGAAATGTAAACAAAATAATTTCAAATGTTTATTTTTTCTATCACTCAGACTGGCGCCCATATTGAAGCCCCTCTGTCGCTGCCAAGCCGCCGCCCCCGTGCCCATGGTACCCGGCGCCTGGGAAGGTTCCGCTGTACTGGCCCATGGCAGTCTATTGCGCTTCGGCTGCCTCTCGTTCGTCTTTTCGGTGCCATCGACGGACATGTCGAACGGGCGATTAGCCAATGCCAAGTAAAGGACGACAACACGTCGCCAGTACCGCAGAGATGAAGAATTTTATATGATATACTCCAAGAAGCAGCAGCAAGCAAGCAATCCAATCTCAGTGGCAGAAAAAATATCTAGAATTTAACGTAAGTTTGGTCAGCTAAGCCAGGGCGGCTCATCGTACAGAAAAGACAGAGAAAGAGAGAGAGAGAGAGAGGAGAGAGAGAGAGAGCATAGCAGTTAGAGCGCGAGTGAGTGGGAAGAGAATTGGGTTTACCTCAAGCTCTGCCCCTATGTAAGCTACACATATACATATATATATTAAGATAGATTGCGTTATAGAACATTTTTTATTACATGTTTTTTAATACTAGAGGTATACTCTAAAACGTCGTGGTTCTTTCTCAATCATAATTTCATCATAAACATCTTCCTCTTCCTTCTGCAATATTTGTATAAATAAACACGAGAATTAGTTGAGAGCCGCAAGGAAATCGCTCGTATTTCCTTTGTCTAAAATGGGTTTTAAGTAAAAAGAAAAACAAAAACAAAAACAAAAAAAAAATGATGTTGAAGAAGAAGCATACATTTGAGTATTGCGTAAGTTTAGTTTATATCTTGTGCAAAACAAAATAATTATTAATTATAAAATAATAATAATAAATTAAATAACATTTAAGCGCAAAAATTGTTTACACACACACACACACACATACACACACAAACACACACACACACATATTGTAAATGAGAATTGAATTTATACAAAATGAAAATTATAAACAATTATTTCTTCAATATATCCTTCAAATTTTACCATGTATATTAGTATGTACAATTGTGTGCGGTCGTTGGGGGCGGGTAGGAGGATTTGGAGATGTAAGCATCCAGTGGGTAAGGCATACAAAGTAATTATGTGTGTTTAGATATATGTACAATAGCAACGGCGCTGGGCAAGGAGTCGAGCCCAGTCCGCAATACACTCAGAAGTACCGTAAGTACGTACGTCTAGACATGCTAATATAAGTAACTATTGAATATATATAGTCTATATAGAGAGAGAGAGAGATAGAGATAGAGATGGAGAGCGAGAGCTGGCTCGCTTAGCATTATCTCGCGCGCTGCTCACACTAGGAATTTGCTGTTGTGCCTGCTTCATTCGGCTGCAGCTGCAGCTGCAGCTGCTCCGGCTCCTGTTCGTGCTGCTCCTGCTCCTGCTGCTGTTGCTCATTGGCAGCGGTCTTTGCTGCATTGCGAGTGGCACGCGAGCGCTCCCATTCGGTTTTATGCTTGCGCTTCGTATGATGATACATATTCGATTTGGAGCGAAATTCCGTGGGGCAGAAGGCGCACGTGTGCAGCTTGACGCCCGTGTGTGTGGCAAAGTGCTCCTGAAAATGGAAAATGACCAAAGATTATTGAGTTGTATTCAGTGATCCACATGGCGCTGCAGCCTCACCTCCAGATAGCGCTTCATTTTGAATGACTTGCCGCAGACGTCGCAGGCGTATTTGGCTTTGCTCAGACAGCGATGATTCTGGCCCGGCAGCTCGCCGCAATTGCCACAATTGCTCAGCTGTGCTTGGCTTGGACTGGGCGATGTCGATGTTGATGTCTGCGTCTGCGTCTGCGTCTGCGTTGGCAACGCGTTGTGCTTGTTGTGCAGGTGATTTTTGAGCGCGCGCTGATTGCGCAGCTGCTGGCCACAGATGCTACATGTGTAGGACTCGGCAGCTGGCAGGGCAGGCGCCACAGCAACTGTTGCGCTGCAAGTGAACAAAAGCGGAAAATATTGAAATTGCGATTGCGGCTGTGGGACAGGGGGATGGAACGGGGCGGGGCGGGGTCGGAGTCTGCCACGCACCTGCTTTGACTGTTTAACGCATTGGCCACGGCCGCAGCAGCCGCAGTGCTGGTGCTGCTGCTGCTGTTGTTGGTAGTTGTGCTGACGGCGGCCATGGCCGTTAGCAGCTGCTCCTGGTGCTGTTGCATAATCGTGGCGCATAGCTGCTGCTGCTGTTGCGTGGCAGCTGCCACAACGGCAGCCACCGCATTGTAGTTGGCCAGCAGCAGCTCGTTCTCTTTGCACGTGGGCAGCTCGGTCTTGAAGCGCTTCTCGCGCAGATCAGGCATTGCCTCGTTGCTGCTATCCTCGCTGACGCTCTCACTGCGCGTCGTGTGCTGCACCTTCTTGGGCACGTGCGTCTTGCGGCGACTGGAGCGCGTGACTCGTTTGGCTGGCAATGGACACGTTGCCTTTGCCACCGTCAAATTGATCGCCTCCATCGGTTCACACTTGATGGCTAGGTTGGCTGGCGTTGATGGCGTCGCAGCTTCCAGCACGGTCGTCGATGTTGGCGGCGGTGGCGGTGGCGGTGCTGCTGCCGCAGCAGCAACTGCCGCTGGAGTGGGATTGGGATTGGAAGTTTCTACTTTGGCTGGCGGCTTGAGCTCGGCCGGCGGCACGTTGAGTGCATCCACAAACTTATCGCTGTTGTCCCCATTGGTTGTTCTTTGAATTTGGACATTATTGTTGCTGTTGATCTTGGCCGATTCGCGATCGGCGCGCGCCTTTTGCCACTGCGTGTTGTGTTTGGTCTTCACATGCGTGTACATATTGGAGCGACAGCGAAATGCCATATTGCAGTAGGCACACGCAATGGGGCGGTCGCCAGTATGCGTGGCCACATGCTCCTCGAGATAGCGACGCATTTTGAACGATTTGTCGCAAAACATGCAGGGAAACTTATGGGCAGCCGCTGCCTTGGGATCCACCTTCAGGTAGGAATCGTGAAATTCGGTTTCATCTTTGACCAGCACATCGTAAACTGCCGCATCGCCGCCAGTCTCTTGCTCAAGCTCTGGATCCGGGTCCTGCTCATAATCGACGATGGCTAATGGATGCTGCATCTGCATCTGCATCTGCTGCTGCTGCTGCTCAACATCACCCTCCTCTGACCAGTTGACGTCACAATCAATCTCCAAGAACTGGCTGCATAGAGTTGTCTGTTTATGCTCCACAAGCTTCCAGAAATTGTGAAAACTCTCCAGTTGCGCACAGCAGTCGGTGCAAATGGCCGTGGAAATGGCATCGTCGCGCGACAGCTGAAAATAAAAAGCCGCGTTTGAGCGAGACTAGGTTCAAGGCAGACGCAATCGCGTGCCGGGCCACTAAGCCCAACTTACACATAGATATAAATGCGTTGATATCAATTGAACCAAATAGTTTTCCGGTATTGTCTTGTTGTCGCTGTTAGATACCTCGTTGTCGCCGCCAGTGAACAGCAGCACGGCATTCTGCTCGTCTAATGCGTTCAAGCACAAGCGACAAATCATTTCGTTAAGCCAACTAATTGAATTTCAGCAACATTAGCACTACTTTAACATTTATTTTATTTATTTTCAAGTTGCGGATGGTTCTAGTGCTGGGAATACTGCTGCCCACAATATATCGATTGCCCATACTTACCACACCACCAGCTATCGATAACAGGCGCTCCATCTGCGAAACGCGATATAAAAATACCAAGAAACCAATTTCAGACTCTTGTGTATTATTTTTTTTAAATTTTATTATTACAACCTTAAAGATATATACTTTTGAATTTTACTTTGACACTAAGCATATACATATATATATATATATATATATATATATATATATATATATATATATTTGACTTTAGACTAGAAGTGGGATGAATTATTTAGAGGAAATACTATGGTCGTTAGGTCTCCATTGTTTGACAGAACCTCGTAATGGTAATTTCTTTTTACCATTACCATAGTACTGGAGTCGAATGGTACATTGATACAATTGAATCTGAAATTGGGATACTTCGACAGAGAAGAAACCATATCATAGCCCTCTGATAGCTTATTGGTCCAAATCGAAATCGTATCGAATTGAAGACCCTCTCGATTACACAGTTTGATCGCTTCGTTCAGCGACCGAAAGGTATTCAGAGTGATAATGGCCGTTGGCTTATCGCCGAAATAAATTTGTGGGAAATCGAATACAATAATTGGCGAATTTGGCTGCTTTCTGCCATACTGCTTCAGTTTGTCCGATGGATCGTATTCCTCCATATAGAGAGTTCTGCAATTGAGTCGCTCTATCATCTTGAGGGTATTCAAAAAATTTGGATGCTGTGCTATGCGCTCATCCATTAGTTCGAGGCGGGCGCGTAATTTTCGAATCAATGGTTGACGCAGTGGCTCCTGCACCAGTATGCTGGCCACCAGGCCGGTGCCAATGGGATGCCTCAGATCCTTAATGACAGCGTCAACGACTTGGTTCAAATTTCCGGTTGCGAACAGAACTATCATTTGTGGCTGCACCCATTTCTTGTGGGTGCCATTTTCTGGATACAGATAGAAGTGTCTCCTCTGCAAATGCTCATAGATATCATCTACGCCTTCGACGATATTTGGCAAGCCCTTAAAGCGCGGCAAAATGTCCGCATCCACATCCTTATCCGAGCCGCCTTCGTGATCACCCATTTGAATTTTTTTACGAAGAGAAAAAAAAAACAGCAACAATTTCTGTATAAAAGCTATTAAATCGCTTGGGGAAATGAGTGAAAATGAAAATAGTAAATGTAAACGCAAAGCAAACAGCTTTGCACAACATTTCTATCAACTCAAAGGAAAGTTACAGCCAACTTCCGCTTCCTGGTCAGCGTGTGTACACGGTCTCATAATTAAAATACTTTCACTGGCCAAAGTTGCCATTCACCGGAAAAAAGCACATTCACACCAACAGACAGGCAAGTCAAACAGACAGACAGACAGATTGCCGTTAGTGGTGAATTTCGCAGGCATAGGGTATGATCAGGCTTACTTGCTTTTGGAATATGTTGAAAATAAAAATTAAGTGGAAAGAGCTAATTAATGTATAAGAATATTTAAAAAAATATATGAATATTTTATTGAGTGTTCATATATAGACTTTTTATTTGAATGTAGGGTATAATATGGTATATAAAATATTTATAGTATAGTACACTATGTTTTATGATTATTGTTAAAGTAGCATAAATAAATTCTTTAAGTGGCATTAAAACGAAATAAAATAAATATATTTATATTAATTTTTATATATATATTTATATGTATTTATATTTATTTCTATTCATTAATTTATTACATTTTATTTCTATTTAATAAACATTATTACTATATATATATTTTTATAAATATTATTTACTACTTGGAGTGAGGGTATTTCTGTTTCGCCTCCAGTAAATATTTTGTATGTTTTTGTTTTGTTTTGACATTCAATAGGTTCGCTGCTGTTTCGTTTGCCTCCTTCTTTCGTATGCTAGGGATGCGGAAGCAAAACAACATAACTGTAAGTTCATGTGTGTGGGTGTGTGTGTGTGTGCTCGTATGCTCATGTGTGTGTGTGTGAGTGAGAGCGTGCGTGCGTGCTCGTGTGTATAAATAGCCGAGCGAGCCGCTGGATTCGCTAAGATTGCGTGCTTCGCTTCAGAGAGACACCGCCAAGGCTCGCAGGGCAGTCGCTCGCTGTCGGCGCCCACAAATAGGCAACGCATTATTTGGGATTATAATTTGAGCTGCTCGCAGCCGAATTGACAGTTAGTTTATTTTGTTGTTCTTATTTGGTGAAAGCATGCCAGACCAATAGTGCTGCAATATGGAGATGTCGGGCTATCAGGATATAAGCGCACTTGAAAAATCGGTAAAGAAAAACAAAAAAGGAAAAAAATAACAAAAAACAATTTATATGAATGTGAGTGATGAGTGTAATTGCGTTTGTAGGTGGCCAATGCTGGCAGCCAGCTGTATACGATGGCCCACAAGCTGCACGCCGTGGAGCGCAGCCTGGACCAGACGGCCATGGAGCAGATGGACGAAATGGAGGTAATGGAGCTGCTCGAGTCGATGACCGAGGTGAAGAACGAGTATCAGAACCTGCGCAAGGACATACAGGAGGTGCAGCAATTGCAGCGTGACGTCAGCACCTCCATACGCTACCAAATGTCCAACATGCAGCAAACATTCCAAATGCTAAAGAAGCGCATTGCCACCACCCAGCAGCGGCGCCGGCAACAAAGGGATCAGCTGCAAGGCCCCACCACAGTTGCAGCCCATCCCCACTGAGGCACGCGAACTGTGTGGCTGTGGATGTGGGCGTGGACGTGGGCGTGGGTGTGGGTGTGAGTGTGGGGTGTGTGTAGCGTAGTGTAGTGTTGTGTTGTGGTGTGTAGCTGTGGGGCAGTAGCTATTGACCTAGGCAGGCTATTTATGAATTTGATATGATTTTTTTATTGATTTTGCTTGGGTTAGTTTAACTGAAAGAAACACCCTAGATTAACACGTATATTTAGAATTAAGTGAAAATATCCTGAGGAGTAGGAGGCGATGTTGGGTTTAACCTGTTGCAATACAAACCCAAAGGCCAATATACATATGTACGAACATTCATGGGAAATCGTGTCAAATTGCGGATGTATTCCTGATAACAGATAACATTTTTTTAACGTCATACGTCTAAGCAATCAAACTTACACAAAACAATATATCAGATGCAACGGCTAAGCTTTTTTTTATACACAAACTTGATAAAACACACACTCTTATATATACAACTATATATATATATATATATATATATATATATATATATATATATATATATATATATATATATGTATATATATTTATATATATATATATATATATATATATATATATATATATATATATATATATGTATATATATTATATATATATATATATATATATATATATATATATATATATATATCTACATAAGCAATTTACTCAAAACTCTAAATACTTTATGATGCAAATCCAAAATGTCTGATACCATTTGAAAAGAATGCACTTTTTCAAACCAAAACAAATTTGCCTTAACATAATAACCATATTATACTAATTTTTGATACATACATATTTAAATATTAAACCTAAGCTTATCATTTCTATTACAATGATAGGCGTTAGCGCAAACTTTTTTTGTTGTTCTCTATTTTCTTTTTGATATTTGTTGTTATTAAATTGTATAAGAAATCCACGTAAGAAGCACATAAAATAAAATAAAAAATATACATATGAATATATTCTTTTGAATGCGCGCCAAGTGCGTTTGCGCTACTGCAGATGTGCTTTTATTATGCAACTATCGATATACGATAATAGCAGCGTGATAGTTCCGTCAGTGAAATTTCGAGTTGATGTTCGCTAATAGAAACAAATTGAATATTGACTTCATTTAAATATTTAAAAAGAACATTTCTTGAAAACAATACCTAATTGAATAAAGCGTCTACAGGACCAATTTATTTTAAATTGATTACAAAAATATTTGGTTGTTTATTCGATAGGCATATCTAGCTATCAACAGCTCGTTAAATTCACGAAATTGTTTACATGCCTTGCCTTTTCAAAGGAGCTATCGATATAATTTAAGTCCCAACAGCTGACTTGATTTTTTGATGATGGCGCCGAAATTCAAAATAAATACTGTTGGTGTGTTTTGCACTTTTAGCGCCAAATCTGTTGTTTATAAGAATATTGCCTTAGTATTTATTGTCTTAGTATTTTACAGAGGTCTGTAATTTATATATATAATAATTTATATATATAACAATAAATCGCTACACCTCAAGCTATAGACTTCTCATTGCGATAAAATATCAAGTGTTTAAGAATACGGTACGATATTCAGCACGGTGTGACCATTATTTTTATTATGAAAATACCAAAAACAGATTGTGTGTCACTTGATAAACTTGAATTGTGCATTTATTTTGTTACTCAGTAGTTATAATAGTTATTTTCATTCGGTAATGAAGAATATTTTCGTCAAACGAACAAAATGATGAGAAATTTCATTAGTATATTTATATAAATATGCTTATTTTTTTGTTGTATTAAAGCATTTGCAAATGTTACTTTAATTCATTATTTATTTGCTTGTCGATTGCATAGATCGACAAGTGAATTAGGCAGTTAGAGAAACGCACTCTTTTGTGAAGTTTTTAGTATTTTTATTGGGATTCTAAGGCTTCTCGGTGAGGGTCACACGATCGTCAGTCTAGGTTTTCTGCAAGAGCCAGTGTATCGGGATGTGCGCTCGTTGAGTTGTTGTATTTTTCAAATTTCGCTATATTTTTGTTTATATATATTTTTTGCATTGCATTGAGTGATTATTTTGTTATTTTGTGAGCATTGGCTTCGGAAACTAGTGAATTAAATATATACACTGGTATGTTAAGTTAAGCCACTGCGCCGTTGCAACACCAATACAAATACACCTACAATTTGTTGCAAGCCGTTGCGTGCCGTCACAGCTAGCGGTCGTCACACACGCACACACACACACATGTGCAGACACTCACGCACACATACAGTGACGCATGCGCTGCAGTATTTACAAGTTTGTGCATGAGTGCAGGTGTTTCTTCTGTTTCTTTGCGTGGTTCGGTTCGGTTATATTTTTTTTTGTTTGCGCCGTCAGTTCACTGCGATCCCTTGACGAGAGCGCGAGTTTTGTGCGTGGCGGCGAGTCGTGAGTGAGTTTTCCAGTTCGGAAATTTAACGGAAACCGGCCACGCTTTCATCATTATCATCGTCGGTGGCTTAAAAAAGAAAACGAGATAAATAGAGAAAGAGAGAGAGAGAGAGAGAGAGAAAATATATGAAATACATGGCCGTTCAAATTTCGCAAGCTTTGCTAATACGCATACGTATAATATATATTTTTTTTATGTTTTGTTTTGTTTCAAGTGGTGCATCAAGCAAAATATAAAGAACTAATTGAAAGTTAAAAACCAAAATACAACAATAACGCCAACTGGATTAACGAGAAATTGTTGCTCGGTAAGTTTGATTCGCTGCAAACAGGGGGTGGAGGCTCGTGCAATGCACGCATAGACATGTACGGGCATGAACGGACATGCTCAGCGTCGTCGTGCGTCGTTACATGTCGCAGCATAAAAACAAAAACAAAACAGAAACAAAAAAAAATATATCTAAAAAAAAAGAACTTTCACTATGGGCATCCCAATAAAGACTTGTTGAAGCGTGCATGGAAAGCTTCAATGCGATTATTTTTTTTACTCAATTTCAATTTGCTTTTTTTAAGGGAGTGCTACGTACATAGTTAAAATAATTTATACTTTTACTTAAATCTATGTATGTGCATAGATTAGTTTAAATAAAAGTACAAAGTAAAAGTGCATCAATAATGTTTTCATACAGCAGGAAATTTTATGAGAAAATATTTAAAACTTTTATGAAATTAATTTAAAAACAAAGCTTAATAGTTACAACTTAAAAACTTTTTTTGAGCCATTTTCGTGTTTCATAAAATACTTAATTCGATTTATCAATGTTAAAAATATTTTTTCTGTTTACAACTGAGAGAATGCTTTGAGAGAAGAGAAGTATCATAAAAAAAGCCTATTATATTTACATTTTAATTACATAGAATAATTCCCGATTAATATATTCCAACATTGCTCGAATTTAATCAAGTTCCGTAATCTGAGCTATTGTCAAATGGTGATGGTATCTGTTAGTCATGCACAAAAGAGGAATTATGTATGAACATAATGGTGCTCTAACGGGCAAAATGGGGTATCTTCTTCGCTCATAAAGCAATATATACCATAGCAGGAGCAAAAGTCTCGATTTAGACATATATTTATGCAAATATTTATCGGTCTATTCGTTTCCAGCTGTTATAGCATGTGTATGTGTATATATGTATGTATATTTAAAGGAATCGGCTTGGATTCTCAAAATAAACAATTACTCCAGCTGTTATTTTCGCTTGGATATTATGTAACACTCACGCACACACATATATACACACTCGTATGCAATTACATATGTATTAATGTTTGATTCTCGTCTGTTTAATCATGCGATATAAATTGCAATTTTAAATATTTTATCTATCTCTCTCTCTTCTTGCTCTTCTTCTTCTTAATTTATTTGTCTGAAATATCTGGTAATACCTGGTTCTCTGAATATTGTGGAGTAACGAAATTTCCGTAAAACAAAATCGTATCATAATGTGAGATATATACATATATATAATTAAGTATTTCTGTTTTATCTCCTCGATACTCACGCTCTTCTCGCACTTTCTCTATTCCCTTCTCTGAATCTCTCTTTCTGGCTTCCTCTGAATAAAGCAGGTAGCACAGGCAAGCATACCTTGCCAGTGTGCCAGGTAAAAATGGTAATTGTGCCACCAGACGAGGTGCCAACGGAATGAGGTGCCGCATAGCACCGGCCGCTTGTGTTGTCTGTTCAAATGTTTCGTACCTGAGCACTGATTCTGTCGCTTTCTTTGTCGCGGTCGGTTCCTCTTGCAGCCATATCACCTAGTTATGTGCAGATGTACATATATCCGTTACCTTCTGCAAATTCTAATCTGGGTTTTGCTGTGCGCAATTCTGGATTGTGCTGGATCAAGTTGCATCATTCACAGTCATTCGATTTGCAATAAATTCTTTGAGCAGCAAGGGGAACTAAAAACATATGTATGCACCTTTAAGCGGAGGTATATGGGTTTTTGACTCGATCTGGCCAAGCTGAAGCATACTTGATCATAACTTAAAAGAATTTGTATTGAGTTGACATTAGTTCCTCGTGGTGCTCAGGGCACTGTCGAGATAGAAACTAGAAAGTATAGAAAATATGTGTAGGGTATCTCCTAGTCGAACTCTTTGGAAATACAATGAGTTCTATAAAAGTTAGCATGCTATTGGAATTTCGACTCTGGCAGCTTATGGTTTATTGTTTTGAAATGCAGTTCAAGTGCAGCTCCAGACCACAGGATAGAAGAATACAGTTTGCACCTTTTTACACATGAAATTAAATAACAACAGTTTTCACAGGTATCAAGGCGGGAGCAAAACAAAATGAAAAAACATAAACACTTCAGCAAAAAGCTGAACAATTGTTCGGTCAGTTGGTTCGCCTAGTCGAGTCGAGTTAAGTTGAGTCGAGTTGAGTTGCTTAGCCAAAGAGTTAAAAAATTGAACTGCTTTTGCGATACCCTGTTAACAAATGAATATCAATTTACAGGGTATTCAAATGTGCTTAAAATATTCTAAAGACTCAAGAACATTTCGTGTGCGTTGGTCTCGTTATCTTAATGAATGCAGATACGTGTATTTCGCATGCCATTTGAAACTGACATTAAATAGTTTTCCATTTCACAGTTAGAGGAGAGCACATCCTCCATGTAATTATGCATGCCAGCCAGGGCGAGGGTATCAGGCAGAGAGGTCACGAAACAAACAAAAAAAAAGTTGAAGAAAAATAAAGATGGGAAATCCAGACGATTCGAGTCGCAAAATATACAAACTAAAAGCCGGATGGATTAAATTGGGATTTATGCACAAACGCACTCGTGAACATATCTGCACACACACACACACACACACCCATTATATATACATCTATATATAAATACATGTATATGCTGCATGCATGTGTAATGCTCGCTTTCTAGCTTTACCTTTGCCTCGCACCTACCCCTGGGCAGGTTCACAGTTTTTACATTTCTCCGGCGCTGTCTCATTTTTCGGGGCAGATAAAAATGTTGAAACAGTAACCAAGGTAATTCCCAGGAGGCACAGCCAGTAAAAATGGCAGGATAACTGTGACTTGCACACACATTCACAATGAGTGTGGCGCTGCAACTTTCTAGCTCTCATTCTGAGATTTACAGCACTTGCAACCGCACCAGGGGCATGGTCAAGTGTCTATAGCTGCATGGCAAGAGGGAATGTGGGAGAGGGAAGAGCGGGGGGCGGCTTGTATGTGGCAGGGTAGGCGGTTTGTGATGCCAGCGTATGCACTTTTTATGTTAGTCAGCAAATTGGATGGCGCTTTCCGCACATTTTGTTGCAGCATGCAAAGTTGGGCCACAAGTTGCCCCCGGAAAGCCTGCAAAAACAGGCAAAAACAACAGCAAACAGCAGAGACGTAGGCAGAGCGAGAGAGTGCGAAGAGTCGCAACAACAGCAGAGCATCCGAGATATGAGTTATGTTTCTCTGCTCCGCTTGTTGTGATTGTTGCATCAGTAATAAAGTGAGCATTACACATGGTCGAGACTGCTCGACGTCGACATAGAACATTATCATTTTAATGCGGCTTTAACTTGGTCAACTTCAAGCGCTGGCATTGTTTTGTGCTTTCGATTGTTAAATCTCATACAGATTTCTGGCACTCTTCCCCGTTTTGCCGCTCGACCAATTAGCATCAATCAATTTTCATAATTTGCACTGACCCAAATGTCGCTTTGATAATTGACATTTTCTCCAACAGCTGACGTCTAACCCTGACCGACGTACAATGTCTTGTTCTTCCTCTCTGTCTCTCTTCATATATGGGTATATGTTACAGAGAGGAAGCGAGAGAGAGAGAGAGAGAGAACAGCTGTTGGTGTATGGAAATGAGACGGGTTTAGGAAGCAGACTGCAAGTGCCGCCATTCAAGTGTATTTTTTTGCGCGCTGTGGCCGAGCCTTTAATAGAAGTGAAAATATTAATATAACTAAGTTCGCTTCTATTATTATTTATATTTATATTTTTTGTGCATTGCTAAATTAAGTTTATCAGAATTTCTTTGCTTTGGCTTTGGCTTTGGCTTAAACAAATTTATAATTTTGCATAATTTTGGGCCAGAGTAAGCGTCACTTGCATAACACAGTGCACATGTCACATTTTGTGGCCGGCCCGAGCTGTGCTTCTCCCACTCTGTGCACCATGCCTTTTTATTCAACCCCAAAGGTTGCAGCAGTTGCACTCGCAATTCTTATGCCGCAAATACCGCATAATCAACTTGCTGCGGTGCATGACAGGCAGGTTCAAGCAGGTGGCGCAGCTGGAAATATGCAATTTAAGCAGCGTTTCGGCTCTAAATGGACAACAAATGCATGAGTAATGGCAAAAGGAATACAAATTAAATATATATATATATATATTTAGAGAGAGAGAGAGAGAGAGAGTACTATATATGAGTTGAGTCAAGATTAAAATTTGGGAACATTAAATAAAATTTTTGTTCGTTTTTTTGATTCTATATATTTATATATAAACATTTATATATAAATATACCTGAATTTAAATACATAAATTCAATTGGAGGTTGTAAATTTCATTTTGGATTTTTTTACATTAATTGCATTATTATTTTTGATGATGGAATAACAGGGAATATGCTGGGCATATATCGTTCGTCGTCTAGTGACCTCTCCCGCTCCTTGGCGTTGCCTTTACGGTTATTGTTGCTGCTGCTGCTGGTGTTGTTGATGTTGTTGTTTTTGTGTTACTAGCACACAATTTACTGGCTCAACTGTTTCATCTTCAATTACATTTGAGTTGCCAGAGACACAGTTGGTAGGATGATGCCATGTTGCTGCTGCTCGCTGGCTGACTGGCTGGCTGATGCAAGGGCAAGGGTAAGCGGCTCTCAGACAGACAACATCTGTTTTGGCCACTGACTTGGATGTGTAGCGCTGTTGTGTGGCTCCTTTACTTTGTCCCCACCATAACCCCACGCCCCACGCCCCATGCGCCATGCGCTCGCCTGCTGTTGCCTCGCTATGGTCTTGTTTCATTTCATTTTGACAAACAGTTTGTTTGTTGTCGTATCCAAAGCCCATACCTTTGGCCCCGTTGCTCGTGTGGGGTGCGTCTGTCAATCTGCGTGCTGCATATGTCTGCCACCTATGACACATGTATGCAGGCCACCTGCCTCATACTCCTCCTCCTACCTGCTGGCCCCTGTCGCTCGACCTTTTTGGCCATTTTGTATACATGACTTCTCGTTGGAGCTGAGAGCTCGGAGCCTTTGACTTGCATTTGTATAGTACGCACTCAATTGACATCGAGAACATCATTGTGTGAATAAAAGCCACTACAGATGCCTACCAATCAGTGAAATATATACTCACACATACGCCCAAACAAGCACCCACACACGCACAGGCACAGACACAGACACAGACACAGACACTCATAATGGAATTAATAGATGGGTTAATTGGCATTGACCGGCTGCTGGTTGGCAGACCATGAAGAGCAGCATCCACGCGCTCTACTTATTGAACTCTTATATGCAACAAATATCTATTCTTGACAAATTCCCATAATCTTTATCAAATTATTTATAAATTGAAAATTAAATAAAAGCTTTAAATTATATTAAGCTGTAACAATTTTTTATTTTATTTCGTTATATATTATATTTAATTATTATAACTTAATAAATATAAATATATGTTGGGAATTATATTTAAATTTTGTTAAGATGTAAAAGTTTCTTATTTTATTATATTTTAATTATTATAATTTAATAAAATGATATATATATAGGGTATTTACTTGTTCGCAACTTCATGGCCAGCTGTTCCTCAGGATGAATAACACTTTCACCTGCTTCTGTCTCTGGCTCAGGCGTCTTTGTCGATCTCCGCTGTTGATTCATTATTTTTCGCTTTCTCAGTGCGCATTATGCAACACTGCAATAACAAATACACCCATACACACACATATATATACTTAATTGATATGCACACTATATCATATTATCTGTCATGCTCATGCTCAACGTTTCGTTCGGCTGATTCGTTTTTACTCTTAACAATTTGTTTTCCGTTTGATTGAATTATGTCCCGCTGCAGCTGCGCTGCAGTTGAAATGCAATTTTCCACTGCGCTCGCATTTAATTGCATTTCAATTTGCTATCTCATTTACGCATAGTTACGCATGCTTCGCATATATCAATCAGTAAGTTCGCATCTCAACGTAAATCTCTGATTGTGCATCGATTTGGCTTTCGCAGCATTACAAAACTGATTCTGATTGCATTTTTAGCGCTGACTTTCAAGCTGTGAAGCGCCATCAAAGCATCGTTTCAGTTAATCATCAAATTAGATGTCACACAGCGCATGTACTTATCGCACTTATTCATATCAATTAATGTCCGCCTGCTGTCCAATAATTACTCTTTGTGACAGATAAAGGAAATGATTAAAATTGTATTTCGTCTTCAATATTATCAATGCCATGGGACTTTCGTAAGAGAAGAGAAAATGCAGTAAAAAGGTATATTCATGTCAGAAATGTCATGAGTCTGCAGGTACATAGATTTCTTTCTACTCTTGATGAGGTTGAGAAGTTGAACCTAAAATTAAACTAGTTTATATTTATTTATGCATGCATATATGTTTTAATTAATATATATTTTAATATATTCACTAAAGTACTGTAATCCTTTAGACGGTACTTCCTAGTCGACTACTTGTTGTACTCTTACTAAAGGTAACAGAGTATAATTGTTTTGTGCAATTTCCGTTTTGCTGTGTGAAGTGAGAGACTTGAAATTTGGAGTATAGATTCTTGGGTAACCTCATCTGATAAAGTGCTATGATTATTTTGATAGGCTAACTAGAGGCGTGGCAATGGGAGAATACTAAATATCCATTATAATAAACCAAATTAATTAAAGTGCGAGTTGAGAGATGAAATATGAAAAATATATATTCACGTTCACAACTCAAGATCTAAACAATGGATTTAGGGTACAAAGATCATGGCGGATATAACTACGTAAGTTAGAGGATTTTAGGGAAAAAAAGGCGCGCGGCAAATTGGTCTTAAGTTTTTCATAAAAGCGATTGCTGCTAGTGCCTTGAAATTTGGGATAAAACTGGGAACTAAAGATAGATAATGCATATATCCAAGCCTATAGGGGTAGAGTTACTCTTGGGGCGTGCTATGCCGAAAATACCCAGTAATGTACATAGTTTTAGGCCTGTGGGCGCAGTGTATAACTTAGTCGGTTGCGTGCGACTGCAACGTTCTCACTTCTTTCGCTTGTGTGCGTGTGTTTTTTTTTTTTTTTTAATAAAGGTTAACATATTTCATACTCCATCCCCCAGTGGATTGTCGTGGCCTAGTTGGGCGCTCTGGCTGTGTGCTGCGACTGTGGTTAATGCCACGCGATCTTATCTATCTAATTTCACATTTGCTGACGTTGCGGCTGTTGTAATTGTGTGTTGTTTGCTTGCTTGTAAAATTAAAAATATTTATTTATGCAATACACAGTTGACTACAGAGAGGGCCAACAAAGCTAGTGATGCTTGGCAGCTAAGATACAACGAATATTAAATGCACTAATGGATATAGAGACTGATCTTAAATGTGGTAAAATTATTGCAGATATTGCAAAAATGTAACCAGAATGACAAATTCAGCTCCAGCTTTCTGAGAAATGGCAGCTTATGTAGATACATATATGCTATACTTACTAGATTACAAGGAATCAGAAAGAGAGAGAAAGAGAGTCCAACTGATATGGCCTAACGACTGTTGGCTGTCGTTTTTAAGGGGTATATATAAGTATAGGGTATGCACACTGCTCACGCAACAAGCAATCACAAAAAAATGACAGCCAAAATGTGTTCAATTCCATTTATCATGTAGGCATGATAAGCCTGATAAGCGGCGTACTTTGTGCATGTTCCGCTTGTCTTCTTCTGCTTCAGCTTCTTCTTCTCTTTCTGTTTCATTTTCAGATTCTCACTTACTATTTATTTATTTGTTTGTTTTCTTGTTTGCTTTCCCATTTTATTTATTGTGATAAGCAGCGAGTCGATAGGAGCGGGGGAGAGAGAGAGAGGTGGAGATAAATATTATCTGTATCTGTATCTGCAGCTTTTGTAGGCACAAGCTGCATCTCGTCAGCGCATCAATGAGCCCGAGCCACATTTAGTATATTTAGCGCACTCACACACGCCGCTGTCACATTGTCAGTCCATTCAACTGAAGCGTATCTGAATCGATTCAAGATTCAAGATTCAGTTTAAAAAAGCCTTACACATTGATCATTATGGAATTATGAAATTGAATACTGTCGCATCGTCTAGTTGACCTCATCCAATAGACCTTAATGTAAGCTGCGCTTACTATAATTTGTATAGATCATCATGCTGTACTCCATAACAAATAATACCTCGTAAAAAAAAAGAACAAAACAATAAAATAATATTAGTTTTTGGTTTTTATACTTCTTGTTTCGTTACTTGATAATTTTCCAAGCTAACGAAGATTGTAAATGTTTTTACTAATCTTTTTATGGCATACATAAAATGTAGAATAGAAAGTTCAAATGTGTAGATATAGGGTATCTGTTAGCTGGCTGGCTCTCTGTCATGTCGCCGTGCGTTGCTCGCCACGCTTCAGTTTCGAGGTAAATCACGCTTTATTGCATTTGAAAAGCAATTTGCTATGGCCAGTGAGTATCCAAGCGAAGAGAATACCTTCACAGGTAAACCTATAGTTGCATGCATACACAGTCTACGTTTATATATATGTATATATCAAGATCATGTAAAATCGGTTGTTTGTGGTGATAAACCCGATTCCGTTGTGACTGAAAATTCATTTCAGCTTGTCAAATTCGATGATTTTTCATAACAATTGTTTCATTACACTGCAAAATTGCTTTGAACATATTTTTACAATTTAAAAAAATTACCAATGAAAAAAGATAAAACGGAATACAAAATAATTATGAAAACTTTTTTTTTTACTGCTTTTGAAGTGATTTTCTTCTCCTTTTGGCGCTTTTGTTTTATATATAAACTTTGCTGCTGTTGCTTAGCTTTGGTTTTTTGGGTTCATAAACCTTTTGAGTGCTTACCAATTATTATGATGAGTGTTCAGCTAAAGAGAGATACGTCTGCTTCAGCAGTTGTAATCAAATGTCTATAGCTAGCTACAAACTTTCATTAAATTCAGTTAAACTAATAAACTGATGAAATTTCTGAATTCTAATTAGTGCTCAAATAGAGTTTGCATTTGACATATATGGACTGAACAGAAAATTATAGATAATATGATATATGAAACTCTAATAAAATAATAATACGCTATAAACAAATTAATTTTTGAATTTACCCAATGTTCTATCGCTAAAGCTAAATAGACTTATTTCTAATCAGAGATTAATACTACGAAAACGTACATATATACGAAACTAATATACTCTGCACACACATCGTGAACGAGTACAAAAGTTCAGTGGAACTGTCATGGTATAAGACTGGGTGTTAGTATTGTCTGAGACTTAGTTATAATTAATTTAGGCATTTTTATTTATATGAACATTTCGTAAAGTCTGCAGTTTATGCTCAAATCACATAAGTAAATATAGCACCCATTATTGGGTTTTCTTATCTATAAAATATATGTGTGCGGATCGAGTAGGTCTGGCGTGGCAAAGGGTATATGCAGGGCGCTTTACCTTTATCTATGCAGTCAACTGTAGCTCTGGGCAATGAGGCAATGTTCTGGAGCATGCTGCACTGCTGTTTTAATATAGCAAACATAGTCAACGCACTAAATTGACTAAATTGTCTGTGAAATGTGCGAACTTCAAGTTATTAAACGGCTATGTGGGAGCCAAGCTGAGAGCAAGCTAAGTGCAATAACAATAAATTGAGCTGGCTGCAAGCGTCTTGGCTATGCTTGCAACTGCTTGAACATGCTCACATGCCGTCGACATATGTAATAAGAAATGTGAGCAATTAAAATGGCAGAAAAAGCAAATTGATTGCAATTGCAACGAAACCCAGCGTACAATGCGGCGTATGCGCAACGTTGCAAAAATCATAAGTTAATAATCAAGAAGCATGAAAACAACGGCGTCAACAACACAACAACAACAACAACAATTACTTTAAACAATCATTAGTCGAGCGCCAAACTCCAACTAGTTTCAAATTGCCATCGATGTTGATATATATACATTTGTATGTATATGTATCTCTATGTATATATATCTGATCGCTTTGCTAACTATTGGTATGGTATATCGCAGCTTTTGCATTCAAATTGATATTCGGGTGTTGCCGACTGTCCAATGCTTGTTCAAGCTGCACACTGTAAGAAAATGGCAAATGTAGATAAAATACGAAATTTTGAGCAAAAGTAAAAGAGTAATTCCACTCCTCACAGACGAAACCAATATACCCTGCGCTTATACGCACATGAAAAGCAAACAGATAGAAACATAAACAGACGCATGGCTTAACCGAGGATTGAGCTGTTGTGTTGTGATTCATGACGCTATTGTTGCGCTTGCAGTGGATCCCGCATTGCTCGTGTTCAGCGATGTGAGTCATTATAGTGTTATCAAAAGCAATTTCTACATTTAAGCAGGGCATAAAATGCATACTTAAAATAAATAATACTAAAAATAGTTCACAAAATTGTTGCATATAATAAAGTCAGTAAAAAAATCAATCAATTAAAGTAGAAATTAAAAAAAAATAATAATAATTATTCATAAAGATATATATATTTATAAAGGGAAAGAAAATCATATATATATACAAATATATATATATATATATATATATATATATAATAACAATTATTATTATTATTTTTTGTATTTCTGAGCTTTTATGCTGAGAAATTGTCTTAACTTTTCGCTGTTGTAATATATTTGCCACTGTCGAAGGCGCCCACGAGTAGTAGGGGGGCTGTGGAGGCTGTGGGGCCACCAGCAGTAAGCGACCGCCTGTTCGCTGTTTGCCTGGAAATGCTTGGCCATAAATTTGAGCACTGCATTTGCGTATGTTTGGCATCGTCGCAGCTGCCAGCTGCTAGCTGCTCTAGCTACTGGCTATTGGCTGCCTTTGCTCAGTTAAATTTATGTGCAGATTTTTATGGCTAGTTCCTTTTTTGGGTTGCCCGAATGCGAGCCGGATATATCCTTCTTAGTGCACACTCAACACTTGCAACATTATGTTGCGGTTTGAGTATTCAGCATCGTGCTCTCCCGGGGTTGAGCCCAGGTGCAGAGGTTGTCGCTGTCAGGGCCAAGTCTAAAAATAACTTATCTTATTTATTGATTGATGGGCCAAGGTTGGATACCGCTCGCCGTGCTGATCTATTTTCACATTTCCCGCTTCTCAAATAACAGTTAGTAATTATCAAATGAAACCGTCAAGTTGTATATCAAATTGCATTTTAGTTAGAAATAATCTAATTAAGCTGCTTATTAATAGCCTTTATATTTATGAATCTTTAATTATTTCATTACAGTTATTATGCCCGACTCTCCACTTAGGCAGCCAAAACAACTGTAGAGTGAGGTAAGTTATATAATAACTATATATATATTATATTTTGGGTATATATATATATATATATATATATATATATATATATATATATATATATTGATTTGCACAGCTCTTAGCTGAGTATTGTTTATTGCTCTCTTAAGTAACGCAGTTTGCGCAACTTAATCGAGTTTTTCTCAAAGCAATCTGAAATGTGATGGAAAAATTGCAAATTGAAATCGAAATTCGCGTTAAAAATCAATTTCCGCTTGGCTTTATGAACAAAAATATTTATTTGCTTTATGACAATTTAGATTCAAATTGAATGCAACAGCAGCACCAGCCCCAGCGGCACCAGCACCAGCAGCAGGAGCCGCAGCAATTGCAGCTTGCTACCTTTCGTGGCACCTCCTCGCGCCATCAATGCTGCGCATCTATTTTAAAAATTTTGTCTTCCTTTTTTATACCCTAATCCCAATGTAAATGGAATTTCAAGGTATCACAGTTTCTTGAGAATGTATGTAACAGGCTTATCGAGGCGTGCGTCTGTCTGTCGGTCCGTCCGTCATGCACATAATTCCTTTGTATACAATATGCAATTAGAATGTTGTAACACTCAGATTTTGTTGGACAGTGCAGCATTCTGCAGCGTGTTGTATCATTCAGTTTTTTTTTTGGGTGGGTAATGTATCATTCTGCCTTATTACATTTTATTTATATCTCCAATAACTAGCCGTGTCCTCCGTCAACACAGACTTCTCGCATACTAGCATTGATCATTCAGCTGTAGCATTCAGCCTTTGTTGAGTCTTGTTGTGTTCTGATTTTTATGACACGCAACTAGTGAGTGTTATAACATCCAGCTTATTGGAGGTGATGTAGCATTCTGCTTTGCTATATTTTTTCGATAGCTTGCTCTGTCCATCAGTCCAGACTTCCCACATACTAGCATTGATCACACAGCTCTAACATTCAGCCTTTGTTGGGCCTTATAGCGTTCTGGCTTAGCTGAGTTTTGTAGTAATCAAGTTACCAGTGCTATAGCAGGCAGTGTTATAGCAGCCAGCTTCTTGGGGGTGATGCAGCATTCTGCTTTGCTATATTTTTTCTATAACTAGCTGTGTCCATCATCCCAGACTTCCCACATACTAGCATTGATCACACAGCTCTAACATTCAGCCTTTGTTGGGCCTTATAGTGGTTTGGTATAGCTGCGTGATGTAGCACGCAACTGGTCAGTGTTATAGCAGCAAGTGTTATAGCAGCCAGCTTCTTGGGGGTGATGCTGCATTTTGCTTTGCTATATTTTTTCGTTAACTAGCTGTGTCCATCATCCCAGACTTCCCACAAACTATCATGATCATACGGCTCTAACATTCAGCCTTTGTTGGGCCTTATAGTGGTTTGGTATAGCTGCGTGTTGTAGCACGCAACTGGTATGTGTTATAGCAGCCAGCTTCTTAGGGGTGATGTAACATTCTGCTTTGCTATATTTTTTCGATAGCTAGCTGTGCCCAGCCTTCCCACATACTAGCATTGATCATACTGCTCTATCATTCAGCCTTTGTTGGGCCTTATAGCGTTCTGGCTTAGCTGCGTTTTGTAGCAATCAAGTTACTAGTGTTATAGCAGGCAGTGTTATAGCAGTCAGCTTTCTGGGGGTGATGTAGCAATTATCTCTGCTATATATCTTTCGATAACTGTGTCCATAACTAGCTGTGTCCATAAGCCCAGACTTCCCACATACTAGCATTGATCATACTGCTCTAACATTCAGCCTTTGTTGGGCCTTATAGCGTTCTGGCTTAGCTGCGTTTTGTAGTAATCAAATTACCAGTGTTATAGCAGCAAGTGTTATAGCAGCCAGCTTCTTGGGGGTGATGCTGCATTTTGCTTTGCTATATTTTTTCGATAACTAGCTGTGTCCATCATCCCAGACTTCCCACATACTATCATGATCATACGGCTCTAACATTCAGCCTTTGTTGGGCCTTATAGTGGTTTGGTATAGCTGCGTGTTGTAGCACGCAACTGGTATGTGTTATAGCAGCCAGCTTCTTAGGGGTGATGTAACATTCTGCTTTGCTATATTTTTTCGATAGCTAGCTGTGCCCAGCCTTCCCACATACTAGCATTGATCATACTGCTCTATCATTCAGCCTTTGTTGGGCCTTATAGCGTTCTGGCTTAGCTGCGTTTTGTAGCAATCAAGTTACTAGTGTTATAGCAGGCAGTGTTATAGCAGTCAGCTTTCTGGGGGTGATGTAGCAATTATCTCTGCTATATATCTTTCGATAACTGTGTCCATAACTAGCTGTGTCCATAAGCCCAGACTTCCCACATACTAGCATTGATCATACTGCTCTAACATTCAGCCTTTGTTGGGCCTTATAGCGTTCTGGCTTAGCTGCGTTTTGTAGCAATCAAGTTACTAGTGTTATAGCAGGCAGTGTTATAGCAGTCAGCTTTCTGGGGGTGATGTAGCAATTATCTCTGCTATATATCTTTCGATAACTGTGTCCATAACTAGCTGTGTCCATAAGCCCAGACTTCCCACATACTAGCATTGATCATACTGCTCTAACATTCAGCCTTTGTTAGGCCTTATAGTGTTCTGGCTTAGCTGCGTGTTGTAGCACGCAACTGGTCAGTGTTATAGCAGCCAGCTTCTTGGGGGTGATGTAACATTCTGCTTTGCTATATTTTTTCGATAGCCAGCTGTGCCCAGCCTTCCCACATACTAGCATTGATCATATTGCTCTCACATTCAGCCTTTGTTGGGCCTTATAGCGTTCTGGCTTAGCTGCGTTTTGTAGTAATCAAGTTACCAGTGTTATAGCAGGCAGTGTTATAGCAGGCAGTGTTATAGCAGTCAGCTTTTTGGGGGTGATGTAGCAATTATCTCTGCTATATTTCTTTCGATAACTAGCTGTGTCCATCAGCCCAGACTTCCTACATACTAGCATTGATCACACAGCTCTCACATTCAGCCTTTGTTGGGTCTTATAGTGGTTTGGTATAGCTGCGTGATGTAGCACGCAACTGGTCAGTGTTATAGCAGCCAGCTTCTTGGGGGTGATGCTGCATTCTGCTTTGCTATATTTTTTCGATAACTAGCTGTGTCCATAAGCCCAGACTTCCCACATACTAGCATTGATCATACTGCTCTAACATTCAGCCTTTCTTGGGCCTTATAGCGTTCTGGCTTAGCTGCGTTTTGTAGCAATCAAGTTACTAGTGTTATAGCAGTCAGCTTTCTGGGGGTGATGTAGAAATTATCTCTGCTATATTGCTTTCGATAACTAGCTGGGTCCGTCTGTTTGTCCATCAGCCCAGACTTCCCACATACTAGCATTGATTATATTTTTATTATATATATCTAAAGTTGAATTTGTATTTTTTTTTTTAAGTCTGGGTACATTATCTCGAATGGTTCAGGGTATCGCTTAGTCGAGCTGTCTCGACTAGAGTTTCTTTACTCGATTTTTCTTTGTCTGGCGAAGCGCCAATTTTGCTGTTGTAATTTTGTGTTTACCTTTTGCTAGGAAGATTCGGTCTCCAGCTGCTTCTCAACGCGTTAAATTGAGTTGACAAACGTCCAATGATGCTTATATATACATATTTCTATATATATATATAAATGTATCTATATATATATATATATATATATGTAATTGAACTTTTAAATTATGTTCAGATATCTCTTTGAAGACTAGACGAGAGAGCTAAAAGTGGCAATTGCAGTCACCAAATGGTGCGGTCTCATCTGCTTTTAAGCGCTATTGAGCTATTCATTAAAAATTATTAGATTAATTTTGAAGCATGCATTTTGGGGAAATATAAACGTTTCCCAAATTTAAAAATTATAAAATTTTGCTGTTGTGGTTAGACAAAAGTCGTAGAGCCATGTAAAACGTTGAACGCTTTTGCGTTTTGTGGGAAATAAGTCAGATGTTAACAGGTGACTATAAACTGTGCCGGAACATTACCTTAGCCTTTCGAATTGACCCATAAATTCTTAATTTCTAAATGCATTAAGTTCGTGCTGAAATATTAAAAAATGAGCAAATACCTTTTAATGTTGTGTAGTGTAAAATATAAAAACTGTTTTTCCATTGAAAATTTTGCCAGAAAAAATTACAAACTGAACAAATCGGCTTATGAAGAGTTTTAAGATTTGAGCTAACGTTATGAAAATAAGGATTTTTATTATGAAATTATTTTTACAAATATTTATTTGAGTGTCTGCAAGGGCTGCAGGCAGAGGCAGCCACTACTGTCATATATACCTGGCTAGAAATACTTATATATATGTATACATATATATATATATATATGACGGAAGTAAATTGAAAGATGCTGCTGCCCTTCATACGATGCCGTTGACTGACAGTTGATGCGGTGAAAATGCATTAACTCAGTCGGCTCAGTTCAGTTTAGTTCAGTTCAGTTTTAGTTGAGTTGAGTTAGTTTTCATTAAATTTTATAGTTTCTTGGCCAGGAGGCTGGCAAGCACGAAAATGACGTGAGCAGTTTTTCCCATTTTTCTCATTTTGAATGTAAGGCCGAACCGAGAAACCAGTTCAAAATGACTTCATAAATATAGTAAAAAACAGCTAAACGGTCTAAACAGCAAATGCAATAAGCAAAGTCAAGCAAACGACCGAGCCAGTGTGTAAGACTCTCGAGTTGATTGACTTCGTATAGAGTTGTATGAATGAAGTGTGCTTAAGCTAATGACTTTAAAAGGATTCTTGTGTGAAAGGAAATGGGAAGTCTGCTCAATGGCAAGGTATCTGGCAGTCGAGCATAGTCGATGGGTCCAGCGTTTCATGGTTTTTTCTTTAGGATGTTGTTGTTTGGGGCTGGTGGACTTCATTTCTTTTCCATAGCAATTTAACAAATATGTACCTTTCACTTTGAAAATCGTAAAATGTCACAAAGTGTTCAATAAAAACACAAATGACAATAAAAATGTGATAAAAAAAGAGGCAAGCGAGCAGCAACCACAGAGCACAACAACAACAGAAGCAACAAAAAAAAACAATGCAATTGCATAAATTAATGTAAATTTATGCGAAAAATTACAACAGCAACAAGCAACCAACATGTTGCTACAACAAAGAAGAGAGCAGTTACATTTCAACAAAAAAAGAGGGAAAGAAGGAAAAACTATTTATGCTTTTTCACATAGCGCAGCTTTGGTGAGGTGGGCCGGGCCGTCAGAGCTGCTGTTCAGGTGTTGCATGTGCGCAGCTGAGCAGAGCTGCCAATGTGTTATGCCATGGAGCGAAAGAGAGACAGAGAGAGAGAGAAAGAGCGAGCGAAAGCTATCAGTATTTAAATATTTTTGCAAATAGTTTTTAACCGGCTTTGTTCGCAACAAGTTCTGTATGTTTCAAATGAAATACAAAAGCTAGAAACAGAGTTAAATTTTCCTTAATTTGAACGGCTCTTGTTTTATAATTTTTTCTACATATTTATGCATATGCCAAAAAAAAAAATCACAGCTAATTCTTTAAGCTCTAACAGTTCATATTGTATAATAAGATAATTACTGCACACCTGATTTATGATTAATTCATAAATGTTAGGAAATTTGAAAATGTTTGTGAAATTTATGTCAGAAACGTGTTGGCAACTGGCTTAAACGAGTCGAGGCTTTGATCAGTTTTTATGTGTTTCTTAGTTTTTATTAATAGGTTTTTTTTTCTTCATTTCCCAACACTCGACTCGAATTCAATCTGTGCTGGGAAACGCATTTGCATATTTTAAAGTTTTCTTTTTGTGATTTTTAAATGCAACAACAAAAACAACAACAAAAGTTCATAAACAAAATGAAATCTCTTGTTTAAGTAGGTTAGGCTAACTCTGCTAACTAGTCAGCTCGCCAGCTGGTTATATAAAAAGTATGGAAATCTTTTTTCATTTTCAAAAATGGCGTAAGATAATAAATTGCTGAGTTTAATGTGACAGGCCGCAAATGTCCATTAAGTAAATAGTTGATTTTTATAATATAATTTGAAATTGAACTATGGTTTTACATTTTTTAAATTTAAATTATTTATTCATTTAAGTTGATATGATTTATTTATTTGTTTTTAATTCAATTTCAACTCAAATCATAATGAAAATAGTTATTGGATTGATATTTAAATTAAATTTAAAATTAAATTTTAAGCTTGACTATTTAGTCTCACTTCGCAATTTTAAATTCAATTCAATTCAATTTCTTGATTCAATTTTAAATAATAATAATAAAAATTAATATATATATGGAAATAACAAATTTGAATCTTAGGTTTCATTTATTTTATTTTTTTCTCATTTATTAATCAAATTTAATTTAAAAATAAATTCAACTATATAATTCTTAATTTAATTTTAGATGAAATTAAATTTATTCAATTTAAAATAATTTATTAATTAAAATGTCTATATATTAATTTCAATTTAATTAATAACAGAATAAATTAAAATTATAATCAGGGTGAAAATAAAAACATTTTGTTATTTATTCTCACTTCATTAAATAAAGATCAAGTTTTTGTATATAAATGACTTTAAATATATGTTTGATTAATATTCGTAATAATTATTGGTATTATATTTATTGATCGGTTACATGAAAGGCTTAAGACTCAAGGCTTGAAGCAAGTGATTGAATTTCTTTGTTAAATACATTGGATGCGCTAAAAAAAAAAATAAATTGCAGGAGCTTTGCTGCAGTTGGCAATCGTCTGTGGCTGCCTGATGACGATGTGACTATTGTGGGTCAGAAATAACGCAAGCCAAATACGCACACACCTGCAAAATTTTAGAGATGTGAACGCGTGTGTGTGTATGTAATAGCCATAGAGTCTATAGTAATGAGTCCACACAATCAACTCGAATCACTCTGCAAAGTAATTCTGAGTCATAGAAAAGCAGCGATGCGTCGTCGACTGCGATGCCAATAGCGAAAATGACGTCGACTCTGACAGCGTGGAGTGCAGCTGGCAATTTTATGCTGCCACACTTGGAACGGCAGCGGTGCGATAAAAATGACACATGGAGTGTGCCGTGCAGCTGAAAAGTAAATAAATTCGAAGATGTGCGCACATTGCAGACATATCAAGTGGCAGGTGCTGTCGACTAGGAGCAGGAGCAGAAGCAGGAGCAAGAGTGGGAACAGGAGCCGGAGCCGGTCCGGAGCCGGAGTAGGTAGGGCATACTCAACAGTCAAACTGTGGTTGAGTGCTTCAAGATTTGCCCATGAGTGTTATTCAAAATCTCAAAAGAGCTGAGGAAGTAAAAACAGTTGTACGACTGCTATCTGTAACGAAGGCAATTAATGTGTCATTATCTTAAAGAAAAAATTGCACACGAAAGATTGAATATTGATTGAAAATTGATTGTGTTTTGGCAACTAGTGCAGGCGGATATCGGTTTCAGCCTTTTATCTCTTATCAGTCAGCAATTACAGGGACTAAGTTTATATATATTATCATTCCAAGCGCTGTGAAGGTTTCAAAAACATTTGTGATTTGAAATGTCTTCAAAATTTGAGAACAAGCTGCAAATGTGCGTATATATTATTTATTAATTATGTCTATATGAGCTTTGTTGCTCATATGCTGATTATCATTAGTGAACAAATTAAGAAGGCTGCGCTGAGAGTTTGCTTACCCTGCGGATTCTGTCATCAGCAGACTTTGCTGTCAGCTGCTGCTTGCAAAACTTTAACCAGTTGAGAATTCCATGTGCTGTTTATATATAAGCGTGATGTATGTGTGGCTCATGTATATATTTTAAAAATATATAAGGCACTGATTATAAATAATAATAATAATAAAATAGGAGCGCATTAAATCTGATATTCACGGTGACGCATAAAAATCATAATTTGGGTTAAAATATCTTGATTGAGGCCTTATGATTGCAAATTAAACACAAAATTAGTAGAGCAACATAATTTGTGCTATGCTGGAATGTAAAATCGTTGTGTAAATAAATTAAATTGAATTTAATGAATATTGTGTACAGGCAGAATGTGTAAGCCGGTAGTGCTCCGGCGACTTGTCAAAATATTGCGAAAATGTATAACGGTGAAGTTAAGCACAATTGTTTGTCAACTTCAGAAATGCGAAATGAAAAACGAAATGCAATTACGTTGTGACAGTAAAGACTGAAAAATATTCAATCCCTTATACAATTGGCAACAGTTATGCAACAGTTTTTCTTATTGTTTTGCTTTTTTGCACAATTGTTGTGTGTGTGTGTGTGTGTTGGGGCTGTTATTGTTGCTTGTTTTTGGGGTTTTCACCTGTGCGACAAACAAGTCCAAAATGATTATGGAAAAAACAATTCGAATTGGAAATGCACATGCAACAAGCAAAGCGAGCAGCAACAGCAGCAGCAGCGGCCGCAGTCGACAACAATTTCAACTGGGCAACTGGACAACCTTCGAGTTGGTTGCTGTTGCCCCCGCTTGGCTCCTTTTATGGCCATTTGTTGTTTTTTTTTTTTGTTCGATTCGACCATATAACGTTCGACAACTGGAATATGGATAGAGCGATACGAAGTGGAGAAAATTAAGTTCAATTTCATACGAGTCGATATCCAATTTGACTTCGACTCTCTGAGTGCGGCTGATTGGCGAACTTGATTTATGCAGCCAATGAAGATTCGTTGTAATTTCGCCCTTTGATCGCAATAACCTTGGTGTAACGAGAGGCGACCGTGGATTGGGACCACTGATTGAAATCTCTCTGTGTGTATGTGTGTGTGTGAGCTATAAGCTCAATTGAAAGTTATTTACCCGTCCAGGGCAGAGTTGACCAAGCCGTCAGCGACCTTAAAGCTACAAAGCCTTTAAACAAACAAGTTCATTAATCAAAAAAAAAAAAAAAAAATAAATAAAATACAAAAATAAAAGAAAAAGAAAAAGGGCGGCAAATTGTCGACAATGATGGCACAAGTGTTGAATAAAGGTGAAAAAAGATTTTCAAAAAGGTATGAAGGACAGATAACTCGATTTGTATTTGGGAATTGAAGATGAATTATGCACAACTTGTGTGTGATGTTTGCTTCGTAATTGTTTCTTAGTCAAAGCCAGCCAGTCAGTGATAATCAAAGGCAAGCAAATGACAGCACTGAAATTAATTGCATTATTATAATTTTAATGAATTCGTTTGTAATGTAGTGCAAAGAAGTTTCGTAAGAAGCTTAAGTACTTAGAGCACAGGGAGATTGTATTGTTTTAAGCCTTAGATTTTGCTTGTTGTTTGTTGTGCTATGTGCACTCAGCCGTTTCATTGGAATTAAAAGCTCATTCATATTACTTTTATTTATTGTGAAAAATAGAGAAACATTCGAATCATATATTTTTTTAATTTAAAAAAAAAAAATGCGAGATTTTTAATTTTTTATTTAAGAAAACTGCGAGATATATATTTTTTTTAATTTAAGAAAAATTCAATGAACGAGAGATTGTTTTTATTTATTTAATTTATTTATTTGCCTTGAGTTATTATAATGTATATAGCTTTATTTAGACATCTCTTAACTGGATTAAATACTTTTTGGCTCTTGCAATTCTGGCTATAGCTGTATCTTGTACTCTGAGAGTCTATCTGAGGGTCTATTTATACAGAGCTTATGAAAACAAAAGTCAAATTCTTTACTGATAGCTGGGAAAAACTTTCCATGCTGCTCGCTGGCGTTAGTTAAAAACGGCTGCCAAGACTCGGTCGTAATTAAGCAAACACAAAGAAGCTCAAGTCAAGGTTCTTTGTCATTTATAGTCGGCAATAAATAGACAAAAAGAAGAAAAAAGAAACTCTCTAAGTATCTAAAGACATAAATTATCAAAAAAGAAAAAGAAAAAAGTGTGCGCTGAAGTGGGATCGTGTGATAATTCTCGACTGAAAAAGATGTGAGAAAGCCAGAGATCAGGAGTAGATGTATAAGTTAATATATAATATCTCATATTTGAACACATTTCTTAGAAAACTGCCAGATCGTTCAAGTATGTAGCATATAGAGCAGCCATAGAAATCATTTGTCAGCACTTTAAAGTGAAACTGGTGCCATATACACGCCAAACTAGCTTCTGTTAGGCCCAGGGACTGAATATCTCCCTCGATTAGCTTTTGCTCAACTCTGTGCTCTCTACTCTCGCACGCCCTCTCTGCCTATCACGTGACCCAGTTTTAATTGCAGACTGTGACACAGCAGCTCCAACTGAAACAATTTCAAACACATGTAGATAGTTTGTTTCATTTCTTTTTTTTTTCTTTTTTTATTTTTGCTTTTTGTTTTCTTTTTTACAATTTTTATAATTTTTAATTGACACGACAAACTTGATTGTTGTGTGGCCTCTTGCGGCAGCAAACAAGTCCGCCGCTTTTCATTATGGCTCTTAAATTAGTTGCGCAATTAAGGAATCTTTGGTCAATTAATTAAAAGTCACAATATATGTGACACGGCACTGTATTTACCTTGCCTATTCGAATTAATGTGGCAGGTCGACAGGTCGGGGCAAATGTCGGGCATACCACAGTGGAGCACGCTCCACTGGTTGTTTGGTTGGTTAACGCTTTAAAAGTGCTTTCAACTCTTGATTTATCTGCTTTTGGCTTTTGCTTTTAATATTAATTGTTTATATAATTATAATTCTTTAATTGCTATTTGCTTTATTATGTTAGCTTTTTAGCTTCGTGTCGTATTTTACACGAATTTAAACATTTTTTGCCTCCCATTTTTTATTTTTCATGACTGCTTTCCCACAGTGTTGTTGTTGTTGTTGTTGTTGCTGCTGCTACTGCTGCTGCTGCTACTGCTGTTCACTTGGCGTAATTAAAATACACTTAACGGTGCTTTGCATATTGCCTTTTGGATAAGCGCTGAGAAAATGTTAACGACCTATGAAAACCCAACAGTGCGAAATTTCGCATGTCGACTATGGAATACCCTTTAAAAAACATGAAATGTTATTAGCTAAATGCATGATATAGTATATGAGTGTAAAAGATTTCTATAAGACTTAAGTAGTAAATGCTTGTCTTTATGCATACAGGGTATATTGGGCATAACGAAAATAACATTTCAGCAGCAACAATAAACCAGCTAAAAGAAGCAACAACACAGTTTTTATAGCACTGTAGCTTATGTTGTTGTTGCTGCTGCTGCTGCTGTCTGCCCGCCTGAATGACTGCCTGTCGGCCGGACGGTCTGGCGCTTTTGCCAACTTTGCTGCATAGGCCTTTTAAATGCTCACAGTAAAACACAATTTATAACGTTGAGCACAAAATTTATAACAGCAACAAGCAACACAATGGCAATAACAATAACTGCAGGGAAAATCGGCAAGAGGAAAAAGTCAAATGGCTGCCATAACTGGCAATTAAATGCACATGTGTTTGTTAGCCGGTTGCACCGCGCCACGTTTCGGCGGCACCATCGATCTGTGGGGCAGCTAACTCTAACCTACATATATGTATGTATGTATGCTCGGCTATGCTATATATTTGTCTGTTTATATCTATAAGAAAGTATGCATTTATCAGAGCTCAGCAGAAAATGAGCAATGAAAATACCATCAGTCAGCAGCAACAAAGGCCAAACAGCTGCTGCTCTTCTCAATGAACTTTGCATGCACTTAATTGCTCACGCTGCTAGTCAGTAAAAGCAGCAACAACAACAACAACAGGCACTTACAACAGCTATTGCTGTCCGTCCGACAGCAAATTAAATGTGATTTAAAGCAACCAAATGCATTACGTAAAGCCAGTTGGAGTGGGTAACCAACCTGATTACATGGTGGCCAAATGACTGTATGCATAAATATCTAAGCACTCTGACATAGTTAGGCACGTGAGGTTAGCTGGGGACTAGCTCTAACGATCGTATATACCCTATAGAAGAGACAGTTTTACTGCCAATTGCCATGAATTATAAATATGATTGAGCTTTACTATATCTTATGCCACCACTCTCTCTCTCTCTCTCTCTCTCTCTCTCTCTCTCTCCCTCTCTCAGTCTAACCCTAAGCCCTCAAGCTCTTGCTCACTAAAGTTCTAAGTGCCTTTGCGGCTTTTCATGCTGCCCTTCACACAATTTCTGTAATTTCTATAATTATATACGAATAGCTGCGCGAAGGTAACAAGCTCTAAGCCGCGGCTTCATACTTTAAAATAATAATTCGGACAGAGTTGAATAGTTTACCGCAAAGTGGAAATTACACTTCATACCCTAGAATTGAATTGGCAGTTGAAGTGACTGATAAAATTGAGATTGCCTTTGATGAAAGTGCTTTAAATCATTATTAGACAAAAGTAGAGTACGTACAAAATTTAAATTAATAATGTACACTGTCTAAATATTATTAAAAATAATCAATAAAATTCAAATAAAATAAAACTTAATAAAGTACAGAAAAATAATTGACATAGTTAAAAAGAATTAATTAAATTAAAAATTAATTAAATTAAAATAATTAAGTAAACTAAAAATGGTTTCAAATAAACAAAATTTAATAAAGTACAGAAAAATATTTAACATAATTAAAAAAAAAGCGTTTTTTTTTAATTAACTGACATTTTTTTAAAATATTTATTTATATTTATCAAAATTATTTGATATTTGAAATGAAAGCAACCCAAAAAAAAAAAATGGATTTAAATTGATTGAATGAAAAATATTTAAAATATATATACTTATAGAATTATCAATAAATATTCTATCTACATATATGTACTTATAGTATAAAGATTATAAATTTGAGTAAAGCTATAAGTCGCTTCATTTTGGATATGCTAAGCGAAGCTATGTAGAGAAACGTTTGCATTAGATTTCGTTCGGTCTGTGGTCTTATTAATGGCTTTATGCAATTACGTGATTCGACACAAAGCAAAACAGCTTAAAAGGTTGGCTGTTTGCTGGCTGCTTGGCGTGGCAATCGGTTGCGTAAAGTATGTTAACAATATTTTTGTGATCCTGCAACGTGCAATTTCATTCTGGCCAACAGTTACAACTGGCCACTAACCACTGTGGCTGGGCCATAAATCCGAGCCATGAGCACCCAACCAACTGCAGGTTGCTTGGCTTGCCGCTTTCGGCTGTTAGTGGTCACTGGCAACACCTTGCAGCAGCAGCAGCAGCAGCAGCAACGGCAACGGCAACCATGATTTTGTTGTTGCCAAAGAAAATCAGCAGCAAAAGCGAATCTGAAAAATTGATTAAAAGTTCTTACAGAGCTCAAAACGGCATCAATTACCTGTTGCGGGCTGGCTGAGATGTTTTTTTTGTGTTTTTGGGTATAAGAACTAAAACAACAACAGCAGCCACAGTAAGACGTGGCAATACCCTCGACAACAACAACAAAGAAAGCGCGGCAGGCAGAGTGAAATATGATTACAGCGCTTGGCTTTTAGTTTAAAGCAGTTTTCAATATATGCGATAAGAAGCGACGTTGTTGTTGTTGTCGTTAATGTTGCTGTTGCTGTTGCTGTTGCCTTTGCTGTTGGGTTACTCAGCCATGGCTGCTGCGCACGCTGTTGCATGAAATAAGCAAGCTAAGGAGATTGTGAATATCGTGAGGTCTTCGGCTTTGCTGTTAGTTAAGTTGCGGGCTTGGCTCAGTCAAAAGCACTTTGAATACTCTAACAACGCCGGCCGTATGCCCAACAGAGTTGGCCTTAACTGAATATGCTACCAGAAATTTAATTTTTCTTTGTGATTAAGTTTAGGGCAGTTAAAGTCTTTAAGCATTCTATTAAATTCAAATCATATTCGCTAGCCATTTGGCAGCGGCAACAGTGGCAACAGTGCAGCAGGCGCAGGTTGCACGTTACATTTTCTTGTTGCTATCGAATGCTGCTGCAGGCTGAAAACATTTTCTGCTACATCATTAATGGCCAGTGTCTACAATAAGCAGCTTTTTTCGTTTCTTTTTTTTCTGGTTTTTTCTGGCTTTTTTTTGGCTTTTGATGATGGTCTTTCGAGCTTCATTCAGCGCGACGTTGTTCGAACCATAACACAGCAGCAGCAGCAGCAGCAGCAGCAGCAGCAGCAACAGACTGCCGACAATGTTTATTGGTAGTTGTTGTTGTCCGTCTGTTTGGTTGGCTCGGACGGCTGTTTGGTCGGCTTGGACCGTCCTCTTCTTATTTTTCTTGTTTCCATTCCAGGAATTTAATCAAGGTGCATCTCCAAAGAAAAGGCCGCAAGCTGACAACAGCGCTGCCCAAATAGTTAAAGGGCAAACTAAATAAACATTTACTAATGTGGCGACGCGGCGTTGACGTTGGCGTCAGCAGCTACCACGTAAGGGAAATGGATGGCAATGAACGACTATCAGTCTTCAGAGATGATATATACATGTCAGGGTATCTGCCAGGCAAGCAAGCCCACCTAGAGCAGTCAGTGTTGCTTTAAATCCGTTTTTAGATATATGCTGTATATTTTGCGTTGGTTATCATAGCATAAAGCGTGTAGTGGACGTCATTGGGAGGCTTCACTGTAGCAGTTGAAGGTGCTTACTTATGCTGGATAATTACAGGGCATCGCAGCGACAATATATGCGCCGCTCACGCATAATGACGTGCCGATAATGAAATAGCAAGTTGCTGTGGCTGTCGTAAAATCATGCTGTAGATGCGCGTGAGCGATAAAATTTCAACACTCCCATTAGAAGATATTCCCGGTGCGGCAACTGCACATGAAAATGTAAAGTTTTAGGTGAGGCAACTTTATATGTTATGTGTAGTAGTTGCTAAGGAACGTGCTGCGGCGTCCAGAGAGTGCTTCGACATCGAGCATCGAGCATCGAGTAGCTGCGGCCATAGTTGTTATTATTGTGGTTGTAGTTGCTGTATTTTGGGTTCTTATTATGACATTCGAGGTGGGCGAGAGAGTTGGCAGTCAATACTGAGGTAGTTGGCTTAGCCTTTGGCTCACCTGCAGAGACTTTAACACAAAATTCACACGCTCGAGATACATTTGCTTGGTTTTTTTCTCTTTCTCTTTTTGCTTCTTATTCTTCTTCTTTTGTTTATTGTTTGGCTCGGTTTTGTTTTGCTGGCTTTTGTTTTCGGCAACAGCTGGCCCGGTGTTCGAAAATGATTCTTCTTCGAATTCTCAGTTTGCTTTTTTTTTCCTTCCCTCCCTCTCTCTCTCTCTCTCTCTCTTTTCCTCTATCTGCTTTTCTTTTATTTTTGTATCTAATCAATTTGCTGGCACAATGGAGAGATGATGCGGACGGAACCGCCTGCAACGACAGCTGGCTATGACTTTATTGTTTTGTATCTGTCAGAGAGTCTCTGCTGGGGCAGCATAGACCAGCTACAGTGCCCGAGGCGGTAAGCGATTAAATACAAATTAAAAACAGTGCCTACAAATCTGTATCTGGCAGCTACGCGTTCCTTAATCATGCCCGCACAACTCCAGCCAAGCCGGTCAGCATCTTTACAAAAAGTGGTCCCTAATGTGCCTAATGCCGGCAGCTGTGCAGTGATTGTGACTTGCTTTGGCATTGTTCTACCTATGCAATGGGCCACAGGCACAGACAGCTCAGTGCTGGGAGCCATTATCATTATGTCTAAGACATATCCGTTTATGGATGCATTCATTTTGGCCACCTCCTGAACCAATCGACTGCGAATTTTTTCATTCACAGCCAAATTTGTTCAAAAGTCAAATTTATGAATTCGACACGCCCCATGGGCGTTAAAGTTTGTATAACAAGCAGTCAAGTGTTTACGTTTATCTCTATAAAAATTGTACAATACAGAAGATCCTTGAAGACATCACTTGATAGAGTGTGGTATATATTTATATATATTATTTTATGCCAAACTAAGGATATATATAACTGTGGCTTTATAGGATATGTATATAAATATCCATTTATAAATGTATATAATAGTAACTACTTTTTTCGACGCACGAACTGAAAACCTACAACTTTAATTAATAAAATAATTACTACAAATTATTAATAAAAGGAAAATTAAGAATTTAATAATTAATAAATGCATTCGAAAAGCTCTGAGAATTTGTTTCTAGTATTGCTTATCTACTGCATATGCATTGCATAATTATCAGTAATTAAACATTTAAGTCAATGAAAAATTAGTGTGTACTTATAGAAGAGGTAGCATAGTTCTGGCTGCTAGTAAATTAATAAGAAATTCGAATATTTCAAGTAACGGCTGTGCTTAGGGTATCTTTTAAGTCGACATAGCCGACTGTAATTGTTACTCACGCAGTATCAGTATCATATTCTATTTGTATGTTTATTTGCACTTTGAGTACATTAAAATGTTTAACAATATATTTAAAGTAAAATCCAGGTGTAGGGTATCTCTTGGTCGGGCAGTTGTCTTTAATTGGCTGTTGGTTCGCCGTCTACCTGCTGCGGTATGCGATAAGGGCTGAATCTGCTGCTGAATCTGGAAGTTTCGCATCTTATTGTTGTCTGGCAGGATCGTTTCGGGAACCGGTTTCAGCCATTACAAAGGCTTCATCAAATTCAGTTTTCCCCGCCCTTGTTTCTTCTTCCTTCTTCTGTACCTTTCATGTGTTGCACTGCTTGGCTGAGATTTTCAAGCGAGTCCGGTTTTAGTTTTTGTTAAACTTTACACCTGCTGCTCAAACAAACACACACACGCACAGAGTCTTTGACTGCATATACATATAGCTTGAAGGCCATAATAGCAATAATAATATTTTTTTATTTATTTATTGCATCATATTTAAGAACAATCTCCATTTAATTGCCAACTGAAAAGTGTTAATAATAACAGTAAATTCTTTATGCAATGTGTTTATTTAGTGTATATGCACAAAGTATGCACAATTATGAAAAACACTTTAAAATGTTGACATAGACAGAAAAATATTGAATTATTAATCAAAATAAATAGTAATATTTATGATAATAAAATATAAAAATAAAGAACATAACTCTCACACATATTGTAATATACAATGCAATGGAATTAGTATATTTACAATATTTAATATTTTATTTAAACAGGAATTCAGCAAGAATATTGAGACTGAATTTAGTGCCCATGTAGCACAATACAGTTTAGTGATAAACACAATATTTTGAAATCTGTTTAATATTTATATATTTTGCATAATTTAAATGTTTAATTCAAATGTTTTTTTTTTGTGAAAATAACAAGTAAAATTTAAGGCTTGAAATAGAGTAAAATTAAACTGAAACTTAATTTAGTCAATCATGGAAATATTAGTGGTTAAAAAGAAACAAATGAGAAAAGCGAATTGTGGGCGAAGGGGGCGTGGCAGGCAAAATCCATAGATGACAAAGTATTCAATATCTATCTTGAACGGTGTGCACGCTAGAGCTCAAAAACGAAACCAAATTTTCGATAGGTATCGATAATAAGAAAATGGGATGAGTAATCGAAAAAAAATACTTGCATTACGTAAGGTATACACGAGTATTCTGTTTTTTTTTTATTTTTTTTTTATTTATTTTTTTTTATTTTTTATTTCACGTCTCTTTGCCACGCTTGCCTTTGGAGAAGAAAGCTTCTTAGATCTCAATGATGATATTATCTGACTGTGTCAGCTTAGCTTTTAGCATCTCTTTCACATATGACATCACATTCTGTTAGAAATTAAATATGGATCTTCTCAATGCTTGAAAGTTTGATTCTTCGAATATAAACTGCTTTAAGTCATTTTAATTAATTAAATGAAATTGTGAATTAGTCTATATAGAGAGCAGCAGTTGGAGTTGAAGCTGTATAAGCGCTCTCCACATGCCTTCTCCCCTATGCTCGCTCTCATAGTGAGCTTGAGTTTATATAATAAAAGTAGTAAATAATTGAAACTCGAGCAGTATATTCCTTCTCTTAGGACAATATGTATATGCATATACCTAATCAAATATCATATATACTTTCATATATACTTTTACGTGAATTGTACGAAATTGCCTTAACCCATCACCTAAGCCTGCACTTTCTATCCAGTCAACGGCTAATTAGCTGAGCTTAAGTGAATGCTTAAGTTGGGTTTTCTTTGAATTTTGAACTAGTTAGTTTGATGGGTGGAGCGACCCAGTTGAATATTGTTTAAGTGTGATAAATAACTGTAATTTGCATTTGTTGTTTTTCGGTGCGGTCGAGGCTTCATCTCGTGCTGGACGCATATTTCTGTGTCCACAAATGGTTGCCGTTGGCTGATGCATGCGGCAGACCTGCAAACCTGCAAACCCTTTCCCTTTTCCTTTCCCTAACCCTATATCTCATATTCCTACTGTACCTCATACAGCAGGCAATTTCTTTGTGGCCATTTGTAAGCCACTCGCCTGTCCGGCTGCTCGGCATACTTTCTCGGTCTTTGTTGTCGCTTTTGATAAAGTTTGCTTCATGTCGTTTCTGTTTTTTTTTTTTTTTTTTTTTTTTGTTGCTGTTGTTGTTGTTTTTTTAATGCAGCTGCCGAAAGTTTCGTTGCCTTGTTGCAAATTGTTTGTCAGTCGTCGTCAGTGGCTGTAATGAAAGGCCTGCAGCGTTTTTTATGTGGCCGACGTGACAGGAAGTTGCCAGCAGTAGCGCACCAAAGCCCCAACAGCAGAGAATTCAGATCGTATATTACACGAGCTAAACGCACTCAGATCTGCCGCTGCTTATCGTGACATATAAACACCAAGGGCTAGGAGCTATGTATGTAACTGCTATGGTTGATTCATTTAGTATTCGCTGCTTTAATTCGTTAGTCGCAGTTGCTCTTCTTGCAGTGTTGGCCTCAATTGCCTTCGTGTTGTCAAAGCATTTGCCATATCTTTAGCATGTGCCTTCTCATTAGCATGACGCACTCGCTGTGTGGACACAGTGGACGCGAGCATGTGTCGAGGCGAGGGCGGTGTCAAGGACATGCTGAACTTTGCCATTGTGGGCCAGAAAATGTCTACTTGGCTAACCGCCGCTTGTAGCCTGGCCCATACTCCGGCCGCACCCACACTTAGCTCCGCTGACTTTGTCAAAGCCAGTTGTAATTTTTTTACTGCAATGTTGTACCCTTTGAAAGTGCCCAAAGGGAGTTTTCGTCAGATCTCAACGTCGACAGCAGCCAAGTCAATCTGTCTCTGACTGTCTCTCTGCGTAGTCCATAGCTTATTCAATTAGAGTGCTGAGTATCTTTTGGTTGGGCACTTCCAGCCAGCGCACTGTTAGTTGTTTTCCACTTAATTCTTTTTTCGTGCTGCCAACTTCTCGCTGCTATTGCCTCAATTCTTGACGCAAATTACAAACTGTTGCATTCCGTGCATCCCCTTCATGCAAAGCATTTTTTCTGTCCGCTTTTTCTTCTGTCGAGCACCAAATAGCCCGCTGCTCCTCACACTGCTGTCGGAATGTTTTTTTCCTGCTGCTGCAACTTATGCATACTCTGTAACCAATTAAATATCTGACAAGGCGCTGTTTGATCCCAGCTAGCCGGCCAGTGGGTGATGATATATTAAAAAAAAAAGCATTTTTCATTTATTTCATTGAGCTGAGCTTAACGCATTTCCAATACAACCTGCGCGAGCAAATAAAACTTTTCAAACTGATTTTCACATATTTTTCATTTGTTTCAACCCGAATATGTTTCAGAGCGCCTAAAGAACTCGGTGCAGAGTAAATCAGAGTTGAACGACTCAACTTGTTCATGTTCCTTGTTTCTGTTTCTGTTTTTTTTTTTCTTTCCCTTTTTTTTTCATTTTTCTTTTTAATATTTGTGTTGCGTTGCCTTTTGTCGTGGCTCGTGTTCGTGTTGCTCTCGTTGGCAGGCGCCACATACGGGAAAATCTCGTTTTGTCAGTGAACGCCCGCGGATGGAGGCGTGGACAGCGTTGGGGGCGTTTGTCGGACCGGCGCCTAGCAGCAATATTAAAAATGATATGAAATCAACAGACCGCCAGATAGTTACACACGAAAGTTAGCAAAAGAGTTACTGGACCATAGCAGCATCAGTGGGAAATGGCGGCTTATAGAGCACAGATGCAGCACCGTGATATACACAGATAGATTCACAAAGCTGATTTTGTCTCTCTGTGTGTATTTGTTTCATTTCATGGACACGAGTCTTTAAAGTCCAATATACTGCTGCTAATAGCACACACAATACACACGTCAAATGCTCGACTTTGCCATACCCTAACTATTTTTAATGAATGCTGCTTGCATTAATTAAATTTGAATTTTGGAATTTTATCGATAATTACAGGAAAAGTTATTGCATGTTTCATCAATAAATAGTTTAATACCTTAACTACTTGGTGCATACATGTTCAAGTCAGTAATGCTGCCCAAACCTTGGGGACCCGCTCGACATGTCAGGAGCTTTTTGATAGTTGACAAGTTTGATTAAGAGGGAAAAGGAGGAGATACAGATACAAATACAGATACAAATACAGATACAGATACAGATACAGATACAGATACAGATACAGATACAGATACAGATACAGATACAGATACAGATACAGATACAGATACAGATACAGATACAGATACAGATACAGATACAGATACAGATACAGATACAGATACAGATACAGATACAGATACAGATACAGATACAGATACAGATACAGATACAGATACAGATACAGATACAGATACAGATACAGATACAGATACAGATACAGATACAGATACAGATACAGATACAGATACAGATACAGATACAGATACAGATACAGATACAGATACAGATACAGATACAGATACAGATACAGATACAGATACAGATACAGATACAGATACAGATACAGATACAGATACAGATACAGATTCAGATTCAGATACAGATACAGATACAGAAACAGATACAGATACAGATACAGAAACAGATACAGATACAGATACAGATACAGATACAGATACAGATACAGATACAGATACATATACAGACAGACAGATACCGTTTTATAAATCACTGTCGAACGGTTCAATTTGCAATTTAACTGGCTGTCACTGGTGAAGCTAACTAACTAACGAACGAACTAACTAACTAGTTGATGTTCTTGCTGATGCATATCCTATTACAGTTTCCGTTGCGGTTCGCCAAAAGTTGCTGCCAGTCAGAGTCGACGTTTTACAGAGTCCAAAGATGAGGCAGTTGATTGCAACTTTTAGCGCTGTCGAGCTCATTCCCAGCTGGGTTAGCTGTTGCTGGCTCTGACGTCTTGTTTGTCTTTGGATCTGGGGACTTATTATTTTTACAAATTATAATATCAATTTATGTATATGCATAAGATTATAATAATAATAGTTATAACATCTGGTTATCTTTTCATGCAATGTCACAACTTGATTCGTTGTTGCTTTGAGTAATTTTGACAAAGAATTGCTTAAAAATATATTTTGAATATGGCCTAATTGTGGTTAGTGTATTGCGGCGTCGACTTTTTGAAATGCCTTAAGAGCTAGATTTAATATAAGTATTTTTTTTTTTCATCTGTCTTCCAGCGGGACGAACGCCAACTGAAACTAAAAACTGAAGCGGCAACTGCAACTGCAGCAGCAACTGCAATAGCAGCAACTGTGCGGAAAAAGCTTTGCCAACTATCATTGTCTTTGGCATTGGGCAACATTTTAATTGAAAAAGTTTTTGGTCTAAGGCAAAACGTCACACAAATATGACTGTCAAATTAGCCAAACTGTTTGGTAGCGGCAGCGGCAGCGGCAGTGGTGGCGGCAGCAGCAGCAACAAATCCAAGTCAAACAGTGGCAACAATGCGCCCAATACGGCACCTTTAAGCGGCCATGGACAAAATATGCAATTGCCAGCGACGCCAATGCCGCCGGCCAATGGCAATGTGAAGCTGATTAAATATTGCGATCATCATGATCACCATCGGCCGGCGGCAATGACCATTTATGGGCATGCCTACGAATGCAATCAGATGGAAGTGGAGCTAGAGAATGACTATGATGACAACATGTCGCTGAGCTCGACCTACATGCAGCGTAATCATCCCTACAATAACTCGCAGCGTCCACTGCTGGGCGAGCGGCGTCCCCAGCTGCAGCTGGCCAAGGCCGGTGGCAAAAAGAAGGCAACGGCCACGCCCATGGCTGGTATACCACTGCCAGCGCCACCGTTGCCACCGTTGCCACCGCAGCGCAACGTTAACCTGGGCAAGACCAATGTCAGCGGCAGTGCCAATGTCAGCGTCAGCGCCGATGTTTACGTCTCGCCGTATGTGCAGCAACAGAAGCGGGACAGTGTCAAGGGATTGCACGGCTTTAACGACTTTGATGCGCTCTCTCAGCAATACAATCAGCATCTGCAGAGTCCACACATTGGCTATCCGTATGGCAGTCCGCCGTCACCGACGGCGCAGTCGAGTGACTTTTGCTTTGATAGGGAGCGCGAGAAATCCTTTAAGGCCGTCTCGACCACCAGTTCGACGGCCACAACCAAATCGAATTGTAGCTCCGGCTCAGCTGCCAATGGCTCACCGCCGCGCCATGTTGGCTATCATGATGCTGGCAATTATCTGGACACACACGCACAGCCGCACACACAGTTGCTGTCGTCGCGTTTCGAGGATGATTTCTGTACGCGTCGCAATGTCGATTTTTTGACCGATGTCGACCGGCCGGGCAATACGACGGCCACGACTGGTCCCTTCATTTTTGGCATCTCACATGAGCAGCAGCAAACGGATTATGGCCACCGCAGCAGTTGCAGCATCGACAGCCTCACCAAAACCAACACCAAGAGCAGTAGTAACAGCAATAGCAATAGCAGCAGCAACAGGACCAGCACCAACAACAACAACAATCTCTATCAGCCTGTGATAAATGCCACGCCCATTAAGGAGCACAATGCACTGGTAAGTAGACATCAGCTCGCTAGTCCTTGCTTGCACTCGCGCTGCAACAGCGCAATGCGCGGCCCAAAAAGTTCTGCTGCCTTTTTGCGATAATTAGCGTTTGGCCCGAATAGCTCGCCGCAGTCGGGGTAGCCAAGGCAGCTGCAGCAGGTCTGGCAGCGCAAAAAGTTGGCCAAAACGACGCCATTGCAGATAAAATTAATTAGTGCGTTCTATGCAATTATTGTATTCATGTTTTATTTTTGATGAGCCAAAAGCCAAAACAACAAACTTTCTTCCTGCTCTTCTAACGCACTAGCTAATTAACATCGGCATTTGGCAAATGTCCGCTTTAACGGCAATTGCTGTAAAATAATATTTACACTAAATATGCACAAGAATTTATCTGTAAAGCATTGCCATACGTCTTTGGATACTGTAATTTATAACAAAGCCAAGTAGCTAAATCGACGCGTGAAGAGCTCGAGTATTGGACGTTTTCAATTTGTTTTTGATAACTCGATTTTATGCTTTCCCGAAAATTTATTTTCACGATAAGACATGGTTAAGATATGTATAAATGAATATATGCGTTTATTTGATGAGAAAACTGCTTGGAGTTAATGTATAATGTTAATGTATAGTTAGGCATTCCTATTGCCATTCACATTTTGAGGAGATTTCTGTCTGAAAATATTTCGTACTGAAGAAAATTCAAAGCGATTAAATCACGACTTCACGTTTAGCTCTGGATATTTCCTAGTCAGGCATTCCCCAATTAAAAACGATTTGAGTTCATCTAGGCTTGTTGATCTGAGGACATTTCATAGTCAGACATTTCATTCATATTTCAAAACATTTACATCTAAGAATCATTCGTAATGAAGTCAATTCAAAGCTATTTAACCAAGCCTCGTTTAGCTTTGGATATTTCGTAGTCAGGCAAACACCAACTAAAAACGATTTGAGTTATACTAGCTAGATCTCAGATCGCTTTAAATTAATCTAGCCTGATTAATATCTGAGAATATTTGTAAGTCAGGCATACCCTAGTCAAGGCACGTCAATTTATTGTTTTTGTATACCCTAATAACAGTTTCGTAAGGTCGAGCTTTATCATATCAGCGAAATCTTATCACTACCCTATCTAAGCTAGATGTTTGTATAGAAATTTTGTTGTATTTTCAGATGTCTAGACAAAACTCGGCATTATAAAGCTCATATTTGGTTAACCTCCAAAGGTCACATGCATCTGGTCTAACGATCTCCCTTTGTTTTGGTAGATAGATTTTTATTTCCATTAAGTTGCAATTAGGCAATTCAGTATGAAATTGCTTCAAAAATAAATATTTTGATTGTGCTTAGCGTGTGTTCAGATATTAACTCTGCCCGCCATTGTTGGTGATCGTAAAGTGCACAAAGCAAAATAAGGAGAAGCAGTAAAGAAAAAGAGATATAAGAAAACAAAAAATAAGATTGGTCGTGACCACAACAACAATTTGCTGAGTGAAGCAGCTGCGAAGACCTGAGAATTTCACAGCGAGCGAAAAGCCTTTGCGCATCTGTGTGTGAGGTGGCCAACAATCCGAAAGCATTTGAATGGCGAAGGCCAAGTCTTGAGAATTTTCCGATGATGCGGCTGCTGATGGTGCTGCTGCTGTTGCTGCTATTGCTGCTGCTGCTGCTGCTGCTGCAGTAGCGGCGAGAGTTCAACATTTTCATTGCACGACTGATAAAGGAGCGAGCTGCTCACCTACGGCAACCAAGCTGCCAACAGGCAGACAAGCAAACATAAAACTGATGGACACCATAGAACGTAAGCTCAGAATTATAAGAATAGATAGGAGAATATAAGAAAAGTAATGGCAAATGGGAGTAAAAATGGGAATAAACGAATGAGGCAGCCCCACACAAAAGCCATGTCAATGTCTCTCCGACCCAAACTTTGCTAGAGTCTTTCAGAGTTGCTGCAGAGCTTCAGATGCCCACGATGCACAGTGGTGCAAAACTAGCACACTTTCAATTCTAAAAAAAAAAATAAAAAAAAATAAAAAAAAAAAAATAAAAGTTGCTTTTCTATGAATTTTTTAATTTGGGAATATTGCTTGTCAATATTTATATTTCAATAATTTAAGTTTGATTTTTTAAGCAGTCCTTAACTTTTAAATGTTTTACCTTAAGGACTGTGCAATTAGCAAAGGAATACAAACCATTTGCCCCACTGTAAAGTCGCGGCGATGACGACTTGACTGCAGCAATAGCATCAGCAACAGCAACAGAAGCAACTTTTTGCTGCAGAAGCTGCATGCACCGCGGTCCTCTTACCGTTCGGCAATAATGCCAAGCAAATTAAAATGTTGTGCAAATAAAATGTAAGAAATTTTCACGTTTTCTTCTTTAGGGAAAGGCAACAAAAAAAAAAAAAAAGAAGAAAACAAAAATAAATAAGACCAAAAATACAACAAAAAGAAATGAAAAAGAAAAAAAAACGTTAAAAACTGTTAAGGGAAATGAAAAGAAAAAGTGGACTGCAAAACGCGAAAGCAGCTGAACGCTGAGCCCTGAGCACTGAGCAAAATTAAAACACATTTTGTAAATTAATAATGAAATGAATGCATGAGGCAAACCAACTGAAACACTCAACAGTCAACAAAAAAATATCTGTCTAGAAAATTGCCAAATGGCCAACTAATTCCAGCTAGCAGATCGAGCACAAATCGAGCCAGCAACAAAAACAGTATGTAGTAGTAGTATGATGAAACGCTGTCATTCATGGCGAATGAAAGCTGTAATGGCTAGAAATTATTTACATTTTTATTGAGTATTCTTAAAAAATTAAAATTAAATTCAATTTAATATTGAGTTACTAAATTATTAAAAATAAAAAGAAATGAAATGATACGAAGTTTACAGTTTCTTGAAATTTGTTTTTATATTCATAAAATAAATTCAAATTTAAATTAATTACATTTAAAAAAAATTAGTTGCATACATATGAAAATTTTAAAATCAGTTGTTCCTTAATAATCTTTTTATATTCGTAAGAAATATTTATTTTAAAATCTGATTAAGAAATTCGTGAATTAAAAAACTGCAAAATTTAAAAATCTTTTTATACTTAAATTAAATTATATCTTTATGATATTATATATTATATCTCTTATTATATTAATTAAAAATAAAATTAAAAAATCGAAATTTAGTCCTTCGCTATCTAGGACTTGTACCCGTCTAGCGCAGGCATAGATATGTTTTAGAACACTTTTGAGCTTAATCTGATAGATCATTACAAAACTTCATTATTATTACATTTGGTTTTTTCAGCAAGCGCAAGCCTTGTATAAATAGTTCATATAAATGATATTGCCATGCAACTGGATTAAATTTACCTATTGCTTTTACTGCACTCGGCTAATCTGGCTTAAAAGGCCTAAGCTTAATTTACCAATTCATGAAATGATTATTAATAGAATAGGCTGGAGCCCTTACATATATATATATATATATATATATATATATATATAATTAATTATAAATTTTAAATTATATTTCATAATCTTTAATAACTATGTAATTGCTGCTGGATAAGCCTTAATCACAGCCCAGCACAATGTTGTGCAAATTGTTGCTACAGCTGCGAATATTGTTGTGAGAACTTGTGCAATTGAAGTCAATGTTGTTGTTATGTTGTTATATTTGGTGTTGATGTTTATGTCTGGTATTGCCACATGCTGAAATTGTTGTTGGTGCGCGTCGCTCTGTCTGGCAACGGAGCCAGTGCCAGACACGAAGTCAGAAACGTAGGCGTTGTCTGGCTAGAAGCTCACGCTTTACAGACAGAGAGCAGCGACGCGTTGCAGCTTGACCAGATCTGAGCAGGTGGCCAATGTGTTGGGGGCGGGCCAGTAAGCCGCATGACCGTGAGGTAAAGCTCTGGCTCTGACGCTGTCGAGCAGCTGCTAAGCCCCAGTTCATGCTGTAATTGTTAATAACATCTATGTCGGGCGCCAGCAGTGGCTAAACACCTGCCGCAATAACCCACCCACAGGCCCAGCCCTGCCCATTTGATTTTCCAAAAGCTTTGCTCTTGTGCATTATTTGATTAAAAAGTTGTATTTTGTCCGTCTGCCATAGAGGCGGGCGCTCACTTTTAGTTTTTAAAGTGCGATAGGCACTCAAATTGAGATGACTTCTTGAGCGAATGCTTTAACTGTCACTGGAGCCTTGTTGGGGCCAGTTAACTGCTGTTTGAGGTGTCATCGTTGGCAAAGTTGTCAGCGTTGTCAACGTTGTCAAAGTTTTCTGTTTTTGTTTTGCTACTGTGAGCTCTGAGCTGTGATGCCGCTTGGTTTCAGTTAACGACCTGAAAGTCGGCCCATTCAGACCGGTCAGAGCTTCAAATTAATTGACGGAAATTGTAGAAATTGCATATCAAAGTACTCACAGAATTAACGATGCCGAAATGTAAGTTTAATTAACTTTATGGCCATTAAAAATGACAAAATAAAAGAGAAAAAAAGCTTTGCACAGTGGAGCCAATAGCTTAAAGTGTTGTAAGTTGAAGGGATCTGTGCAAAAGTTGGAAATAAAAGAGAAGTTGCTTAACTAATAATAACAAATATAATCAAGTTTTACTTGCGGCACATAATTATGAATGGATTTTCTGCTTAAACACGGCTTAGCTAAAGACTTAAAAAAAAAAAAAATACAAAAAAAAAAATCTGAAAAAATAGTAGAAAAACGAAATGTTCCACAGTTATTTTGGCGTCGACTCCATCAGCGTCGCTGCTGCTGCACACAGCCGCAAGTAGCTTGATGCGGTTGACTGTGGTGTTAAGTGCGAAATTGGGGTCGTCGTCATCAGCATCGTGCTAGTCAAGAGCAGTCAAAGCCAAAAGCCGCTCGGATGCTGGACGGAGTTTTGAAGGATGTCGCTGCCGACGATGCGGCTAGATGCAGCTGGGTTTCGGGTGAGCCGTTCACAATGGGGCTCACTGTCGCTATTGCATGTGTAATTTGCTGAATTTTTAATTATGACGGCTCAAACGGGCCGGATCAGATCAGCCTGTGACGGCGTCATCGTCACCGTCAGCGATTCCGATTGCGACAGTGACTGTGTGATATACTAGGCAAAAATAGCAGCATGTTGCGCTGTCAGTTAGTAATCAGTGAATAGTTAATCTGCCATTTTGCAATGTTGATTTGCCATTCGCTGTTGGCATCAACGAAAGCCGCTTAAAGGCTCACAGTAAATCAATTTGACTCGGTTAGAAACGTATTTAGATTGCAAAAACTCCCTACCAGTTATATATGGTGTTGGACAGCTTTTAACCGATTCGATTCTGATAGAAATTATGTTATTATGTCGCGTGGCTGATGATAGATGAATGATGGAATCTATAAACATATAATAGCAAAAGCATATGATGCTCTATATCTTTCACTTTTCATTTAATTTTTCTCTCTCTCTCATTTTCCGCTTCTATTTTGCTATCTTTATCTCTATTTCTTTCTTCTTAAATATCCCTTTCTTTTTGGATGTCTCTATTTATATCTCTATCTATCTCATTATCTCTCAATTATTTTTAGTTTTACTCTTTTGCTTTACGTCTTTCTCTCTCTCTCTATGTCTCTCGGTCTTTCTATGTCTTGCTCTCAATCAAACTATCTATTTCTCTCTTAATTTTTTCATCTCAGTTTCTTCTCGTTTTCTTTTCCTTTGTTTGATTTTCCTTATATTTTCCTTTATATCTCTATCGTTATCCCTTTCTTTGGCTCTTTCTGTGTCTATTAATGGTTCACTTTCTAGCAAGATCATCCAAAACCTTTATTTTTCTCTCTCACTCTTTCTGTCTCTCTATATGGCTTTATTCTCTAGCAAGATCCATCATTATCTCTGTATTTTTCTTATTTTCTCTTCATCAGCATTACCATTTTTCTTTTCCTAACTTCCTCTTTTATTTGCGCCCAAAAGTATGCCCTACAATTAATGGTACTTTACAATTATACAAGCTGACTAAGTGGGGGCTCAGTTGAAAAAAGTTGTTGGCAGCAGACTGTGCAGTAATCTATAGTCTTACACAACAGGCTTTATTGGGAGCCATCAAACTTCATCCAGTCGATGATCGGAACAATGCGAAAAGGCTTCACTTGATGCTTTCGGTCATTTCGGTCATCAATTTTTGTGCATTTCTCACTTTTTGGGGCGAAAATTAATATTTTTGTTTGTTTTACTTATTGCATTTATTATTTATTGTGTGCAAAAACAGAAAACAACAAAGAACCATTTATTCCTGTGTTTCAGCTGCATATGACATAGTCCGATTTAATTGCCTTCTTTTTTAGACTCTCAACATATTGTCAAACTGGGTGTATTGTTTGTGTACAGAGTATGTAACAAGTAGAATTGGAAGAAATAAGTCTATGAGCTTAAATATTCATATATGTTTTGACTAACTCTAGCCATGCTTGCTCCAACAACCCTTTCATTAGGGGAACATAAAATAAATTGTAAATATTTTTTAATACTAAGTTCTCATAATTCAAATTAATCTATTACATATATATATACATGTATATATATATATATATATATATATATATATATATATATATATATATATATATATATATATATATATATATATATATATATAGAAAAGGAATAATGTGACAGGATATTTTGCAGTCGTGCACTTGCACTTGGAGTACTTTTAATACCTTTTTTTTTTGTTTTTATAGTCTGACGCTTTGACGCCTGCATTTATATATATAGCAATATCAATATCGACAGAAATATATATATATATAAATTTATATATATATATACATATGAACAATATGGGCATTAGGGTGCTTCAATTTTGTTTTTTCTTTGATGGCTTCCAACTATATTTTTTATTTTGATATACATTTTGTTGATTGTGACATTTATATTCAAACGAATTGTTCAATTTTTTTTCGATTTTCGAGGCAAATGGTAAAAAGTGGACGAATTTTTTAAACTTACACATTTCGAGTAACCCTGATGCATGCATTGTCAAACATATAGCTCTGCTTACTGTCGCTTGCACATTGTTTATTTTGTTGGCCTTTTGTTGATCAGTGGCTTTGCATCAGCCCAATCAACTGATAGCTGCAAAAAAAAAAAAAAAAGAAAAAAAAAGGAGTCGAAGAAGTAGAATACAATGCCATAGTAACAACAACAGCAACAACAGCAGCAACAACGACAGGAACAATCAGCAGAAGCAGAACCTTTCTTTATTGCCCGTTGCTCGTGTGCTAGTGCGTGGGCATCGATATTGTTGCTGGGTTTTTAGTGGGTGTTCGTAACAGCATCGGGCCCATATATATATATATATATATGTATTTAATGCAATTGTCGTAATAGTCACATAGCTAACGCACAGCTTGGCGACAGATATCAGATTGCGTTGTTATTGTGGCAGCTACGTGTTGCGTGTGCCAATACCTCGCACTTGCAATCCATTGTCGCATTGTGTGTATGCATTGAGCAGAAAAGCACATCGCACATCTATCTACAGGCGAATAACAATCGCATTTGATTTGTGTATCGCACAGTCTGTGCGTTGTCTGTATCTTATGCCAATCAATATCCGTCTGGCTTATTTCACAGCGAGTGATTTTTAATTATTTCCATGGCATATTCGAGTCGCCCATACAAATGACAAACTATCAAGCCGACAAACAAGACTATTTGGGGTTGTAAGGCTTGCCGGAGTTCCCTGAGAACAAGCCACAACAAATGAACTTGTATTGATTGCATGGTTTACTTTTATAAAGGTTTGCCAATGCAGCAATAAAAGCTTTAAGCACTGGAAAATATGATGGGAGCAAGAGTATAAAATACAAAAAGGTTGACTACCTCTTGACCAAGTCTGCCTTTAATACCCTGTATTTGAAGTCTAGTTAGGGTATTTGCCGAGCCAAAATGTGCAACAATTCGATAAAGTCTTATAATGTAAACTCGTTATTTCCAATTGAAATGAATATGAAACTAATTTGAAGTGAAAATTCGATATATAGAAAATTCTAGGTATATTTAAGCCGAGAAAGATAGTTTTAAAATAATAATAAAAGTGCGGTGGTCTATAGAACTAGGATATCTCTCAGTCAAGCTCTGCATTGCACTCAGTCGATCGCATTACATATAATCTATTGAATTATGATATCTCTTAGTCAAGCACTGCACTTAATCAATATAACTAGGATAACCCTTAGTCGAGCACTTGACTTGTTTTCCCTGTTTCCATTGATCTCGCTGGCTGCGCTCGGTAAAATTAAATAAAAAACGTCGCAAGCGTTTACAACTGGCTAAAAAATATTTCCCGTTTGCGAGCGTATATAACGAAAGTCAAAGTAAGTTGAAGTTTTTGGCATTAACTTTTTGCGTAACAAACTTTCACACAATGTGGATGTATGGGTGGTTGTGTCTCTCTGTGTGTGTGTGTCTGTGCGTAGGTCTTAAACTAAATAAGCCATCGACGGGCTGCCAGGCAATGTCAAACGATACTGGAAGTCCTTCTGCAACTTTAAGTCGGAGCTGAAGATGGAGCCGAGTCCAGTTGGCTGCTCGTAAATGTGCAACTTTTTAATAATTTCGTTCAAGTCAAGAGGCCGCCACCCACGCGCTTAGCCCTTTGCCTGGCACCGCCTCGCCCTGCCCCGAGGTGGTGCCATTAAAATACTTGGCGGTTTTTTTTTCTTTCTTCTCCCCTTTTCCGTTTTTTCGTTTTTCTGCGTGCAAAAGTTTTCCTCAAGCCCGAACCGAAAACTGACTAAAATAATTGTTAGATGAATGGGTTCTTGTTGCTGTATGTAAGTGTGTTTATGTATAAACTATTGCCACAACCATTGCAAACACTTGAGCTCAAAAAAAAAAAAAAAAATAAAGCTCGCTGCTTTTGAGTTTTCCCAACAAGAAAAGCACGCCATAAATCAAAAAGTAATAAAAGCAACGCAGACATTGTCAGAACACATCGGGCGCAGAGTGACGACAGCCATAATAACTTCCTTTTCATGTTTAATTTAAAAACTATTTAAACTAAGAAAAGTTGAGCGTCTACAAATCAAAGCGAAAATATTGCATCAAAGTGCACAATATTTCAGTTCAAAATGAAACCGTAATCAACTTTCAAAATTTATACATATATATATATATATGTATATATATATATATATAGAGAGAGAGAGAGAATTACAAGCGTGTGACCAAACTGGCGAAAGTAGAGCTGCATTGATGCTCTAAGAACTTTGTCTGCATATCAAAGCGTATTTCCACCTCAAGCAAATTTAAATTTATTTAGAAAACAAATTAAAAACATTTTACTTCTTAAGTTATCAGCTCATGCGACGAGCACAAAGCATTTCACATATTTCTTCGCCATTTCTCAATGCCGAATGAGTAAGAAAGGCGCAAAGACTTTTCATTTTTCGTTATCTAAAACTATGCAATTTAACAGATATTTAATATATATATATATATATATATATATATATATATATATATATATATATATATATATATATATATATATATTTATTTAAATGTAGATAGAGCCCACCTTTGGCAACTGTTGAAACACCTTCATGACTAAAACCCCCACAGGGACAATTTTTTGTTTCCTTTGTGCACGAGTTTTCGCCATTAAAAGTTTGGCATGTAAATCATACTTAAGAGACATACATACATATATATTTACATACATACACCCACACAGACAGAGGCGCAAAGAGATTTTGTCGAAAAAAATAAAATAAAATGGGTCAAAATTTGCGACACGAAGCACTAGAGAAATGTGGCCAAGTTTTAGCGAATAAAAAATAGAAAAATATGTTTATGCCGGCTGTAAACGACTGGAAAATACCTCGAATTCCATGAAGACCTCTAGAGTTGTAGAATGTCAATATTATTGTTAAGTTAATTAATTTAGTATTTAATTTTTTTTTTATTGATTATGAGATTCACTTTGTAGCGAGTAAGCATAAAAATTGAAGCAATAATATATATATATGTATATATATATATAGTTTCTGGCACGATAAAATTATTTGAATTATTCTAAAATTGTGATATGATGGAGAGAATTTAATTTGAGTTTGAATTTATATAAATTAATATTAAAATGTGTTTGGAAAGCCAGATCAAAATATTGATATATATGGTATATTTCTGATTGTTAAGTCACTGCTGGCGAGGGCAGAACCAACCGTGCTCATCTAGTAAATCCCCCAGAGCTGCTTGATACGAGAAATCATGCGTAAAATTGTTGGCTAATAAACAAATGTTACCAGAACCACAATTAAAACAGATTTGATTGTAAAATAAATAAAGATGATAGTCTAATTTTGAGCAGGGTATGTCTGAGTCGTTCACACATGGGTATGGGCGTAGCAACAGTTTTGCTGCATTTATTCCCTGTTTATCAATTTGTTCAATTTTCAAAAGCCATTTTCAGTTGCCGTCGTTCAATAGGTGATGGAAAAATTAATGTCGAAATTGAATGAGCGCACAGAAAATGTGCAGATGGTTAGACAGAGGAGAGCAAGAAAAAGGGAGAGAGAGAGAGAGAGAGTGTGTGTGTGTAAGAAAGAGAGAGCAAATAACTAATTAGCTGTATGAACTAAATTGACATTTGAACCGTAAGCAAATGACCATAATAATTATAATATTTATGATAATCGTTTTTGCGGTCAATGGGAAAAGATGAAAACTTGTGAAAATTATTTGATTAATATTTATAGTTGGAAATGGAAATGAAAATGAAAATGGAACAAAAGCAACTGCAGTATTTTGATAAAATAATAAATGAATTATTAAATTATGGCGCAATAGCAAATCAAAATATTTTACCAGCAGCAAAAAGTGCTTATTATGCGGTATTATATGCGTCTCGCCTGTCTGCTGTCAACTGTCTGCTGTCTGCTGTCACCTGTCGAAAAGTGTTCCAGTGAAAATGGCTGAAAGAGCAATAAGCCGATGCAACAAATGCATTAGCCAAATGTGCATTTCGAGGGCTTTATAAAATTGTTAAATAGCAGGAAACATCAGCAGCAGCAGGATGAGGGGGGAAAGCTGCTTATACTTTGGCAAAAGTTTGTAAGGTTTCTGCTTCTGCATCCAAAAGCCTTTTCGAGTTTATTTGAGCATATGCAAATATTTTAGTTATTTTAGGAAATCTTTTTGAATTAAGCATGAATCGATAATCGGAGAAGCGAAACGATGTAAATGAATCTTGTCAGAATTAGATATTTGACTTGGCGATAGAAATGGCCCTTGCCTACTTCTTCTCTCATAAATATGTCTGCGTTATGGTGCATAAACTGATTTATGTCCTTGCCTCTCTCTTTCTTTTTTCCAAAAAAATATTACTGTTAATTCAAGGGTATTTAGCCTGCAGCATCTCATGCAGAGAGCTCGTTCGGCTGATTGTTTCGCTTCATGGCAGACTTGACCACAATAACAATAGCAACTAGGAATACACAAATTATTATCGAGCACAACAAAAATGCGTATGTATACATATTTGTTTTGTACAGTGTGCGAGAGATATGTGTGAGTGTGTGTGTGTGTGTTGGTGTGGGATATTTGTCATGTGGCTGACTGGCTAGCTGGCTGGCTGGCTGGCTGGCTGTGTGTGCGGTGTGGTTTTGGCTATGTTTTAAGCTTTGCTTATGAAACAATTTTAGCTTTCACATACGCTGGCTGAAGTCGACTCCCGTACAATAATAACATTAGTTGGCAATAATATTTCAGCCGATGCCCGTCATCAGTAGCATTCGTGGCACTCCTGTCTATTGGTCCACCGGTCCACCTGTCCATATGTCAGTTTGTCTGGCTCTGGCTGCCATGTGCCAAAAGGAAACTCATTTTGTGGTCTATTCTCGTTTTTTTCTGCTTTTCGTTTGGCCAACATTTATTGTCGTTGCTGCCTGCAACTATTTAGTGTTGCGGTCGGGCTCCTTGCCGCACGCCGCGCAGCTGCTACCACTGCACACTTAGTGCAAACTCTATGATGCAATAAGTGGCATGCCATTTAATAGACTACAATTTCGTTTCTGTTGTTGCGAACGAGGCTACCGACAATGTTGCAAAACACGCAACGGCAGCAGCAACAACAACAGCAACAAGAGCAACAACAGTATGGCTCAATAACAACAATATGTCCAATATGGGTAGCCGTAAATATGATTACAGCCTGTTAAATAACAGAATTTGTCGAATCTAAGCCTTCTAATTGGCATTGTTTAACTACGTGACCCAAAAAGCAAAAGTAAACCCAAACAGTAACACAAACATGCATAAATATATGTAATATATATTTATTTATTATATATATATATATACATATATATAATATACACTGCGAAAAGCTGCCAAAAATTCATTTCCCAAATCTATTGAAAATATTAAAGCTTATGCCTTTTACTCCGTTCTCTAGCTTTAAATGTAATTTGAAAATCAATAATAATCGTCAGTTCGGCAGCTGCAATGCTCTCCCCGTCACAACTAAAAGCTGGCGGGGTAAACTCAAGGAAACCTTTACTCAAGCAACATTCGCTTTGGTTCATGCGTGTCATATAAATTAAATCTTAGAAAGACTAGACTTGGTTATGCAAGAAAAAAAATCGGAATTTATTTTTATTTTATAGCTCAATATTAATCAACAAATTATATATATATATATATATATATACTCGATCTATAGTCATACCATTTAATTTCTGTTCAGCTCTATTTTGCTCTAATGGAAATCAAAATAAATTATTTTGTTGAATATTTGCAAATTGTGCTCCAGTGAAGACAGCTCAACTCGGAAATATCCTGAGATCTGCGAACTGATATACCTATCATTATAAGTTTCTCTTATGAATTTATAGCAAGCAACACGCACACACAGCTGCTGCAGCAGGAAATATGCTATGGGAACTTAAAAGTTGAATAAGTTTTCTTCTAGCGATGCGTTTTGAATGCAATTTCCAGAGCGTGCTTTTGATGGGGAGGAAATGAGATGAGTTATTGAGACAAAAAATAATATGCAAAAGTAAACTATAAAAATGTAAGAGATCAATGACAGACAGGGCTATATCAACTCAGCTCGATTTTTACCACAATCTGCTTGTAACATGCAAAAAAAAGTATAAATATAAATATATGTACTTATATGAATATATTAAATTATAAATGTGAAGAGTTAATAACTGAAGAGTCAAAAATAAAGTCTGCTCGCTTATTGTTGTGAGATATGCTTAGGACTCACACGCCTTGTGATTGTCAATAAATGTTTAAGTTGAATATATATATATATATATATATATGTATATATATATACATATATTGATATATATATTTGCCTAAGAGTCGCTTTCAAACGTTTAAACTTAACTTGAAGGTTAAGTGACAGACTAAATGCCAGGGAAATATGAACAAGAAACTCTCTCAATATCTCTCTCTCTCTCTCGCTCCATCTCTGTCCCTGTCTCTGTCTCTATTGTAGCATTCGTAATTTATAGCCCGCAGCATTGAGTTTCTCATACTTGCACAAGCAACTGTCAGCCAGAAGCCACCTGAACTGCTTTGTCCTTATTAATTTTGCTCAATTATCTTGGTACGAATACGCTTCAAAGCTCCGTGCCATTTGTCCAGGCATAAGCTGGGGTTAATTTAACAAATTTAGCTCTAACGCAGCTCGCCAAATAATCTTCTAATCTTAAATTTTTCAATAGATGTGTGTAAATATATAAATATATATATTATTTCGTTTGGGCATATCTGGTGGGATATCTTAAAGCTTAATGGCCACTTCTGTTCACGTAAGGGCCAACTTTCTTAGCCATTTCGCTTGGCAGTGGCTTGTGATATTATCGCCTAACAAGCGGAAAATGCCGTCAACTTTGAAGCGAGTGAGAGGCAACAGCCTTTCAACGGGGCGGCAGTGCGGGTGCGGTGGTGGCTGCCTCCCAAAATAAAACTCGCAGACGCACAGCAATTTAGATATTGATTTAGATAGCGCTGTAAATACTTGTGTAGTTGCGAGTGTATTTACAGGAGGAAACGAGGGTACACGACGCCAAGGTGGCAGGATAGACTGAGCTGAGCATGGATGCTGGCATGCTGTGGATGGTATGCCGTTGTCGCAAGGCCTGACCACCTAATGGCGGCACATCGTGCTCTTGTAGCAATTGGCAATCGTACAATGATTGATTTGATATATTCCTTGAATCATTCGCATTGATTTGTTTTACTAGAACAACAAATTGAAGCATTTCAATAGAAGAGAAATAACTGAAATTAGGTAAAGCATATGTAGATAATTACAAAATCAGAGCTTATAATAGAATAGAAAACAACTTTCGATATTGATGCAAATATCTATACAAAATTAATGATTATTTAACAATTCGTCATTCTTTACGAGGTGCAATTAACCCGAATGAATCTGACTGAGATACAAACTTTCTATAGTCTAATAAAGGCACATACTTTCACCTTTCTCCAGCTAAACTGAAATTGCCAGGTAGAATATTCTGTGCCCATTTGAGATTTACATTGGCAGAAAACGTTTTAGAATGATCGATCGAAAACGATTCATCATATACCTAATGAACGGCTTTTGCTTTTAATGTACATTTATAAATATGAACAATCAAAGGCTTGTATATACATGCATTTAATATAATCAAATGTATTCATTCAAACATTCATTGTACATTCACACATGTATACATGCATTCATTCATATATTCTCTACATGCATTTAAGCATGTATTCATATAATTTTATTTATGAGTAAAAAAAATACATTCATTTATATATTCAAACATCCGCATTCATAAAAAAAATGCGTGCATACATACATACGTATGTATATTCATGGATAAATACCTACATATATACATGCACACACATGAAACAACTGACCAATTTCCAAATTTTGTGGAAAATCCTAAATTTTTCGTCTTTATTTCAATTTTATGATGTAAATTCATCACACCAAACGCTTTCATGCTCAAATACCAGACAGTTTTCATTTAATGATAGTTTCATTCTTGCCAAAATTATAACAAACAAAAACAGATTTCGCACAGTCTCTAATCATAATAAAAGCGTTTAGCATACACAATACATTAATCTTAAGTCGATAACTAAATATTGTGTGTCTTTCATGTGAGTAAGTCACGCAATCAAATTTAGATTTACTTTATTAGCAATATTATTAATAGAAAACAAATTTCGTTGCCTCTTGACTAACTTTAAAAGCAACTAAATGAGCTTGGACATCATTTAGACAGACTTAAATAGAATGAGTTGCAGAACGTCCGGCACGCTTTGACTATATTAAAGTGTCGATTTTTAGAACTCTCTGGGCTCAGAGCATAAGCTCATAATGCACATTAAATAAATGAAGCTACTTAACTGTCCTTAACTTTTAATGCTGCACGAACAGGTATTTGATTAAAAAATTCAGCGAATTCCTTTCGCTCATGGCTGGCAAAGCTATTTAAACAAGAAAAATAAATAAAAGTGTAAATAAATATTTCAATATATTTAATTTAGTTTTTTTTTATGCTTGGTTTAATTTAAATTTATACGCGCGCCGCCCTTATTTAACAAAATTTATTGATTTGCTTGCGGCACTCAAATTAAAATCATCTGGACACCAATGAAGCGACTAAATTTAATTAAATAAAATTTAATTGCATAAAGTTGGCAATATATATTTTTATTTTATTTATTTTTATTTTTGCTTCATATTGAAATTGGCTTTCAATTATTAAATCTGACTTCTATTGTTGATTAGCAGCAGCAACATCTGTTAATTTCATAAAACTTTGCTAGTTTAAGTAAATGTTTTTTAAATGCTGCAAGCGCACAGCATATAAATCAAAACATTTGCCAAATGCCACTGAATAAAGCGAATTTATACTTTTAATCCGAATTTTAATTAATTCGAATTTCCAGCTGCTGTTTGAGGGCGTGTTGACTGCTGCCGCCGCTGCTGCTGCTGCTGTTGCTAAACCAATTAGTAGCCCAGCTGAGACAAAAGTTTAGCAATTGTCTGACAAGTTAGGTTTAGGTTAGAGCGCGTACTATATGAACTGAGTCGCTGTCGTATACGCAATGCGTCAAATGTTTCCACCATGTTCCCGTCTCTAATAGCAGTTGTTGTTGTTGCTGATGTTGTTGTTGTTGTGGTACTTGTTGCTATTGTCGTCAAGATTGCATTGCCTTGCGGCTGGCTGTCATCGTCTGGCGTCTTGACTAATTTATATGTGCATATTAAATTAGCCCGAGCGGCGTAAAGTGTTGCGCTTGGAATTAGTTCACACCCAAAGACAGAAAAACACACACCAACACGCACACACATATACATGCACGCACACACACACACACGCACATGCACACATGCAGAAAACGTTTCAATCTGATGGCTTTTATTATTTAATTGACAGTCTCGTGCGCTCGCTTCCGCTTGTTTCTCAGACGTAATACCATTTGGCACGCTTCAAAGCGGAATTGAATTAGCGTCGGCCAACACCAGAGCTAATCTGTGCACAATTTGATAATTAAGTAAACTCATAAGATATATGCCGATTTTGCAAAAGCTAAAACTTTATCAATCAACTGCAGATTGTACGAAAGCATGAAATGACTTAAGGGAAATATGGGCAAGTTGAGGAAAATTATAAATGATGAATGAAAGAAAGGATATTAATGATAATTAAGTATAAATGAAAATAAATAATAATTGCATATTAATGAATATTAATATAATATATAATAATAATATTATTAGTGATAATAATTATCATTAAATAATAACAAAATAGTAAAAATAAAATTAATAATAATAAAAATAATATCATCAATAATAACAAAATAGTAAAAATAAAATTAATAATAATAAAAATAATATCATCAATAATAAATATAAAATAATAATAATAATAATAATAATAATAATAATAATAATAATAAAAATAATAATAATAATAATAAAAATAATAATAATAATAATAAAAATAATAATAATAATAATAATTATGATAATAATAATAATAATAATAATTATGATAATAATAATAATAATAATAATAATAATAATAATAATAATAATAATAATAATAATAATAATAATAATAATCATAATAATAATAATAATAAAAATAATAATAATGATAATAATAATAATAAAACAATAATAATTAATAATGATGATAATAATAATAATAATAATAATAATAAAACTAATAATAATAATGATAATAATAATAATAATAATAATAATAATAATAAACATGAATATATTAATGTTTTATGCATCAGCGTAGTCTGTGCGCTCGACTGCCTCACAGATTGGCAGCGACACTAATTCTCCATTCGTGCGCTCCAAGTGAGCATTGTCTGGCGTGCAACTGCTTCTGGGTGCTACATTGTCGACGCAGTCACAGTCACACATTTGCCAAGCAGCTTTGTCTCGGCTTATTAGCGCCATTACGCTCGCTGTTTAGACTTCATCGGATATTGCTGCCAGCCAGAAGAAAGTGTGCTGGGCGCCGTCCTATCGAGGCGAACGGGCCATAGATATCTCATCAATTTGTTGGCCTGTTTTGTTTTGGGGGTGTGTGCTTTGGCCGTTGTTTGGCCAGTTGGGTCATGGCGGGGGGCGGCCATTACCAGTTTATCGAGGCTGCTCCATTCAATAAAGAACGAAATCTGTTTTCTCATTGCAGCAACAATCGCTGAGCGATACGAGTGCGGACAGCGGCAAAGGTGCAAAGTTTTTATTGCGGAAACGCAAATCGAAGAAGACAGCGGATGGTTCGAGCGCTGCACTTGCAGCGGCCAGCGCGGCGAATGGCGAGCACAAAGGTAAGGAAGAAGGAAACGAATTAAAGCGAAACAATGGCCGACAAGCAGCAATTCAAAATGGCGCCAACTGCAAAGTGATGCAAAGTTTTCAAATTGCCAGCATTTGTATTAGTTGCTTTTGCTTTCATTTGTTGTTGTGCTTTGTTTTTAATTAATTGCAATTTGTAAGCAAATAATCAGATTCTCTCTCTCTCACTTTCTCTCTTTCTCTTTCCCATTTTCCCGATGCTGTTTACATCGTGTCTAGCTAAACATGGCGCACAGCCCTCAGTGAAATGCGTGCTTGTTGGCGATGGGGCTGTTGGCAAAACCAATTTGATCTTGTCATATCTGGAGAATCGTTTCAATCCGGAGCATGTGCCGACGGCATCAGATATTTATAACGGTAAGTTGAGAGCCGTGAAAATTGTGAAAATATTGATTGCCTGCCAGCCGCCCGCGGACTGCGCTTTTCAACAGGTTTACTTAACGGCATTTTTCGATGTACAAACACACACAGAGACAAACACACACACAGAGTCACACACACATACACACACACACACACACACACACACACGCATACCTTCAACCCAAACACGACCTTCGGCTGGCTTTTCTTCTTTTTCTGCCTTCTCTGACTCTGGCCGCGTATATGAATTTTTCATTTTGTTGAAAACCAATTTGGGAAATCTTTACTGAGTTTCCGTGTGAAGGATGCGGCGTGCTTGGCATTCGACTGTGGGCCAGTCTCAGCTGACGGAAGTAGGCGAAAATGATGTTCAACAGCCTGCAGGCTGCCTGCCTGTCTGCCACCCATACCAACCAACCACCCACCCCTACACACACTTGCCAAGCGCAGGAAGGCAGCTTCATTTGACTTTCACTGCTTCCGCATTTGCGCGCTCTCATGCCATATGCGAGTGTGAGTCAATGTGTGTGTGCTATGTGATGCGTGTGTGTGTAGTGAGCTGTGCATGTGTGCTATTCACGAATTTTAATGAACGGAAAATTGAAATTTGCGGTTATTCAGAACAGCAGCAGAGGCAGCAGAGGCAGCAGTAGCAGCAGCGACAGCAGCAGGCGCATCGCATTTGGGATCATATAAAATGGCAAGCGCCTTTGCCTTTTGTGGCCGCCATCTTTTCTAGCAGTTGAGGCCTCAACTTGTAGGCACTTGCACTGCAAGTGATTGAATTATGTTGTGTCCCACACACACACACACACACACACACACACACACATGCTGAAGAACTCATGTTGCGGCACGAACACAGAGAGCCAATGCGCCACTCAAGGCTGCCACTTGACGTCGGACTCTAATAAATCTTGCATGAGCGTGCACTTATTTTGTGCCGCAATGCTCTGAATCCGAACAGCAATGCTCATCGTAGGCCCAACCAAAAAACTTTAAGCTTTAATGCAAACGTGGCTCAGCCTTAGGTAGTTATGCTTAGATCTCGGCGATCTCTGCGCCATTTGAATACTTTGTTGCTCACACAAATTCAATTTTCTTCAATTTTCTCAGCTCTTGCTCGTCAAATAAGTAACTGAAGCGAAATGCTGGAAAAATGTTTGCTGATCAAATCCTGTTTTAATTTGGGGAATTATACTCCCAGAATGGACGTGAAAGGAAAATTGTAATTTGAATGCATAAGCAGCACTTGGCAAGGAATTGTTTTTGATGGTTTTATTAATCTGAAATGCTGTTGGCTGGCAGGCTTACTTCAAGGAGGCAGGCCACTTGATGATGCGCCACTTTTGTTTCAATGTTGATTCTTCACTTATTACGCATACGCCGCGTGCGTCATTTGCCGAATACGCGCACTCACGCTACGCAAACACGCTCGCAAATTCATGACGGGACTCTAATTTGAGCGCCAAGAGTGCATGAAAGTTTGCATAATATGTGTGCATGTGTGTGTGTGTGTCTGCATACACACGTGTATGTGTGCATGTGTCGGGGTGATTTGCATATTTGCAAAGGGCTTTTGCATAGTTACATCCTCTACACATCTAACTTTTGTGCATAGTTCAACTAATTATCAAATGCCAAGCTACTAGAAAGAAAGAGAGACAAAGATAGCTATGGATATTAATATGGATATGGATATGGATATGGATATGGATGTGTATGTGGATGTGAATGTTGTGGGAGCGAGCACATAACCTGTCGCTATAAGCATCCATCAAAACTCATTACTTTAATTAACTGCAGATGCAACAGAGTTAACAGGAGGCCACCCAAAGATACCCTGGCTAGCTTGTATTTATAAGTAGCTTAGAAAAACTTTTCCATTTACATTAAGCTAAGTCTTTAAAAAATTGTTAAATTTATAAATTATATTAAATGGTTCTACAGCGCACATACCCTATATATCATCTAATTAGGTTTAGTTTATATGCGAAAAATTTTTGAAAATTGTCAAAAAACAAACAGACAAACTCATATACCCTATTAAGTTAAGTCTATGCTTAAAATAGTTTTATGTGTATGATTAACTTGATCAGAGGTTAATTACATTTGCAGATACATAATTACATAATACTTTTTTAAATTTAAATTAAATCAATCAAACAGACATGCTCTTGTAGCCTACATAAACTATCTCTCTCTCACTTGCTCTCGGAAAACCGAAGGACATATTCGTTTGCCAACTGTGCACAGCCTCAATTGTTTGTGAGAAACATTTGGTGTCAGTGTATTAGTGGGTGCCCTGCCAACAATGCCGAGAGCTAATTGAGAGCTGTACCAATTTCTCAGCTTTTTATTGTGCCATTGATGTACTGAGTGAATGAGTGAGTGACAACGACTGACTCAATTAGGTTTCAATAAGCCAGCCAAGCGCTTGACTAGCTTTCAATAGGCACCGCCGACAAGAAACGATTTCACACACAATGACATGGCCTCCATACACACACACACACACACACACACATACACAGTCAGCCTTCACTGTAAAAGCTATGCAACCGCTAACAACGCTTTGTCTTCCTTTGTTATGCGCCATTTGGCCGCTGGGTGGCGCTTTTGTTCGAAGCGCTCTTAAATGCGTGAAGTCAACTTTTATTTGGTCGTATTTTGCTTTTATGTGCATACCGAAATCGATAATCGATTAATAAGCCACCGCGCCGAGACATAAAAGAGCCCCAAAGCATGAACACCCCTACTCCCTCTCCTCCTCCCCCACAAAGTATGCAATACACAAATGCTGCCGCAGCAGAAACGAAATGAATGCCAAATCGAAATAATCGCATAAATATATAAATTTGTATATATATATATATATACATATATTTACAGGGTGTGTTCAAGCGCACCAAGTTAAGAAATTGCCACAGGTGATGCGAACAAAAAAAGTAAATAAAAATTCATCCGATTTTCGATCAAGTGGCAGCCGAGCCACACACACACACACACACGCGGCAAAGGTCGAGTGTCGTGTCGAGAACAATTGTTGGTTGCAAAAGATAGCAATGCGGAGCGCCCTCAGTCAAGTTTGTGCGACCAGTCAAAGGCGTTCGCAAAGGAAACCGCTTGTCCATGACTCTTTTATGCAGCATTGTTCAGCATTTTACCTGCTCAAATACCCTGTACGAGGCCAAACAGGGGCACTAAGTCGAAAAAGTGGCTTATGTTCTCAGTGTTTACAAGATCTAAAGATGCTTAACGCAACACGTTTGCATGCGAGATTTTCTATGCTCCCTTAGTATTATAGGGTATTTCTCGGCTGTCATAGTAACAGTCACTGTATGCCCTAAGAGTGCGCTTTTTCTTTAGCTCAACAAACAATGCCTCATCCTGGCGCAGGAGCTTAGCGTCAGCTCGACTGGGACTGGGACTGGGACTGGTTACAGGGTACTGGTTACTGGGTACTGGGATGTCGAGCAGTAGCTGGCATCTTTGCAAATGCATTCATGAAATTTATGCGCTTGAAGAATAAAATTTATTTTACATGAGCCATGTGGGCGACCTTCGGCGACCTGCTGATTAAAAACTGGTAGCAGCAACTTTATTTACGCAGCGTAAACATTGGCAGCGACAACAGCGGCCGTGGCAGCAGCGCCAGCTGCTTTCAAAGGCAGTCATGATTAACTTTTAGATAGAGTCTACACACACACACACACAGACACACACACACACACACATACGCACACAATGCCTGTGTGGCTTGGGATCCTAGCTTAGGCAAAGACGTGAGGTCAGATATGCTCGGCGGCGCATGAGAAACAAGCTAAAATGCACTTTCTCTCTCTCTCACTCTCGCTCATTCACTCACTCACTCACCTACTCTGTGTCTGGTTGAGGGCAGCATTTTCTGTGGCAATTGAAATCATATTGCACGCGCTTAAAATATGAATGAAATGCTTTCATGTTAAACATGCACACACACAGAGAAAAAGAGAGAGAGAGAGAGAGAGAGACAGAGTGACGGCAGCGCATAATACGCAATTGGGTGTATGTGGGCGTGGGTGTGTGTGTGGGTGGGCGTGGTTACCCTGCGCTGCTAATTCACTTGCCACTGGTTTCGTAATTGTTGCAAGTGCAAGCAAAGCACTCACACACACGGCTAAAAGCAATTAAAAAAAAAATAGAAAATGGCGACTAGCTAAAAAAATATATTGCATACTTTTAGGCTGGCATCTTCATGCTCAACTGCCGCAGATAAGTTCGCACTAATCCGGCTATCCAAGTTGTGGCAGATAAGCAAACATATTGAGTACGGTGTGGCCAGTTGCCGTTGCCGTTGCCGTTGCCATTGCCATTGCCATTGCCGTTGCCATTGCCGTTGGCAATGCGTATTTTCGGCTCATCTAAAATCCCATTCAAGCGCCACGCATTTGAATTGCAAACAGCATTGCTCGTGCCAAACAAATAACTTGCAACATGCTATCAAATTGCAGATGTAGTTGCTGCAACCGCAGCTACATAGCTGCATGCCTAATCATACATCTATTGTGCAACAAATGCACACATACGCAAAGCAAAAAGAAAACAGGCAGCAGTCGAATGACCAAAAACATGCTAGCAAAATACAACACGAAGAATGTTTGACGCAATTTCAATTGTGTTTGCAGTTTCTAAAATGTTTTCGATTTTTTGAATAATATTCATATAACTTATTGCAGTGAGTGTGTGTATGGATCTAAATCGAATATTTAATATTGTAACAGTAGCTGAATATGCCCTTGAATCCGTGCGAAATTGAAGTTAAGACAGAGTAGACAGACTTTCTGTTCTACTTTCCAAGAAAAGCTATACTCGAGGTGCCTCCGTTAGGACAATTATATTTGAGGCGTCTGACATGAGCTGAAATGCACTTTATGGTTAAGAGCTCAGATTTAATGGACTAATAAAAAAATCTAGATTCCAGAGCTAGATTCCAGTCATTGGCAACTTCTTATTCCTGGCACACAACAAGAGCTGACTAGACGCATTTATATATACTTATTTTATGCTAGAACTATTTAAATATATATGTGATATAATATATATATATATATTATTTTTTTTAATATATAATATACTTCGTAGCACAAATATAACGGACGTCAAAGTTAGAATATTTTATTGTTACGTTAGTGTTGGTAAGAGACTGATAGCTTCTATAGAGTCATTGGGAAGTTATTGCCCGAGTTGGCAGCTGCTCGCCTTGAGAGTGAGACAAAGAAAGCTGTTGCAGAACGCCATACCCAGTATTATTACGTGAGAGCTCAAAGAGATGGCAGTGAGCCCAATAAAATAGTTTGGTGTGTGAACACATTCAAGCAGCTAGAAATTGAGAGTAAATTGGAAGAAGTATGAAGCTCTGAAGACTATTTCAAGAGCGTATCTAGAAAGTGGATTTAATGAAGCATCTCCCATATACTTAAATATATCATACATATTATTATATACATATATATATATATATATATATATATATATTATATATATATTATATTATAAATTGAGTGTGAACATTTTTAAATTAATTTACTAAGATTTGTTAAAGAGTAACTTTTAATGCATATTGTGATATTGCTCAACTATCGTGTCTTTTCACTCTTGGTCGTATGTGAGAGCTTGAGCGTATGGATTAAATTGGCATTCATGTTTGGAGCTTGGCTTGTCAGACTCTTCTCGAATGAGCACGTCATAAAATGTGTTTATTGATTATCTGTAGCCCAAGTATGTGTTTATTCCTGACAGAGTCTAGCCTGCCATGATTGATACGTTAGGGAGATGCTTTTCCTTCCATTACGTCTCATAATATTGTATAAAATAATTCTTATTTCCATGCTCTTGCTTGAATTCTATATTTGCCGTGTGAAATGTTTAGTAAATGAAAAGACCCAAACTCTTCTTGACTTTCATGCCAGAGCAGAGTTTAGCCGAATTTTGCATAAGTTTTCGTAGTTCTATACGCCAAATCGAAGTGTTTTCGTATAAATTTTCGCATTCGAATTAAATGTTTAGCATGCGTCTTTCTGGCTGTTAAGTAATATGGGAAATACTTTTCAAAATGTCATGCATTGCATACCATTTGAGATTACATGAGTTTGTGTGTGTGCGTGTGTGTGTGCCAAGGCTAAAAGCATTTTGGGGTCTTCAATAGTTTATCAGCATTCTTCGTAGCGATGTCTGGGATGCGGTCCGAATATGTCGGCCGGAGGTTTTGGCAGCAGGTCCGTCCAAAGTTAAGTGCAGCACAATGGCTTAGGTGAATGCCACGCATAGTTGGCCCTTAGTGGGTTAGGTGTGTGTATGTGTGTGTGTGTGTGTGTGTGAGTGTGTGTGTGTGTCGAGTGGGTCAAAGGGCGTATTTGTATTAGTCTCCACATATTATAGTCGTGTAGGTTTGAATTTTACGCCGAGCTGTAGGCGATGCCAAAAATGTGCGGCAAGTCATGGATTGGGCAGCTTTTCAAATTAAATTCCAGCTGAAAATCAATCAAAAATAAATGCACCTGAACAATTTACCTGTAATGAATGCAAGGCATTTGAATATTATGCAATCGCAGCGCACGTGTGAGGCGTAAATAAATTAGTGAAACAGAATTTGACTCGAGTGAATCATATGCATGTAAATGTATTTATAGCACGTGCAAGGAGTCTGCAGTGCACAATTCTATAAGCTGACTGAAAGCAAAGCTCAAGTCTTCTACTAATTATAAGCCTTCAACTAGTTGCACTTTCAGTTAGGAGTTTAATTACTGATTAAGACTTCTGTAGCAGCGATCATGCAATTCACAGCCAAGATTGAGGCTTGCAATAGGCTCGCATTGAGCTCGTAATTTGGGATTTGATTTTGGCATATTAAAAATCGCAACCTAGCCGAGTCGTATATGCGTTCACTGTGGCTAAGAGGAATTATATATATTAAAATATATATATTAATATATATTACTATAATAATTTAACATTTGACTTTACAATATTCTGCTTATTTTAGATATATTAGATCATCACGGTAAGCAAGCTCAGTTTGTTCTATAAAAAGGGATCCATTCTAGACGGGATCCAAAATAAAATCAACAAAACTTTAAATCAAGTTTTATATTCTTATTATATAAATTCAAAATAAAGCGAGCGAACATAACAGCGCAAGCATATGGAAAGAGATCAAAGCATGCGCGACACTGCTGCTCACACAGCTTAAACTGTTGCTTTCTACAGTGATAATCGCTTTCCATAGACTAATTCACAATTTCAGTTGATAATCATACATTCAAACTGTAAAGCTTAAGAGCATTGAGAAGATCCATATTTGGTTTCTCTCACAACGTGATGATGCATTTATTGTAGTTCCAAAAGCTCCTGAGGTCAATGAGAAGCAAAACTAAACCGACAAAGAGTAAGATATTATTCAGATCTATGAAGCTATCTTATTACAAGGCAAGCGCATGCTTATGTTATAAATAAGACGTAATACGTAATACGATAACATTCAGCAATCGAGTCAGGCGTTGAGTTGATGTAACTAGGTTTATCTGTTACTAAGCATTAACCCATCGATCGCAAAGCCTGAGCTATTTTACAAATACGATACGATAAACTTTTTAGTTTCAATGAAAACGCTAAATAAACAAAACCAATATACCCTGTTTTCCCATTTTCAATGGAATCAGGGTATAAAAACATTATCAAATGTCTTGAAGCAAAATTCTCTTCTGAAAAAATACAAATAGCTCAGTCTTTAGGGTATCTCTTAGCTGTACACTGACGACTAGTAATATTACTTGCCTTTTCTTTGACACTTGGCCATAATTTATGTTCTGTCTCTTTCAGTTGAAGTCAATGTGAACGAGAGCCCAGTGCATTTGACACTCTGTGATACCGCCGGCCAGGATACGTTGGATCCGTTGCGTGAGCTGAGCTACCCAGACAGCGATGTCTTTCTGCTGTGCTTCTCGGTGGTCAAGCCCGAGACGTTCGGGGCCATCAAGTCGAAATGGGCTCCCAAATTTGCCAAAACAAAGGCGGCGCTCATATTGGTTGGCACCCAGGCCGACTTGAGGAGCGATTTGAGCGTGTTGAAAAAAGCGCAGGTGAGTTTTACTTGTTCCACATTTTTCTCCTCCCACTCCTCCTCCTTCTGCTTGTTCTTCTTCTTCCTTTGTATGTTGCTCGTTCGTTTGCTGCGTGTTGATTTTGCTTATTTATGCGCCTCAGTTCATGCCCGAGTTCATTCTCATTTGTGTGTGTGAACAGCGAATTGTTAAAATATTTATGATATTCTTATTTGATTTCATATGTGCTTCGGGCGTGCCGCTTTCCCACGGACGAGCAGACAAATGGCGAGAAACCAATTTCATATGCAGACGCCTGGGACTTGGCAACAACAATTGGTGCCAAATACATTGAGACTTCCTCAGCCACACAGGTGAGTTCACATGAAATGTTGAGATGGCCGCTGGGCCAAGAATTGCGCCCGCCATCATATTAATTAAAGCAACTGCAGACAGCCCGAATGCTTGGGGAAGTCATTGCACTAGCAATGGCTAAAAACACTAACACTAGCACTAGCAGCAGCAGCAGCTGTAGCAGCTGTGGCAGCAAAGCCAACAGCAACAACTTGCATTCAGCAAATCCTTTGGGCTGTCGCTGTCTGTATGCAAACACTTAAAAACGGAAAATTCTGCTGAATGCTGACGTTTGCCTTTGAGGTAATGTGCCACACTTTGCTTCACATAGCCACAAGCAGACACACACTCACACTCACACTCACACTAACACCCATAGACACGCACACAATAATCATAATTGTGCGGTGTTCGTGCTGGTTACTGCAAAAGTAACAACTGCCTGGCTATGCTGGCTCAAGCTCTGCTGCTTGCTCTGTTGCCATTGCCGACACACCACTTCCTTCGAGTGGATGCCACCTTTTTATATTGGCCGTGCATTGCACTCGTACCGTTGTGTGCTCCCCAAGAAGCCACCAATGCTGACTCTGAGCACGCCAGGGAAATTTAGACTCGTTGCTCAACGAAAAGAGACAGCCATGCGAATTTCCTTTTTTGCATTTTCACAGTGCTATGAAAATATCATTTTAATTGCAACTTTTTCTTTTTAGTTTTTAAACAAGTGTGAATATATTGTATTATACACATATATATATATATATATATATATATATATATATATTTCATATATTTTATTACGTATTTTGTGGCTCACATTCGCCACATCGTTAGGTTAGAAATTAAATTCTATTTACATCATTTTGAGTATATTTTATTTGAATATATTTTATATAAAAATTAAGATTTAAATCTAAATAAATAAATAAATCTAAATATAAATATTAAATCTAAAATATAAATATTCATAATACGCATACGTTATTTCTTTTGGCTCACATTCATGGCTTCGTCATGTCAAGTTACAAATCTAATTTTGTTAATATGATTTGGAGCATATTTTATTTGAATAATTTTTATATAAATATTAAGATTTTGATCTAGATATACAAATATGTTTTTATTACGTATATCTAATTTTTCGCTCACATTCATAACTTCGTCATGTCAAGTTACAAATTTAATTTTATTAAGATCAAATCATCTGAGTATATTTTAAAAATATTTCTATATAAATTGAGTTCTAAATCTTTGCTCGCCTATAAATATTTTTCGTTTCTTTATTATCTGGAATCCTTTTTTTAATTTATTAATATTTTGATTTTGATCGGTTGCAGGATAAAGTCAAGGACGTCTTTGATACAGCCATTTGGGAGGGTTTGGTGCCCACGACTCTGCCGCCGACGCCGCCTTTCTGGAAGAAGCTCTTTTGCCTTGCCTGAGCGAGCTTCGCACACTACAATAATTATTTCTATATTTGCAACTCGAAAACAAAAACAAACTCAATCTCAAGCAAATACAAAAATAAAATTATATATTTCTTAATTTTATATATATATATGAGAATATATAATTATATATTTTAAGAATTATTCTCGACTTATTATACACGATCTTTATACAAATATTTATTTATATTTTTGTTTGTGCTACTAGATTATGGCACGCGCACTTATTGACTGATCTATTGATAATGATAACGATAATAATAATACAATTTACAGTTATGCTAATATTATTATTCCAAAATTGCCTATGCATAAGACACATTTGTATCTGATAGCAAACAAAAACATTTTTTTTTTTTATATTAATATTATTATTATTATTATTATTATTGTTTAGGCTAAAAATGTATTTTTCGAAATTGAATGAACGTTTTGAAATGCTTTAGTCTTAGTGAATTTTTTGAACTTTGCACATTGATTATGAAAGGTTAACAAATTGGTGTTACGTCATTCCATCCACATAAGCATTAAATTGTAAGAACTTAGCATATATCGAAAAAATATACATATCCCTCTACATATATATATATATATATATATATATATATATATATGTATCTGTATCAAAAGCAACAGCAACAAAAAGAAAAATATATATATTTAAAAAAGACAAACTTCAACTGGAAATTATGTTTTATTTTATATGACGAAATCAAGTCTTATGTGTGGGAGTATTTTTGCCGAAAGTGATGGCTCTTATATGGTATCTGCAGAGTTTCTACGCTGCTTTAAGTCCACTTAGCAGAGCTGCTCGATAGAAATGTCTTGCGCTCGTAAGCGCATAATAACACTGTGCAACATGGCATGAGGAGCTGAACATGAATTATGGGACATGAATGTGAATGTGAATGTTAATGAAAGAAAATGAAGTACAATTTTGTGGGTACTTGTGCCGCTTGGACTTGGAGTCTTATCTATATGCCTGGCAGAGTCACGTAGCATTTTCCAAGCTTCATTTAATTCTGTTAAGCAGTGTAATGGAAGAGCAAAATCAACAAAAACAACATTAGCGTAGACTTTTGAGAAAACAAACAAGACCGCGGTGCTTAAGAAAAACCTAAACACACGCACTCTCAGCCAGACACCACACTCATACACACACACGCACACCCCAACAGAGAGACACATACATGCTGCAATGAAACTTGAGCGAAAAGTTAAACGCAGCTTGTCAAGTTTTTTAGCTCTCACCAAAAACGTAAAATTAATTTTGTCGTGGCAGAAACGTCAGTGTGCATGCATGTAGCATGCCGCATGCAGCATGTAGCATGCAGCAAGTATCTTCATTTTTGGCATCAAGTGTTTTGTTGACATTGATGCCTTGATTGCAACAAACGTTGGCAGTCATTGCGGGCGTCACATCAACAGACGCACAGCATGCATCCTCTCTGTCTCTCTCTCTTCCCCTCCCTCTCCCTCTCTCTCTCTCTCTTTTTCTGGCTCTGTCTCTGTCGCTCTCACTCACGGTCTTCGGTTTATGTAAAGGGCTACGAAATTGAAATATTAATGCCGGGCTGACAGTTAACAACTTCGGTGACAGCACAACAAGCTGCCGTCCAAGTGCAGTGTAAACATTTTGCACATTGTCTCGACACGGGTTGAGCGTGCCAGAGGTGTGGCCTGGGTGCCATTGATGGCATGGGTGCCATGGGCGGCACGGGTCATAAGCATGCCAAATCCTCACAGCAAACAGTTAATACAACTGCCAACAGAGGTAAGAGTCAAAGTTAACAACGAGCAACAAGAACACATGAACAGCAGCAGCAGCAGCGGCTACAGCTTCTGTCATTCGAGAGATAGTTTAAAATAACTAAATCATTATTCAAGTTTCCAAATAGATTCAAGTGCATTCAATATTTCAATAATCGACATGTAAGGTATAACCAGCATCCATTATAAATGTTCAGCCACGCCTGGAATGATTTCATCATCTAGTTGAGACAGTGCTCATAGAACCGTCAACTCTGATATTATATTTACACATCGATTATTTCATAATAACTTAAGTCTGGCTGCAGTCACTTTCCCATTTGTTTATAGATGCAACTTATGAGTGAACTTAGTTTAATAGCAACTTAAGTTCGTCGGCACATGTGCTTGCCAAGGCTTGTTCCGAATGTCAAATCATTAGGCCGTCTGGCATGTGAAAGGCCTAGTCGGGTCATAATTTGTGCCCAAGCCAATTGTGACCGTTCGCCTGGCTCGCCCATGACCACGACAGACCACCCACTTAACGATATTGCAGAGCCATTGCGACAAGTCACAGCCGTCGCTTTATTAGCTCAAAAATAAATCAGCAGCCCAAAATAGAGAACATGCTCGTGTCATGTGGGAAATTTATAGTGCGGCCGGCAGCATGAGCAGACGCTGACGATGCGTATATATAAACAATTTTCTTTTATTGCCAAAAATTACGGGCAATACGCAAATTACGCATACGCAGCGTTGGCCCAAATCGAAGATGAACAAAATAGAGAGATTGAGAGAGAAAGCAATAGAGAGCGAGAGAGTGAGAGAGAGGGAGAGGGGCTGCTTTGCGTGCTCGCATTTTAAGCTTTACTCTCCAATATATTGTTGCTTACGTGTTACTACTGAGTGATACATTAGTAATGAACTGTCTTTGGGCCAAGTTCATGTTGAGATGAAATTATTTATTTTTCTTTGTGGAAATATTGCGTATTTGCAAGGCATTCAATATTGTTTTCTCTATTATTATAAAATTATAAGATGGGGGAAAAAATATAAGAACTGATTTTTTTTTAATATATAAATAAATATAAATATAAATATAAATGATCAAAATATAAAAAAAATTAATATTAATGAAGATAATTTAAAAAATATATATATTTAAAAATATAAATTAAATTTAAATTAATTAATATCCATGAGTAAATATTTTTAACAATTTTAAATTAAGTCAAAATTAATTTACTTAAGTACTTTTGACTTATGAAGAAGTATTTGCTCTTCTGATATCAGTGAGACTTTGAGTCAGACTATAAAATATAATTAAATAAAATATAAATAAATTAAATATAAATAAATAAATTAATATTACATTAATTCATCTTCATGAGAAGTAGCCATACTTAATGAATTCAAATAAAGTAAATATTAATTAACTTAAACACTTAAATCAGTTGACATAAAGAGGCCTATGAAAAGGCCTCTGCATTCTTGAGCTCTTCTTATAACTCTTTGAGGGGTTTCAGACCATGGCTGCCCAGGTCATGATTTTTATGCATGCCTGAGCTTTACAGATAACTCTTTGATCATTTTTGGCTAGTGGTCAATGTCAAAAGTTAGAACTGTAGCCAAGGCCATATGATTTTTTCTTAGACATTTGCGCCTAAGACTTTGAGCCATTGAAATTGAGAGCTCCGTATATAACTGAGCATTTTTTTGTTTCGTTAGCATTTTTTGTTTCATTCAATAACGCTTATTCGCACAGATAGAGAGAGCGAAAAAGAATTTGTAAGAAGATGCTCGATGCTTAATTGTGTTTTTACCCACTGTGATTGAGTGGGAGCTGTAATATCAGAACGTATTCAACGTATTTCTCTGACACAGCACAAAACAAGTGGAAGCCGGACAATGAAAATACGGAAATGTTACGTTAAATGAAAGAAAATTGAAAAAAAAAAAGTTCAGTGAGAGGCGAAATCAATTCGAATTTATAATGAAAAATACTACACCCTGTGCAGTGTGATCAGTGGCAGCAGCGGAATCCAGTTGAATAGAGTTTTCTTTTCCTTTCACAAAATGTTTTCAGCTTTCTCTTCATTTTCTTTATTTTTTATTATTCTTTTTTTTTTTTTTTTGGTTACGGAGCAACTCTTTGTTTGCTACGTGTCCATAAAACCAACAGTTGAAGCGAGCAAAACGACCGATTTCAGCACGCGGCTATTTATGTGGGTCATTCACGCGAAAAGGATGCGACCCCGGCTACAGAAAATTCTCTATGGCCCGACCGTCTCTAGCCTGTAGCTTTAGGATAGCTCTGTGTGTGTCTGTGCGTGTGAGTGTGTAATTTACTTAGAAATAGATACAGATACTATTGCAAGGAAGAGACATGCGAGAAGCTGAAACTGAAGGAGCAGCAGCCGCGGCAGCAGCAGCAGCATCAGAATCTGACGCACATGTAAACGTCGCTAGTTGAACCCTTGATTGCGGTGGTGACGGTCGCCCATTGTTCGGCTTGGGTCTTGGACTAAAACTTATAATCATAGCATCATCAACAAAATTATCGTTTTGCCACAGCACGAAGGCGAACGCAAGAGAGAGAGGGAGACAGAGAGAGAGAGAGAAAGGAAGATAAGGAGAGAGCGGGAGAGACGGAGAAGGCAACGCACAGATACACTCGCCATTTAAGAGCATAAAAGCGAAACGTGCTTGAAATGTGAATTACTCACACTTACACTTACACACTCGCACACTCACACACACACACACACACACACTGTTGTACTTTGTGCACTTCAAGTGTCTGGGTCTGTGTGAGTGTCTAAGTCGCCTTTTGCTCCTTCGCTTCTTTGACTCATAACTTTAACTATTTTACACGAACGAACGAACGAACATTTACTTTACGTTTTTTTTTTTCTCCCCCAGACACGCTTTACTTTTATTTACTTATTTTAGTGCTTACTTCCGTTCACGTACACACCCATACCCATACCCATATACAGATACAGATACAGCTACAATTTCTTAGCAAATTAACAAGGCAAACCGACAAAGCGTCGCAGTCAGCCCTGCGACTTGAAAATCTGTTTTCCCATTTTCATATTCAAGTCTTGGCATAATTAAGCAAATGATTTAAGGACATTAGCCAAAGCTGAATTTATGATTTTAATAATTATGTTACTCAAACTATTTATGCAGCAAATTATATAAGGATTAGAGACTATTTATAATTATATGTATATATATTAATATAAATATAAGTTTTAAGTAAGTATTTATTAATAATTTATGCTTATATTATTATATACATTTATACTTTATATTACATTTATAATGATATATTTTCATGTATAATTGCAAATGCCATAGATTTGCTTACAACTAAATGATGTCTGCTTAGCTTGTATTGCTTTTGAAACTGGTATATATTATGGCTTCTACTATGTATATACCCTGTAATCTGTTCACAACAAGGCGTTGCATGCTCTTGTACTTATATTATATTTAAGCAGATCCCAAATCATATAAAGAGCACTCTACTTCTTTCACATTTCTTCCAGAATTTCGTATATGCCTTAATCCCATTTAAAATGGAAATAGCGCTTAATTAATTACTTGAAATATATTAAATTATTTATGTAACTGGCAACAGGAGACTTGACAACATTAATAAACTAGTATATACTAAGTAAGTGTTATATACTTAATAATATCCTCGTATATATTCTTGGTTTATTCTATTCTGCTCTTTATCAAGACGTCGAGTCGTTGTAGCCATGTCTTAACCCAGCAATCTCATTAACTTAATCTAAAGACTTGAAATGCTTCATGTACATATATTCCTTCATATCATACACAATTTATACAATTCAGATTTTGAATACCATACGCCTCCTGTCACCCCTTTTCCACACCGTATATATTTAAAACAAAAATGTATTCATATAGCAGAGACTCTGACAATTATTTGGATGTCATTCTCAGGCGCTGTAAATTAAAGAAGAAAGTTCATCTCGAACAAAGGTTATTCACATAATGTCTGTGTGTGTGAGTGTGTGTGGGTGTGTCGGTGTGTGCATTTTGTTTTTGGGTTCATTTATTTGAAATCATAGTGAATCTCTTAATTTTAAGGTGATGCTGATGCGTGATGCTTGGCGGCCGCAAAGCAATTTACGTCGACTCAGCTTGCCTTGTGATCCGCTCCTTTGATAACTTCTCTCTCTCTTTGCAGCACTCTCTAAATTCAAATGCGACATAAAAAGTATCTTCCACTTGTCTTCTTCTACACCATCAAGAGTCGTCTGATTTGTCATGTCCAACTCGCTTCGGTTAGCTACAAAGCCTCCGTGGTCAGAGAGAATCTGCGCAAGATACAAATTTGTCTCTCCATGCTTACAAGTTATCCATGGCTCCAGATTCGGGATATAGACGTGTTCCGTTGCCATCACGCAATGTCGTAGGTTGCGTATGCCCCTCTCTCGTACAGGCGTGTGTGTGTGTATGTGTTGGTGTGCATGTGTTCACCAACGGTCGCAGATGTATCCTCCATAAGCTTTATTTTAATCGTACGTTGTGAATGCCAATATATGTTTGAAGTCTCTGGCACTTTAACTTATAGTGTTTTTAAAATACCAGCTATTGAATATCCCGACTAGCCACGCCCCCAATAGGTGTGTCAAAATAATCTCGACACTTTCTGAGACGAGGGTGCCCATATGTAAATATTGCAAATTACAAGTCTGGGGCTTGAATAGCGTTGATGATGATGCACAGACGGACGGAGAACAATACCAAACCAATATGCTCCTCTGCCCTTTGGGAACAGAGTACAATAATGTTTAATTTCAAGAAGCCGCAAATTCTTCAACAGTTGTATGTGTGTGTGTGTATTGGTGTCTGCCCGCCATTTTGTGCTCTTTGCTTTTGCCACGTCTCGCCCACTTCCTTTTGCGCTAATTGCACTTAAACAAATTATTGTTTACACACTTTCCCGAACCGCAACGTTCAATAAATACGACAGCTTGAAACGAGAGAAAAGTCTGCAGAAATTTACAAAATTATGGCATTGCAAGCGGCCATAGCTGAGCGCGCAATACTCGTCAGTTGAAGAGAAAGTAAAAAAAATGATCATAAATTTCAATAAAAAAAAAATATTTAAATAGAGTTGATAATGATATATAAACTTTTGTCACGCTCTAAAGCAAGAATTAATATATTTTGGTATAGGCAGAACACAGTCGATAAGCTCTTTAAATATGTCAATAGATTGTCTTTCAAATTCTTTAAGCAATTAAATATTCCAATTGACTTACTTTAGGCCTGCCATCCAGGTGGGCGCGCATTGTGCAGTCAGTCGTGGCCGAACTTGGCTTAGTCTATGCTAATTGCAAATTCGCAAAAGCCGTAATACCTTGGCGCGCCTAACTCTTATCTGTCCAGCCCGAAGTCACTTTGATTGTTATGCCGAGAATTGTTATTGATGGGAAATTGATTTCTGTGTCGAATATGCGAGGATTGTTGATGCCACTTAGCCCGGCTTAGAGCACCGAAATGTATTCGCTTGTTGTGGAAAGTGAAAACACATTTCCATCTTATTACTGCGTCGTGACATCTGAAGCGAAAACAACTTTGGCAAATGGTCTTTCTGCAGATAGCTGAATGTGCTCTTGGTTACTCAACTGTTTCAGGCCGCCTGCCCTTGGCAGACGGCAGTTGTGTTGTGCGGCGAGCCCACACAGTTATCGATAAGACTTTAGCTCTTTAGTTTGCCCAGCAGCAGCAGCAGCAGCAGCAGCAGTAGCCGCAATGGCAGACAAAAAGAAAACACACACAAAACAAAGAAGAAACAGAGGAGACAGCCGAAAGGAATGCAATAAAGCAAACATCAAAGAGAGAAATGAATTTCAAATGGACTTAAAATTTATGCAAAGCCGAGTGAGAAATAAAAAGGCATGTCCCAATTGCCAACGGGGGGGATATCCCCAGCATCCGTATGAAAATATGAAAAATACACACAGACTCACGTGAGGATAAGTGGGCTATAGATATGGGATCGACGAGTCGTCATCGTCATCGTCGTCATCGTCGTCTATCTGTCTACAAAATATGCATGCAAATTAGATATTTATATATACATTTCCGTTTCGGCCTATTTCATTTCGAAATGCATAAATTTTCATAAATGCGTGAAAGTAATCAGCAAACGAGTTACTAAAGTTGATTAAATGCAATCTGACTGGCTGACTGCTCCCTGCCCCTCCGCAACTTCAATCAGTTGGCAAGTTCAGCAGCTAGTTGCTCTTTTCTATTTATTTATTTGTTCGCTTCTGTCTCCTGGCCTCGCTGCCACTTGGAAGTGTTCATGTGCCGAGACCCGCAAAACAGATTGAAAAACTTTACCGAAACATAAACACGAAAGCCAAAAAGCAAACCCAGCCAGCCACATGGTCACACTGCAACTGCTGTAGACACTGCTGGAAACTGGGCGCCATTCCAGGGATGGCAAGCCATATGTTTGAAATTGTTAAGAAACGGGTGAGAGGGGAGAGGGAGAGAGAGCGGGAGATAGAGGGTGATAGAGATGGAGATATAGATATAGATATAGATATAGATATAGATATAGATATAGATATAGATATAGATATAGATATAGATATAGATATAGATATAGATATAGATATAGATATAGATATAGATATAGATATAGATATAGATATAGATATAGATATAGATATAGATATAGATATAGATATAGATATAGATATAGATATAGATATAGATATAGATATAGATATAGATATAGATATAGATATAGATATAGATATAGATATAGATATAGATATAGATATAGATATAGATATAGATATAGATATAGATATAGATATAGATATAGATATAGATATAGATATAGATATAGATATAGATATAGATATAGATATAGATATAGATATAGATATAGATATAGATATAGATATAGATATAGATATAGATATAGATATAGATATAGATATAGATATAGATATAGATATAAGAAGAAATAGAGATAGAGATGGAGATATAGATAGAGATATAGATATAGATAGAATTAGAGATAGAGATAGAAATGCAGAGAGAATTAGAATGAGCCAAGTACCTAATTATAATGCGCATTTTGGCTAATTGATAAGATAATGAAACGAAATGCTTTAAGTCAATTAAAACATAACAAATAAAATGAAAACTCTAGAAATACCTGGAGTAAATCTTATATATTCCATCTCACTCAAGCATTCCATCTCACTTGAACTGTAATTGCGGCAGCTCAGCCTTTATTTCAGTGGCTCGTCAATCATTTATAATAGAAAAAGTTAATATAATTAAATAGCTTTTATGTCAGTTCGATTGCCTTGTGAATTAAAGATGGACGTTAATTAATTGACAATTTGTGAGCAGAGTTGCTCGACTGCAGGGCGTTGCACAATTAGTCATAGCTGAATAATGTATTTGGGATCGATTCTGCAGCCCTAGAGCCGGCGCTGTGAAGTGGCGTGGAGCCATGGCAGACGTGTGTCAAGGGTCAAGCAAATAGGGAATGCCAAATGCCCGACGCCGAGAGCAACATATTGCAAAAGTTATGAGCCGGAAATTAAACGGATGCTGACAATATTCAGTGGTCCGGTTGATGGGGCGCATACGTAACGTGCACGTGTGACGACGAATGGATACGGACGTGACGAACAGAGGCAGCCAGGTACGCTCGCTTCAGTCTCAATTAGCTGGCGTCGCTACAATTGGAACAACAATTGAGGCCTCGCCCCCTCCATCCCAATCTATCGGCAGCTGTTTTGCTATCGCCCGGCAGCTGCCAACGCTGGATAAAAGCACTGCGATCCATTTGTGCGTAGCTAAATGGCCGGCAATAGCCGTCAGTCGAGCATGGCCGAGTTAAAGCACCGCATGCTCTATCAGGGCCAAGACCCCAGCCAGCCAGTGTGCGGCGACCAGGCGCTGACGCCCCAACCCGAAAGAGTTGGCGCGCCGCGCGATGGGGCAGATGCTGCTGCAGAGCCGCCGACCTATGCCGATGCCACACGTTTGGCGCCTCGCAACCGTGAGCCAAGCCCAACGAGCAGCGCTGATCGCCGTTGCATCAGCCCAGCTGAGCCGCAGCCGCAGTCAGGTGAGAGTGAGGAGGATGCCGAGCAGTTAGCCATGCCGCAAGTGCACAGTAAGTAGCAACGCTGGAGCTCAGCTCAAGTTGAGTTGATCTGATCAGCTGGCCTTTGGCAGGCTTCTTTGCACTGGCGCCGCAGCCCCAACTGGGCGCCTACGCCTGTTCGATTATGTGCCCCGCCTGTGGCCAGGCGGGGCGCACACGACTGCGCCGCACACCGAGCACACGCGCCCACTGCTGGGCGCTCTGGCTATGCTCCATTGGGTAGGTTCGTGAGCAGCGAGTGCGTGCACCGAGCTTCATGCCTTTCATTCGTGCCATTTCACCCAGGTGGTGCTGCTGTGCCTGTCTCTATCCCTATTTGCTGGACAGCTGCCATCACACGAGCCACTACTGCAGCGCATGCAAAACATTTCTGGGCTCTCACAGTACCAAGGATTGCTGCTGATGCAGCCAATGCTGCTCAAACTTATTGACTCGAACATCAAACTTTTCATGCCTGGCCTCAGATTATGAGAGTTTTAATTTCATATTTTATAAAAAGTTAAGAGAGTTTTAATTTCATATTTTATCTAAAGTTTACTTCTAGTTTTTCATTTCTTACATATAAAACTAAAAATTGCAATTCAAACAATTTGCAAATTTAATATAATTGAATCTAACTTAATACATAGAATTATTTAAAGTTATAGTAAAATATAAATTTCTATAAGCAATAGGAAAAAAAATATAGATACATAAATAAATATATAATTAAAAAAAACGCTATATATTATTTATTATTATTATAATTATTATTATTATTATTGTTATTATTATTTTTATTATTATTATTATTATTATTATTATTATTATTATTATTGTTAGTATTATTATTATTATTATTATTATTATTATTATTATTTTTATTATTATTATTATTATTATTATTATTATTATTATTATTATTATTATTATTGTCAGTAATATTATTATTATTATTATTATTATTATTATTATTATTATTATTGTTAGTATTATTATTATTATTATTATTGTTATTATTATTATTGTTAGTACTATTATTATTATTTTTATTATTATTATTATTATTATTATTATTTTTATTATTATTATTATTATTATTATTATTATTATTATTATTATTGTCAGTATTATTATTATTGTTATTATTATTATTATTATTATTATTATTATTATTATTATTATTATTATTATTATTATTGTTAGTATTATTATTATTATTATTATTATTATTATTGTTATTATTATTATTATTATTATTATTATTATTATTATTATTATTATTATTGTTATTATTATTATTATTATTATTATTATTATTATTAATTTTATTATTATTATATATTATATATTATTATTTTATTAATACATATGCATAAATTATTATAATTTTTACTATTAAAATAAATCTACATATTTTCAATTTTATTTTTATGTTTTAAATGCAGAATGCTGACGTGCAAAGGCAAAGCTGTTGGGTAATGGGTCTGTGAGTGCGACGAGAGTGTAGTGGCTAGTTGCAGGAACACTGAAGATAATGCTAATGGAAGTACGCTTGAGGATTAGTGCTGTTTGCGAGGCAGTCTAAGAAAGAGCAGCTCTAAGCTGTAAATGCAGTCAGGCACGACACTTGGAATGAGAAACGAACTGACGTAGCTCAAAATACAAATACAAATAAAATATAAACCGATTGAGGATCAGCTCAAAGCCCAAAGCCTTGGCATTGAAGTGAGCTTGAAAATAAATAAATATATATATAGGTATATATGTATATATGTGTGTGTATCTTAATCCATCTTATCTCTTAGTGTGTATATGAAAAGTTTGTATACTTATGTATGTGTAATTAAATGAATGCTGTGATTTATATAAGCTATGCGTATATGCTTAAGCCTGGCATATATATATACATATGTTCATAAATATATGTATATTTAGAATTTCTATGACTTGGGCTTTAGCACTATATTGTTTGCGATTAACAAATAATTTGCCTGAAAAACGAAATAGTTTTCTAATTATTTGTGTGTTAAAACAATGCATTTCAAGAAAATATAAATTTTATATAAATATATTTATATAATTGATTTTCAATTTTTGTGATTTTAGCACGATTTATTATGCTTAGATAAGCTGTCCATTAGCACACTCTATCTCTGCCCTCTCACATTGGCTCTCTCTCTCCTTCTCTCGTCATCTCTGTTTCCATCTCCTATCTGTCCCATCATAACTTATACCTCTTAAGCAAAAAATATTTAAAAAAAACACTTTCTCTCTCCCCGCCCCATCACCATCTGTCTTTGTCCCCTTCTCCCACTCACCTACCTCTGCCATCTCAATGGAAAATAAAAATATAAATATTTTTTATGCACATTTAAATATGCATTTATGGCATTTGCCTAAGCAATTGAGTTCTGAGCACGTTTATTCCCCAGTTGTAAGCCGCAAGGAAAGCAAAAAAATCACATTGATTGTTCACTTGTTACCTTCGACTGTCGCTCCGCAGACTGTCTGCCATTCGGTTGCAGAGCGACGCTGTGCTGACAACGAGCTCCCCAAGGATGATGCCATTCGCATATTGAAACTAATAAAAAATGTCTCCATCAATTGCATTTGGCTGCTGCCACAGCACCTCCCCCCTAGTGCTCCCCACTCTGACAGATGAAACAATGCATGATTGCCTAATTAGCGTATAGGGAAAGGACACGGCTTAGCAGCGCAAAAGTGAATGCACTCGTTCAGCTGGCTGCCGAAACCTTAGCGCATTGAAAAGGGGCTTCGCTTGCACGTCCAATTAGCTCGGCTCCACTTACAGCTCAGTTCAATCAGTGACAGTCCGTTATTCGGCAACAATTCATATCCGGATTCACAATTGCATCCGGCTGCTGTTGCTGCTGCTGCGCGTTATGCCAGTGCAGCGAAGAAGGAGATGAAGGCGAACAAATAAGAAGCAGCAAAAATGTGGAGAGGAAGACAACAGCAGTCAATTAGCTGACCGAGTGCCATAGGAATAATTACGGCTCTAAGCGCATTACGGCTGACCTCACTCTGGCTGCCGTCATGATTATATCATGAGATGCCAATGAAGGCAATCAAAACAAGAATGTAAGAGCAACATTGCAGGGGAGCAGCCAGAAGGCAGCAGGCAGCAGGCAGCAAGGAGCATGGAGCTGGCGGCCTCCATAATAATAATGTGTAATGCGATAATGAATACGACCTGCCATCAACACCACAACAAAGCACAGCGAGCAAAATAATACCAAATAACAATAAAAACAACAGCAACAACAATAACAATCGACTGCAGCAAAAACTGAGGAGCTTCGCAGCAACGTGCCGCAAATAAGTTGCCAACTTTAATTAGATTAACTTGCTGGGCTCACATAAATATCAATAGCACTTCATTCTGCCTGCTATCGCTGCTGCTGCTGCTGCTGTTGTTGTTGTTGTTGTTTTCGCTAACAAGCCGCCCACACTGTAGGCCACATAAATAGGCTTGACACATATTGAATAAATGAACTGAATTTTTTATCCAAACAACCATTTCAGAAATACCCTGTAAACAAAAGAAAATAGCATATTACATTTAAATTACATTAATATATTTAATATTATATATAAATATAAATATATATATATATTTATATTTATATATATATATATATATATATAAATATATATATATATATATATATATATATATATATATATATATATATATATATATATATATATATATATGAATTTAGTATATATCAACCGATTTTATTATATTGCGGGTTAAGCTAAAGCGCTTCATCAACCTTTAGGCTCGCTTTTGATGGTTACTTTGCACACCATTCGAGCTATGATGCTAAAAAGTTTTCTCTGTTCTGTTAAAATTAAAATAACATTAAAATCATTCATATGATATTAAAAAAAAATAAATAAATCATAAACTCCAAAATTCGTCAACGCAAATTTTATTCAAATTCAATTGTGAATATCTCACTCAATATGGCAAACAAAGTTACCAAATTTTTTGTGTTGCTCACAAAACTTAGTTTCTTAAAGAAAATATTGACTTGAGTAAGATATGTAGTTTTATTTTTGGAAGAAAAGTCAAAAAATTGGGGCTGACATTACTCTAGACTGCCTGACAAACAAAAACTTTTATTTATTTTCTTAGAATTTGAAAATTTTGTTTAAAAAAAAAAAACATTGGCAGTTATTAATATTTATAAGCACATAAAAGTCGCATAAAAATTATTTAAGCATATAATTTCCTTCCTTTCCCTAAATGAAAAGCAAATTGAATATGCAAAAATGTAGGTTAAAAATCTAAAAACAGCATAAAAAGAAAAGAAGAAACAAATTCAATAAAAATGCCGTTAACTAAATGAAATGGTCTGTAATAGTTGAATAACATTTAGTATGCATATGTTGTATGCTTAAACAGCATCTGTCTAGACTTGCATAAGCCAGCGGCAATTTAAGCTATGAGGAATACCCTATAACCCAAGAGGAATGTTTAACAGCAGAAATTAAATTTCGTATGCAAATATGTAGACTTTATGGGACAGCAGCAATATAAATGATATTTTTACGATATTTCTAAGCCATTTATATTTCTTTATGTTGGTTTTCGTGTCCCGCACCTGTCGACCTCGGCCATTCCGAATGTTTAGCTAATATAGCCTACAACTGGGATATTGTATAAATTTATGCAACAGACAGAAGGAAGCGTGTCACACGCCATGAAGTATGTGTATTCTTGACCAGATCCAATAGCTGAGTTGAACTGGCCATGTCCGTCTGTCCCTGCGTCCATCTGCGATCTTGTAAACCAGAAAAGCTTGAGATAAATTCGAAAGTATAAAAGGGTACTCGTATGCCATATACAGTTTGAGTTTATCATTAGCTTAGCAATAACCATGTCATTTCTTTACTATTAATAACAATTGATAACTTTTCATTGTTTTTTAAGCGTAGTTAGCAGAGTAGTTTATGTTCAGAAAAGTTCGTTATGCTGCGAGGGAATGCAAAAATGAATACGTATATTTTGAACTTTGGATAGCATTCCCCATTGGCTCACAGAAAACGTATATCAAATACTAGAGACCTGAGCTTAGGCATATAATCACATATGAATGATATTAACACGCTCTGAAAATGTTATTCAAAACGCACATCTAGTAAAAAACTTAATCAGAAATTAAGTTCCGCCGATAGCATAGTCCCTGCCGTTGCCGCTGCAGCTGCTTAAAATGCTCAATTAGCAGAGCGAGTGCTGAGCTTATCTATTTGTGTGTGTATGTGTGTGTGTTTTTGTTGTTTGCTATGAATGCTTAAAACAAACTAAGAATGATAGATATATCAGCTCCAATGCAATCATTTTTGCAAATTGAACAAAATTTCCGAAAACAATATACAAATATTCTCGGAACGGATTGATGAGACTAAAAAGGCATCGAAGGGGGAATTGAAAATGATAACAAATGAATGAAAGAGAACTTGGCACATATTTAATGGGAATCTGCTTGAAAGTGGGTAAAATTTAAATTAATGATTGAATAAATAATATATAATACCTAAATACCTATTTCATACAATCATTCAGAATATATTAATAAACAGATATAATAATAATAACAGCTATATATTATTTTAATTTTTATTATTATTATCTATTATATATATCTATATTTATTAAAATTAATTCAATTAAATGCGATGATAGCATATGCCCATTTTTTTTGAGCCAGTTAGCTAAACTGGCCAAGTTGACTAATTAAATTTTCCAATGAATTTTCACACCAAGTCTCTCAAGGCATTAATATGATTAGCCTAATGCAATTCGTAAGCTCCATAAAACACAAACAGATGCTGATTACATTTCTATTTTGTATCTCATTATTTATTTAGTTCGCCTTATTTGCGACTCTGGCTGTGTGCTTAAATGGCACTGGCAACTGTCTTTAGACATATTTTGGCTTTTTCATCATTTCGCTTCGCCCGTTCGTTGGGCGTCAGATACTTTTGTAGCTGTGCCGGCGCCGTGATACGTGGCAGTTGATAATATCGAACTACTAAGCACTGTAACCATCACATAGGATAGTCGAGCGTATGCGTATGTCTAGTGCAGTAAATAGGCTCACGCACATAGATATCTGTGCGTGTGTGTGTGTGTGTGTGTGTCTGTGTGCATGTGGCTGGCTGGCTGTATTGACATTGGGCGCCGTATGTGTGTGCGTCCTTTTTCTCGAAAATTGTCAATTTTTGGCGGCAAATGTTTGCTCAACATATTTACGGATATTTGCGGCGTGTTGATTTGTTGATTATGTGCGGCGATGCGTTAACAAAGAGCGGCGCCAGAGCCGCGGCGGTCTGACATCGAATTGGAGCGTAAGCGAACGCCGTTATCGATGTATCTTGAAAGCCAGGAATGACTAATCAAATTAGCGTCGAAAACCAATTGCAAATATTTTAATTGCTCGCTGGGCGGCCGACAGAGGTGGGTAAGTGGCTAACTGGCTCACAGGCGGCCGTCAATTGGCAAGAGCTAACTGCCAGCATTGATGGCAGGCGATGAGTTGAAGTTGGAGCTGGTAACTGGTAACTGGTGACTGGTGACTGGTGACTGGTAACTGTTGCGGCCGAGTCGTGTAAAAAGGTCAGTCAAATGGCCAAATAGCCAAATGGCTGCACCTCGCCTACGCCTCGCCAACGAAATCGGCACGTAGCACAAGCAAATGAACTACAACGTCAACGTCGTCTGTGTCCACGGCCACATCCATGTCCCGCGCTTAGTCTCGCGCTCAGGACATTTTGGCGTTCGCTTGCTATGCTGATATCCATATCGGATTGTCTGACGTTGAATGGCTTGAATTGGTGCCGGCGCAGGCGCCGAACGGGCACGGCACGGCAGCCGAGGACGCTTCATTCACTAAACGGCCGTTCGGCTGTGCGACGACTGGCACGACTGGCGAATCCATGGCTCTGTGCGGCTGGCCAGCGCTTTGGTTGGCTCAATAGCGCCTCGCACGTTGGCCGCGCAACAACACGTCGCGTTTGGTTGTCCTGCCGCAAGAGTGCTCCTTGGCCGTTAACGCCGGCGTGCGAAACGCGAAACGATTGCGATCCGCATTCACATTTGGCCGTCGAACGTCGAACGTCGACCGTCGACCGTCGACCGTCGGCAGTCTGCTTGGGCCAACCCATACACACACACACACACACACACACATATCCACAAGCATATCAAATATTTGAAAACGCTCTTTGGAATTCCGCATTCTTTTTTCTTGTTTTTGTTTGCGTTATTTGTTGTGGTCGAAGTTTTCGCCTGATGGCCGCTCGGGGAATCCAAAGCCAAGTACAGTGAGCGCCCCATGTAAGCGTGCGTGCCTGCGTGCCTCTGTGTGTGTTTGACAATAATAAGAGCCAGCGAGAGCAATACCAATAATACCATCGTTGCCGCCACCGCCGCCGTCGCCGCCGCCAGCGACGCTGCTCTTGGCTGCTGCCGCGTTATTTCCGTTTCCGTTTACCGCTCCGCTCCTTGCACTTATCCTGCAATTACTTAAAGAACTCAACTCAGCTCGAAGCCGCCAGCCAGTAGACGGAAGTGGCAGCGGTTGCGCCATGCCCGCTCACACAATGCCCAAACGGCGAACCCGATTGTGTCCGCTGTCCCCGCTAGGGCAGCTGCCACTGCCGCTGCCAGTGTTGCTGCTGCTGCTTTTATGCGCGGGCTCAGCTCAGCCTGTCAAGGCGGCCGGAAATGATGCGATTTCCGTTGCCGCGAACGCCGCCAGCGGCCATCGTCATATCCACTCAGAGGCGCCGTCACTCACACTGATGAAACGTGACGCCGCCAGCAGCGAGGAGTCCGACACCAATGAGAACACTGCAGCAACCGACAGCCAACAGCAGCAGCAGCAGCAGCAGCGCTTGGACTTCTCAGCCTATGTGAATGGTAAGTAGATCGCAAGACAAACTGTTGAGCTGCTCCACAAAAGACCCCCCAAAGTGAGATGTAAAATCTAATAATTGTCAGCACTGCACATCGGCTGCAATGTCTCTTTGTTGTATACAATCAAATATATTCAGAGTCATTTAATGTTATTTATTTTATTTTATTAACTTTATTTTAATATATATATATATATATATATATATATATATATATATATATATATATATATATATATATATATATATATATATATAAATATAAATATAAAAAATATATTCAAATATATACCAATTTAAATATATATAATATATAAAAAAATATTCTAAAAATTTATATTTATCTTGCATTTAAAAAAAAATTGTTATTTACAAAGCGTCTCTATCAATTGTGCATAAAAGAAAATATATTTTCTCTTTTCATTGCTTTTGATTAAAGCCAGAGCTTTGAGCTGACTATCTGCCAGACTCTTTGTTCACAATTGCCTAATAAACTCTTTACCTATATTGGCATATGCCTATGGCTTATGTAAAATAGTGATAGCTGAGTTCTCACTCGGCGGGCTGCTTAACTTCTATAAAGCTTGGCGCGAAAGCGCCATAAATAAAATTTATATAAATAAATTTATATGCATTAACTTTTATTTAAATAAAATTTATATGCATTATAAGACTTTTATAAAATTTGTATATAAATAAAATATGCATTTAAAAATTTATATACACGAATTCTTATCTAAATAAAATTTATATACATTAACTTTTATATGATTAAAATTTAGATAAATTCATTAAAAAAAAAATAACTTTAAAAATAATTACATAAATTTTAATGCATTAATAAAAACTAATATATATAAAAAATAAATCTTTTATAGATTATAAATTAATATACTAAAATTACAATCATGAGTTTATATATAGTATAAATTTATAAATAAAATTTATGTATGTAAATTTATATGAATTTTGAGCTGCTCTACAGGCTGAGACAAGGGTCTGCCGTGGCGCAGTTAAATTAACTTTAAGCTGCAATCAGCGGGAGGTGTGATCCTCTCGCTTGTTTATAGATATAAATGCTCACAAGAAGTCATCAGGATTTGTAAATATTATTATAATAAATAGAACGTTTATATGTATATGTAGGTTTTTCCTGGGCCAAGCTGTCACATGTTTGCATTTTAAATGGCAACCCATTGTTCTATGACAAATTGTAATTTAAATATAGCTGACTGTTGGCCTAATGTATTTGTGTTTGGATACACAAAATGTGTGCTTTGTGTGCTGTGCTGCTAAACTGGAGCAGCGGCTCCGACAAAAATGTCAAATCTAAATTGGTTGGGCAGAAGATAGAAATTGTATAAATTTCTAACACGTGTAACTGTGAAATGTGCTCACACGGACAGATGCAGATGCAGATACGCACTTACCACAGATATGTGTATTTAAACAATTGGCAATGGCATTACTCATACGCACCGTTTGCATCGACGAAGCGGCAACCTCAGCCCCACTCGCATGCCATGCATATTTTGCATGTCAATATGTTTAGCAATTCAACTATTCCGCCGACTGCCACACTCGCCCCACACTCCCACGGACACACGCACTCAGTTACTGGACTGTGTTTGTATAAAAGCAATTAAAACTGAAAGCACTCAATGAGCGACAGAGAGAGGGAGATGGAGATGGACACAGTTGAACACTTCCATGTTATGCAAAATTGATAATAATACAATAATTGCACTTGCAGCTGTCACTGCAACATTTGAGTGGCTGTCACTTGTGGCATGATGACAATAGCCCCAACAACAGCAGCAGCCCCAACAACTGTGACACTGAACCAATTACAGCACAGCCAAATAATAAGTGTGTGTGCGTGTGTGTGTCTTTATTTTATATGAATGCAATTAGTAGATGTTTTTTTTTTTTTTTTTGTTAAATGTACATTTCATTTATTCATTTTTCATTGTATTCATAATTTTATTTGTTTTTCGTATATATAAATATTTTATTAATGAGCTTTAAGCGCATCTTTCATTTGTATTTGATTTTTTTTTTTATATATTATATTTTTGTTGATTTCTGTAAATCAAAAATAAATTTTTTTTTACAATGCAACTGAAATTGAGTTGACAACAAAACTGTAGAATATAAAGCATTTCAGCATTACGTTGCCTGATATGCAAAATCAGAAATTAACTGAAAACGAAACAGGCTGAATGAAGTCTTCTTACCAAATTACTATAAAATTGTAAATATTTTTAAACTAAAAGAATTTACCAAAGTATATTTTTTAAATTAAATAAGTGATATCTAATATCAACTTTAATTTTCTATTATTTTGTCTTTATTTAATTTATTTTTATTTTTTAAAAGCCAACATTTTTTTTTAATATTTCTTATTAATTTTTTTTTTTTCCTTTTTTATTTTTTCAATCATTTAAATAATTTAGTTTTAGCTACTTTAATCAACACATTCATGTAGCTTAAGTGTGTCTGCATTAAGATTTGATTGAATTCAGCTCAATAATTTTAACACTTTGGTTGCATTTATTGTCATTGTTGTTGCACTTGATATGGTTAAAGCTGCTAGCGTTTCTCATAAATAATTTGTACACAAACAATTGCATTGTGGATCGGATTTGGGATCGTGTGCATTGGGGGTGATGCATTGTTTGTTTACAGTTACACTCCGCTGTGTATTGTCGCGTGTGTGAGAGCGAGTCATGCTGTTGCTGTTGCTGTCGCTGTTGCTTGTGTGCACGTCTGACTACTTTGCTTATTCATAATCCGCGACAGGCCTTGTTGACACCTTCACCTATACACAAAGACATAACAACAAGCACACACACACACTCACCCACGCACTTATATACATATATATTTATATATGTATGTGTACACACAACCAGCCAGCAGCATCGAGGGTAACCAAAACTGTCCCATCACAGGTTACTCAAAAGTTATCGAGTTTTCGACCAATACAAATCAAACTTTGAATAAATAGCTGTGAGTGTGTGGAGTATACGACGATACGACCAGTAGATACCCTATTAGCCAGCACTAATCAGAAATTAAATGAAATAAATAGCTCAAAGTGTGGGGAGAATACGACTCGTAGATACCCAATTTACGCAGACCAATTCTTAGAATAAATTTCAAAAATAGCTGCAAGTGTAGGGGGTATATGGAAAGTAGATACCTTGTATAATATATATAAATTAAATAAATAGCTGTATTTATTGCTCTTAAACGATTAGCAATGACCCAAGTACGTAGACCTGTACTTAAAGTAAATTAAATAAATATCTGTGATTGTGGGAAGTGCAAATCTAATAGATACTCTACCAGATCTATACCAGTCCTATGCATAAAATAGTTTTTCCTCTTGCCCCAACGAAAAGATTATACCCCAACTACATGCACTTTGACGCTGTGGACTTGAGCTGTCCAAATTTTGCAGCTATGCTCGAAGTTTGATATCGATTTCATGTAAATGGAAAAAGTAATCAATTGTTTCTTTCACTAATTGCGTGCTGTAAACACGGACAGACGAACGACCTTGAGTTTCTACAATTGAGGAGTGTTGCAATATTTTGAAATACTTCTATTGCTTATATTACTTACAGAATGACAACTTTTTGTCAAAGTTCATGTGCAACCCTCGGAAAGCACACACGAACTGTAACATATTTACGTATGTGTATTTTAACCTGGCCATAAGCTAAATGCTGGCCATATTTCTGTAGTTTTTGCTGTGTTGCTTTCTTTTGGCGCTTTGTTTGCAGCTTTAACCGCCCACGCACTGTCGCCACACACACACACACACACACACACACACATACGCACACACAGCCCCATCTCTGTCTAGTGTGCTCCACTCAGATCTCCTGCTGCCGCAGCTTTCTTGTCCTTTACGGCGCTTTCTCTGCTGCAACTGTTTTATTATTTTTATTGTCGACCTTAAGCAGATAATCAAAAGTAAATAAAAAGCATGTTTCATTGTCTGCGCTGCGCTGCGCTCACCGAAATGTGCCCGGGCTGCGAAGTAAATAGATTTTTGTCACTCGCTGTCAACTGTTTACGTCCAAGTTGGCATTAGTCAAGCGGCAGCAGCCATTTGAAGTGTGCCACTTAAAGTATTTACATTAAAAATTAATCACTGAGCGAAATGCCTCCGGGGACAGTTTATGAGAGTTTTATTTCCAAATCGAATTAAGAAAAAACACAGTTATCTACTTAAATAATCAAGCGCCGCTATTCGGTTGTCTACCCAATTCAACCCTCAATTAACCTGCTCTATTATTCTGTACATTGTTTCTCTGTGTGTGACTTAGTCTGTCTGACAAGGAGCTTGCCGTAATTATCTACATGATTATTAAGATTACTTCTCAGGTTGGCAGCAGCTGCTGAGTACCTAATTAACTTGTAAGACAATTTGATTGAACCAATTAGGCATATAATGGCATTAAAAACGAGACAGCCGCCAGCTAAGCCAAACAGACTGACAATAAAATCCCCAACACTCTTCAATAGCCGTACTTAGTAAAAATGCTCTAGGTTTATGTCTTTTGCTCTTTTGCCAGCCAGCCTAGGCCAATTAACGTGCTTGGCTCAAATAAAATATCTTAAGTTTTACCTCCGACTATCTGGTATTCCAATTAAATTTCTATATAATTTAAGCAATATTTATTTTTAGTCTTGCTTTAATGTAGATAATAAACTGTTTGAGCTGTGTTAAGTTAATCGCATTTTATTAAAATTTCCTCTCAATGGGCAACATTCTTCTTGTGGCCTGTTTGTTAATCTAAATATAGCTTACATCTCTATTGCTCACGTCTACAAGGGCTTGTGATTCGCCTAAAAATATATCATATATCTCCCTAAACTTACGCACACAAAGCTGCACCCTGCACCACTCAGATCTCCCCTAAGACTTGTACGATGCGCCCCAAAAAAATATTATTCATCAATATCTGCCTAGATTCAGTTGTCTTTAAGGAATCCTATATGAATATACGAGCTAAGCTATGCTTAAACAAATAAATTCAAGTCCGAACTCGGCTCGTCTAAGAGATACCTTAAGCCCTGCGAGCGGATATTTCTCATAATTCCTAGTTTGTTTATACACACAACACATACTCACACACACAAGCACACGCATGTATCAGCATTCGCTCTGCTGACTGCGCAGTTGACGCAGCGGCAGCGCTTGGGCTGCAGCGGGGACTTTGCTATGGGAACTTAATTCCTGAATAAGTTTTCTACCAGATTTTGAATAAAATTTTCAGAGCATGTTAACGGCATTCAAATGCGTGTATTTGCCAAAGCTTAAGATTTTAGCACTTGGCAACTGGCTGGTTGGCAGCCAAAATGTTAAATAGAAAATCTGAAAGTTTGAAGACGAAGTCAAGTTATCAATAGTTATCGATAACGAGTTATCGACAAATGTGAAACTACTTTATATATGGAAATGAAAAATGTTAACATGCTCAGCCATTGTCCACATGAGCTGCCCAGCAATGCCTTATTTATGTGTAAAACTCTTTAAATTATATAATATATACTCGACTTAATGAAACATTAAGTAGCACATTAATATGTCTGCAACATAGTTCTTATAAATCTAAATTGAAAACATGCCAATTAATTAACAGCGACTTAAGCCTTCAGAGTATGCATGTTGGCCGAACTTTTGAGTTGAGAGTCGACACCTGATATATGAAACAATCGACGTTGCACTTGCTTTCATTTTAATTAAATTTAAATGGAATGCGAAGGTTTCCAAATCAATTAAATCAATTTTGCAGTTAGTTTTTCATACCTTAACGAAAGCTGATGCAACATTTTAAATGATCCGCTTAGCGCAGCTGGAGGTGACGTTAAAGTAGACAAGTTATGCAAATATGCAATTGATTAAGTACACACACACACACACACACACACACACACATAGTTGGGCAGATGCACTTGAGTGTGTATTTGGTTTGATGCTTTGCAATTATGCATCGTATTGAGAATGTATTCCCATTTGCTGCCATTTAATTAGCAAATGCGTTTTGGGCAAATCGCATGCCTGTGGGCATGGCTGAAGCGTAAATCAAAGAGCTGCCATCGACGGCTATTTAATGCAGATGCCCTTGTTAGCAGCTCCTGTCTGGCGGCGCAAATTACAGGCGGCGGCAGCTGAGCGGAAAATTTATTTTTATTCGCCAACATTTGCACGTTTTTACAGACACAGACAGAGACAGAGTACGGGAGAGGAAGGGAAGAGAGAGTGAGAGAGAGAGAGAGAGAGAGAGAGAGTGAAAACAAAGAAAGAGTGCGAATAGTAGCGTGACTATGTCGTCTGGCTGCCAGCGCAGCCCCAGTCGAACCATTAAGGATGTCCGCATCCTTGACTTAGCACCAAGTGGGTGGCCATCATTTTTATTGCGTTGCGCTGCGCTGCGCTGCGCCCGGAGCTTAGCCAGGTCTCACGAAATGACTTTACTGCAAGTCCTGGCCAACGGCATGCGATAACAACGCCAACTGCGGCCAAATACAATGCAGTCTCTAAGCGCTGGCAAAAGGCGAAACAATTTGGCACCACATTGCGTATGATTAATATAAATTGTTTTGCAACCATCATTGATAAGCGCAATGTAGAGGGCGAAATGAAAATGCAAACGGCGCAAGGGCGAAGGGGTACAAGAGCTCGCCACACATTAGCTTTATTAGATTTTAGGGGCAGCACGACTTTTAAATACCCTCTATAATCTAATACCCTATGATGCTTAAAGCTCTCCGATTGCAATACATCAAAGCACTTGGTATGCTATTAAGCCTAGTCCATTCTAGAGTAGTTACGCGTCACTGCCCGCGATGTCGTTAGAAGCTTTCAAAACTGCATTTGGCCCGCACAAGCGATTTAGCAACTTGGCCTTAAAGTGCACGGCTTGGACTCGAAAAGGAGGTAAGCCGGTTAGAGCGATTCCCTTGGCGACACGTTGATGTGGCACTGCCGCCGGCACATTGCGTGGCGCAAAGTGTCACATTACTGAAAGTGTGGCGACACAGGATGATTGGACGCTGCGACAGCGTGTCGTGACGGGACGACTGCCACCTCGACTGCCACAAGCAGCGCACCAGAGACGCACCACTTGGCTCAGCTTGGTGGCCCATAATTTGTGGCTTGCGTGTGGCAACAACAGTCGCAGTCAAATCTACTGCAATGCAAGCACTCGCACCACTACAGAGTCTTAACAAAACGAAATACTTTGCATATAAATCGTAAAAGCGTTTAAAAAAAAAATAATAATAATAAAAAAAATACAAAATTCCAACATTTTGCGCTGAACACGAAACTTTCCCAAAAATCACGGATGGCACCCATTTGCTGACATTGGCTGTATTGTTGCCGCAGCTTGGGCAAATTTAATGCAAGAGTTTCTTCTTCTTCTCGCACTATTTTACTTTATTTTTTTTTTTTTTTTTTTTTTTTTTTTTTGGTTCTACTTCAAGTTGCGCTGAAGCGTAGAGTGCGGCGCCAGCACAACATTTTGATGCACGTTGGCAGCTCGGGGGACATAACTTGCAGCTGAGCTGAGCTCTGCCAGCGACCCCAGGCCACATGGCCAAATTGAATGGGGGTCGTAGTGCAGTCGACTTCCTGCTTCAGCTGCGACCACAATCTAAGGAATTTCACATTGAAATTTCAGCGCATTAGGCGGGCATATAAGTAATCACATAACTTACCTCGCTCAATGCCGCATGTCGGATAAATTGAAAACATTCTAAAGCATTTACAGTGACGACACTGAAAACAGCACTTAGTCCCCATCTGAAAGGGCGGCACTTTGGCGGTGCAATTTATAAGAGTCGCGATTATAAAGCCAGACAGCCATAACTGTGTCTGTATCTGTATATAAATATATATATATATATATATATATATATATATATATATATAGTTTTATAATTAAAGCACATATCTTATATTATCTTATATTTATGGAAATCTTACCTAACCAAGTTCTAAAAATTTCAACAATTTAATTATATATATTATAATTAAAAACAATTAGATTATATATATAATTAAAATTAATTGATCAAGATTGATAATAAGATCCAATATGAATATTGTGTATGATCCAATGAGATATCTTATTTACCATCAACATTTTCCAATAAACTCTTCCTAAGCTTAATTTTATTCAAGATCAATATCAGCATCTTTATCAATATATTAATATATAATCAGGTCTAAGTTTCGTGGCTAAAGCATCCCTTAGTGATCTAAACACAGGGAAAAGCAGAGAAAAATTTAAATATGGGCTGTGATCTGTACTGTATCATTAGAGTATTGAATTACTTAAGGCCTACACAGACATGGGCACATGTAAATGTCTAAATGCATTATATTTAATATTTTTAAGTTTATATAATCTACGATCGCAGACTGAAAAATTAAATTAAAAAAATCGATGTTTTCGATAACGCACTTAGGTATTAAACGAAAGTCATAAAAAGCCCCATTTTTATGTTTGAAGTATCAACAAATAGACAAACGAATAGACAAGACTCTATACAGATTATATATCAATAATAAATCTATGGCTTAGGGGGCTAGTAACGACTTCTTCGACTTGGTAGGCCCTCGTTTGTTCAGTATCATGTTGTTTAATGTCTATCGAAGTGTTGTATCGATTCCCAAATCGATACCATTGTTCGTCGTCTTCCACACTAGGCCTTGAGCTGGGCTCTAACGGTTCGAAGTTATTACCGAAGCCCAATGAAGTGATAAAGTGGCAACATTTAGTGACTTTGTTTTTGTTTTTTTGGATTTTATGGCTGATGGCAAAGTATGTGGTTTGGCTAGATTCGGTTCGGGGGGCGCTGCTGCAAAAAGTTGGCCAAACGAGCAAATAATCAGGCGAAAAAACTCAAAAATCGAATGACATAAAAAGCACACAGCACACAGCAAGAGGCGAAACAAAAGCTCAAGCAAGAAGCAGAAACAGAAACAGAAACCAATCGCGCAACTGGGCATAACGTTGCGAGGCACAATAAAATAAATTAACCTTGAAGTTCAATGTGGAAAGTGTAGTCCTGCTGGGAGAAGTCGCGCGCGCAATCGCCCGCCCCACCACGCCATGGCTGTGTTGCCATGCAAAGGAAAACATAAACAAAACGTAGCGGAAAGTTCATAAAATACCAAATAGTCTTCGCCGCTTGACTGCCTACAACAGTTTTCTTCTTTTTCTTTTTGGGAGGGGGGCGGCTCCGCACTGCCCACTATACCATGCTCTTGGCCAAAGGCCGACTATCGAATACTCTGCCCGATCGAAGACTGGGTGTGGCAGCCTGGCGGCACATGAGAACAGACAGATGAAAGTGGACCTTGAGTGAGGAGTGCCATGACCCCAGCAGAGTCCGGTAAATGTACACATAATTACTCATAATGGAAAATCGCTCTGCATTATTTATGGGACTGTTGAGTTCACACCGACCCCATCAGCAAACAACAGCAATCGAAAACCACAAAGCAAATTTAAACAAATTTATCCTAATGACAACCGCAATGTTAATACATTGTCCTTCTGTGAATGCGACAGTTACCAGACCGCTTCAGAGCGAGCAAAGTCCATTTACATAAATGATAATCCTCCCCTCTTCGTACACACACACACGCACACAGTCGGCAGCGGCTCACCTTTGAACTTTGGGCCATATCAAATTAAATAAAAGGTTAGCAGTTTGCACGAAAGTTCAGCGCTTTACGGCCTGGCCCCACACAGTGTGCCGCAAACAAGAATAATTCTGTCAAATTAGAGCAGCAAAACAATTCGAGTGTCCACGTAAGCAAATATACAAGCAAAAGCCCCGATATTTATTTACTATAACTCTGGCTGTCCACATTATTATTGTTCATTTAGACTGCGCTGTGCTCATGGCCAAGTCGGCAGTGGCCGATTAAGATTTACTTTAAGCCCGCTGCCCTTTCACCCAAACATCATTGACTTTAGCCTGAGTGCCAGAGGCACTTTTATTTAATCCCATTTATTATATTTGCTTAATATGCTGTGAATGCATTACCTGAATCTGAATTAGTATAAACAAGTCATGAAATCGCATGGAATGCATTTAGATGGATTTTGGAAAGATATTAGATAGATCTTGTAGTTGCCATGGTGGAGGGGCAAGTGATTGATGAATAAAAATAATATATATTTATATGAATATGTAAATAAATATATACATATATATATATTTATATATATATATATATATATAAGTATATATTTATTTAATATATATTATTTTTATATATATATATATTTTTTTTATTCACATGTATTTATATATATACAGACAATTTCAGCGCAGGCCAACCTGACAGGCATCCTGACAATTAATCAGTTGATGCATGAGTTTAATTGTAGATGCTAATTAAAAGCTTTAAAAAAAAATGGAATAAAATGACAGTCAGGATTTTTTTGTTGATTCTTATATTGGCGATAAATCGAAAATGTTAAAAAAATTATTATATGAAAGCTGAAGCTTCAAAGTGCACCAAGAAACATGCCTTGACTCCGAGTTTGTTCAGTCGATTCGCCCCAACATTTTGTTGCATACTTTTAGGCACGTCTGATAGGCAACAACTGCTGGCAAGCGTATTGTTAATGGCTTGTTTAAAAATCCATTGAATTCGGCAGTCGTTGACGTTGAGAGTGTATAATAAAGCCATAGCTTAACGCCGCCTCGGTTCCGACAGCCTTGCTACACTGTGAGCTGCATATTTGAGCTGTGGCAAGGACCAAGAACATCAATCGTATTGGCACATTTGTGTGTGGGTTGCGGACTCGAACTCGGACTCGGACTCGGACTCTATTAATATATCACTTTTAATATTTGCCACCATACCCTTTGGCCCGGCTCTTGGGGCTCGGCCCAGCGACTGTCATACGCTGAAAAGGGTTTCAGCTTGGCATTAGCATTCGCTGTTCTCAGTTTCAGAGACGATGCGGTTTTTTGGGTCGGGTATTTTAATTGTGTTGACTTTGTAAATGATCCATTCATAATGCTTCTTGAAGGCATCGTTTGTATTGCCATCCATTTTACTGTTGCTGCCTGTTTTTAATTGCCGCAGTTAAGCCGGTCAACAGCAGCAGCACAAGCAGCCAACACTCAGAGAAAGGCCCAACGAAAATCGATAATGAATTAATTTGCAGCATGAGGCAAATGGGGCAGACAAATTTATGACTGTGGGCAGCCTGCATATTTGCCTTGGCCAGTGCCCGGACAGCGCCTGCAGTAGTTAACGTTTAACACATGACTATTGGCCGGCCGGCCACAAGCGCTGCCGGCACCTGAACGGCCCAACGGCCGAACACCTTTACTGTGGCCTACGGCCAGTCTGCGATTCACTACGACTACTTTTTGCTTCTAGTCCCTTGAGTAAACATAAAAAGCAAACACTTCTGCCTGGCCGGGGGGGTAGGACAGAGTAAAGTAAGTAAATTGGGTAAAAACAATAATATCTGTATCTGTGTGTGGGAAGTGACACAAATATTGTATTGTAATCAGATAAGATGTGATCAGATTTGGGCGTTAACAGAAATGCGCTAGTCTGCAACACTGACTGTTGGCCGATCTCAACTGCGAGAATTTATTATTATGCAACAAGGCGATTGGAATCTGTTTATGATACTAGTTCGCCAACTCTTGGCTCAGCCTGGGCCTATGCCTGATTTCGATGCCCATATATTATAATCAAATTAAGCTAAAAGCAGACACCTTTGACGCTTTGGCATTGCGTTGGCATTGCCTTGGCTCGGCTCGGCTCGTCTCGGCAATCTGGGCGGTCTCGAGCCCGACTCAAGAAGTTTTTGTTGAACTTTGACGAGGCAGATTTACCACTTATGTAGCAAGTTCTATGGACTCAACAAACTTGTATATACTTTAATGTGTGTGTGCGTGTAGACTTTCTTAAAAGTTTCAACTGTTTGAGTAGGCGCAGCATATGTGGAATAGATTTTCTATCAAGACAGAGCTGAAGCTGCCAGCTTCCATCATTAGATAACTCTATGTGGTCTGCTCAAGCTCGAATGCAGAAATATTTAAGGGTTAAGCTGACACAAGAAATTTGCCAAAAAGAAAAAGCAAATAAAAAAAAAAACAATTGATTAATTAAGCAACAAAGGCAGCTGCTGTCATTGTGATTCAAGTCAAGATTTGTTGTCTATAATTCCGTTGCGGTGCCGCGTGTCACACGTCCCATCAAAGGCAGCTAATTAAATGCATTGCAGGAGTTGAATGCGACTTAATTCGGATTTATGCTGCATTGTGCTGAATTTAATTATACAATTATTACAAAAAATTTTTTTAATCTACAGCAGAGGTTGTATGCATGAGAGAGAGAGAGAGTGTGGCGCCTGCCACCTGCCGCCTGGCAGCCCAATCAATTAGTGTCAATCAAAAGTTTTCAACTCGACTATGTATTATGCATAAGTGGGTGCTATGAGCTGCATGGGAATAATAAATGGCCCTTCTAGTGCCACTGGCGCCGAGGCAGCCTGCCAAGTTGGACGGATTAGTTGCCCATTGAATGGGAAGTGAGGCGCATTAAAAACTAATCGCAGCACATGTTGCAAAGCTCAAATGATTAAGCGTTCAATTTCGCATCTCTCGACATGCAATTAAAGTCGACGGCCAGGCAACTAACTATATAATGTCATTCACTCACACACATACAAGCGGGCATGCTAATGCCTTTGCCTTTGCATGTGTGTATCTGTGTTGTTAGAGCCCGAGCGCTGGCTGGCATATTATTAGGCCTAGAAAGCTAGCTGGCCCCACGTTTGGCTACGTGTTTGTACATGCATTTCACCTGTAATTATGCGCACGGCTGACATACATTTCACAGCACGCCACTCTCATGCATGCCAGTACATACACACACACACACACACACACACACACACATATTTATATATTTATAGCCTACTTAAAGTTACATGGCATAATTGTAAGCAGACTTTCGGATGTCGAGCTCCGACACGTTAAATACAGCGCTACACTGCCCTGCGCTGGGTATACGCGGCACCTGGCGGACTCTTAAATGAGGCCACGCTTTGCATGGCAAATTTTCAAATTGACTCACTGCAAATAGAGCCTAGAAGACACCAATTACAACAATTACAACAATCGCATAAATTACATCAATTACATCGGTTGCCCCAGTTGCATACGTCCTTCAGTTCCTTTGTCATTGCAAAATTCGTATTAAATATTTTATGCGAAACACCAACAAATAGCTTATCCAATTTATTTTGAGTTTATGAAATGTATATATACAAGTATATCCCAATCTGAGCTTGGCAATACAGTCTGCTCTAGATTGTGGCTCTTTAGTTTTTTAAACTTTTAATTTTTACTCTTACCTTTCATATCTTAGTTTAGCTTAATTTATTATCCGATTTTCTTAAGCTGCTATGATTCTAAGGCTCAAGCCTTCAAGCTCTCTAAGCTTTTTTTGTGTAGGTTTCAGCTTATATCTGTAGTAGCTCCCAGAAAGCCAGTGTATATATTCTGAAAGACTTATATATATATATATATATATATATATATATATATATATATGGATATGCTCTCAATATAATCGCTTGCTCTTTTGTGAATCTTAAGAACTCGATAAGTCTTAGGTTGTGAAATTTATAGCTTGGCGTAGATCGTCCATCCGATGATTAACGATGAGCATGCAAATGCTAATTTTTATAAACAATGAAAGATTTCATTGAATTCATGCTAAGGTCTTATAAGGCTTGGACTGTATAAGGCTTAATATTGCAATTTACAAATAAATAAATCATTGTTTATATGCAATACACGCATAGAATGAGTTCGCTCCATTTAAATTAGATGTTTATAATAAAGGGAGGGATATAGAGCTATAGCAAGTGAGTGAGAGCATAGGAGAGAGAGAGAGAGAGAGAGAGAGAGAGAGAGAGGAATAGATAAATAAATATAAATAATATTAAATATTCTTAATTCTTTAATATATTAAGATAGATAGATAAAGACAGAGAGAGAGAGAGAGCAATTAGAGATAGATATAGAGCGATAGAGATATTTTACGCATAGATGTTTAGTAATAAAATGAAATAAATATAGAGAGAGAAAGATAGAGCAATTGAGATAGATAAGAAGAGACAGAGATAGTTATTTTCTACGTTTCTCTATATTTTTATTTCCCTGTTTTTTCCCATCTCTCTATCTTTTCTTATTATTTTTTCTCTCTCTCTCTCTCTCTCTTTCTATATATATCTCCCTCTCTATCTCCCTCTCTACCCCCTTCTCCCTCTATATCTCTCTATCCCACTCTCACTGTTGAGCAAACTAAGAGCATTCGACAGTCACTCAGTCACCCGTCGTCGAGCAAACTCTGTTGCATGCGCCGCTTTGCTTGACATGCAAATTTTATTGCTGCGAAATTTGTTGCTGCGAATTTCGTGTTCATTTTTCTGCATTCTGTTTTTTATTTTATTTTTTTTTTTGCTATTTTGTTGAAGAGGCGAGAGTACAAAACATGAAAGCGAGTGAAAAGTCTACAAATACGTATAGTAAATTAGAGCATCCATGGCACGCGACTGCGCAACGTGATTTTGTTGTTGTGCCTAATTTCTGTTGCACTGCCCCATTGCAAAAATTAAAAACGAACGAAGCTAGCCAGCCAGGCAGCGAGGCAGTCTGTCGGTTGGTTGGTCTGTCGGTCGACGAGGCAAGGAGTCAGCCAGGGCAGCAAAGCTGGGCGGACAGCAAGCAGTTTGCTTCGAATAAATCGCTAGCAATGTTGGCTGCAGAAAGGAACTTAAAGTAGGTTACTTACGGCGCGCACAGCAAAGCTCGCTTTGTGCATACTTAAGCCAAAAGACGACGGTGATGGCGACGGACGCCTTGAAGCTCTCGTGCTCTAATTGAGGCAGCACCAGCAACAGCAGCAGCAGCAGCAGCAGCAGCAATGGCAGCACAAAGTTGCCGCATGTACGAATAGCTTGCTGCATAATGACAGGCGCGCCGGCATGCATATTTATGCCTTCCGACGCGACGCCCGAGACGTAGTCGTTGCGGCGCTCAAGGAGTCGACCCAAGTCGATGGGGGCGATTGCGTAAACGTCACGCTCTATTGGTGTGCCCAATGTTGCACATTGGCAGGCGTCAGCGAGCCCTGATCCTTTGGCTGCACCACTGCCGCCTCCGCTTTAAGCTAACTTTAATTTCTGGTCATCAGCGAATGCGGGCTACACGCAGATAAGATGATATTTGGCTCGAGCTTACGGCTGCGATTAAGCCCCAACTTTACGCTCTCACCTTATACAAAATATAAATATTTTCAATAAAGCCGACATGCTGAGGCGACCCATCAAAATTGAGTTGAAGTGGAAGCAGCAATCCCTTGATACATTCATGTTCAATAAAAGCTTATTCATTCATTTATCTTTTATTCTAACTTAAATTAAAGCATATTTTCGAATAAAAATTAAATTGTAGGTTTTGGTATGTGTCATAATTCATTTTGACTTCGACTAAATTTTTATTCAAATATTTGCTAACATTTTTCTAGACTCTTTTGTTCTGTAAACTTGCCTGGATATGCTGCTCGAGCCAATCATTTGAGCTAGTCATTGAGCAGCGACAGTTCAATTTTTTTTAAGTTAACTTAAGCTTCTTATACTCTATAAAATATATTTTTAATTTTTGTATACTCTATTTCCAATGGGAAGAAGAGCATATTGGTTTTATACAAATTTCGTCCGTCTGTTCGCATTTGGCTGCTATTGAAGCTAGAGGCTTGAAATTTTGAATATATACTCGTGTTTTTTCTCGTCTGATAAAGTTTAAAGACTATTCTGATACGCCTACTAGGGGTGTGGCAAATCACTAAATGTGAATGTATACTTCGTTTTGCTAAGCCAAGATCAAAATCATATGACACATATATCTCTGCCACTTGAAGTCATGTCTAATTGGGTAACCCTATATCATCTACTATCTGTAGCTTCTTCTATTAATCTAAAATTATTTATATCGAATCTGAGAACATAGTACTTAATATACAGCAAATACGCCAGTTACAGCAATGGCAACAGGGTATCACGAGGGACTGCAACTTGCCTCAAAACTGAGCTCATGATACCCCAGATGCGCACTTTTGTGTATATTTATTAAATTATAATAATTGCACACAAATCTAAAGTTTTTTATTTATTCATGCATTCAACTGGCTTGGCTTGAAGCTAAATTTAATTTGATTGTGAGAATTCTACGGATCTCCGGCGTTTCCGCGAACTACTCTCAGCTGTGCAGCAGTAAAACCTGCACAGACAATGCACTTTAATCGCACCACAAACACGCACGCACACGCACACGCACACGCACACTATAACACGCTAATACACTCTGTTAAATCATAGGGTATAGTCGACTAGAAATTACTTGCCATTTTGCCTAATATGCTAGATACTAGAGTCAAATGGCAAGACTTTACTTTATTTTAAATTGTAGAGATTGGGAATGCGACCTACAATCTTCAGCTATTTATAAGAAATTAATATGGATATCGAACTATATCGCAGACAACTAGTACAATATATATATTTGGCTCTAATTGTGGCTCTCGTGATCTACAAACACAGTCATACACATCTAGAGCTCCCCAGTGCATCGTTCTGTTCAAGAATAGCACTGCATATATATATATATATATATATATATATATATATATATATATACATATATATGCCCTCTACTACATTCTCATAGAGCCCCCATTATACCCTAAATTCCCATTTGCAATGGCTTCAGAGTACAAGAGGGGGAAAAAAACGTTGTTTAGTGTTTGTAAGCTTTTAGGCAGCCGGCAGCAGGCAGCTGGTTGTACAAAGTCACGTGTTGGGCATCTAAGCCGCGTCAAAGGTGTGCAGGCAGTGCACTTTTAGGGTGCCACCAAATGGCAGGTGTGGCCAAAGTCAGTTGGAAAAAAGAAAAATACAACAACAACAACTTTCGAAAAAGCCAAAACAACAGCAACAACGACGGCAGCAGGGACAACAGAGCATGTTATGCGCTGCAGGGGCGCACCAGGCAACGATAAATGAATTGAAATCGATGTGAAAAAACTCGACGTGGCACTGGCTAAATTGCATCGCAGGCTAAAGCAAAGGCCGGGCAGAGTCCGGGCGGGTCGTGGCAGCAATAAAAAAATTATAGCGCAAAAAAGATGCTAGGCAGGCGGTGTTAGAGGTGTGGCACATGCCATCATATAACCAAAATGTGAAAATTCCAAATGAAACAAACTCTGGCTGCACACCAGCACACCAGCACACACACACGCACACATAAAGAACAGCTGCATAGAGATGCACACAAACGCGAGCTTAAAAGGCAAAAAAATTAATTTAAATTTTTATGATGCCATAAAAATAATGCATGGCATTTCTCTACAACAACAAAAAGAATATGCGACGCTGCTCTAGTCGAGAAGTGACTGACTGCCAGTTGCCCTAAGCTGGTATATATATATATATATAAATATATAAAATAAATAAAAATATTTATGAATATATATATATATACATATATAAAATATATAAATATATATTTTTCATATGCATTATTTTCTCAGCTTTAAGCGTCACTCTCGCTCAATCAGCTCAGGGCAAAAATCTATCATTTTGATGCCTCTCTCTCGTATAGCACAGACTGCAAGCAACAACGAACAGAAGCTCATGAAAATATATATGTTAATATATGTGTTTATATTTTAATAAATCTAAACAAAATTAAAATTTTTACATATTGACTTGATCAACCTAACCACGGCGTTCCTTTAGTAACTTCTTTATGGCTTAGCGAACTTTTTTGATATTATATATTATATATTTTTTTATTATATACTTAAAAGTGTTGAAATATTACTACTAAATCTGCATTCGAGCTTCCAAGCAGGCCATGTGCTTCGAAAATTTTCTACAATTCAACTTTTCCTTCAAGGATTTTGTGCGAACTGACGGCTAAACATGCGACTGAACTCATTTAATATGGAACAAAATAAAAGCAAGCTGACATTTTATATATATAAATATATATATAATTATAATGATATAAAATGCTCTCTGACCATGCTTAAGAAAAGCAATAGGAAAGGATGAACGAAATGATATTAATGATTTAATTTAAATTTGGTGCATAAACAGATCTGCTGCTTGTAGCTTCAGAGCACAGTCGTCCGAGCTCATCATTCCAAAGCAAAGCCTTGTTTAACTCCTCTCAATACAAAGGCTTAAGCTCTTCAGTTTAACTCTGCTGTTGATCCTGCTCAATCATTCCACAGGCTGAGCTCATTATGATCCACTTTGCTGTTGATCCTGACACTGCACGTCCTTCATTCTTTTATTGCTTCCGAGCTCATTCAATCCAAGCTAAGCTCCACTTGAGCTCCACTCTACACCGATAGACAGGCTAAACCTTCTCAATTCACTCCTATGTTAATCCTGCGCAGTCATTGTACAGGCTAAGCCTGTTAGGATCCACTTTGCTGTTGATCCTAACCAAAGACATATATGCACTGTGCAGCCCACACTTGCTCCTTGGATGTTGAATATGCTCGACGTCATTATATAAATTTACCTTATGATACAAGTCACATCACCTGCTGCCTGTTACATACATTATACCCCGACTTGTCACTGTCAGCTGGTTGAGGGTATAGAACGTGGCGTAACTGAAGACGACGCCACGTTGGCCAATTAGCCACAGCCTGTGCCAGCAGCTAGCCCGAGTGCAAATATGAGAGAATATTTATTTGGCTCGGCGCAAGGCAACAGCAGCGGCAACACTTGGCCAACGCGTGCAGCGCCAGACAACAAGACAACAAGACAACAAGAAGTGGTGTGTGTATATGTGTGTGGCTCACAAATATATCCGGCTGTCGCCGTAAAGAAAATGTTTCGCGGACAACGGATTATTAATGACATTTTGTTGCTGCGGAGGGCGCGCACATACACAGCTTGGCGAGGGAGCTGACCAAAAGTGTCTTCAACCACAGCTTGCTTTGGGCATCATCATCTGAGGATTCTTCGCAGCACTCGAATACGATTGCATAAGGAATGCGCTCTCGAAAGTGTGTGAGCAAAGCGGAACACGATTCATATCAAAGTTGTGACGCCTACTCGAAAATGCTAATGCCAACACCTTCCAATGCCGATTTCGAGGCTCAGATGTTGCGGTTTGTTGCTTCCTTTTAGGTTTTGTTACTTTTATTCTTTTTGTGTTGTGCTTAACGCGTTTTTTTTTTCTGTTGCCGTCGGTTGCCTTTGCACACTGGCAGCAACTACTTTTTTGCCCGTAAATGACTCATTTGTATTCATGGTTACGCCCCAGCGCTTTTGTCGTTGTGCGCTAAGCCAAGAGCTCCGCCCGCCCACAAGCGTGGGCGCTAAGAAAGGCGAAAGGCGACGGCAATGGCAGCGGCAGCGGCAGCGGCAGCAGCAGCAGTAGCGACAGCGGTGTCAGCTTAACGCTTACATATATGGAGCAAATGAGCTGTCAAATTTGCTGCCGGCCATTTGCAAGGCGGGTTATATACAAATATTAAGTATACGCAAAGTCTGCTCTAAGCCAGACGCGACAGGTGACAAGTGTGCTAAGAATCAACGAAAATGCCCAAACTATCTAAATACGATGAATATACAAAAGGATAGACTTAAATCGAAATGAGTTTTTAAAATAGCCCTGAGCAAACACAATACATAAGATTATGATAAGCAAACTTAAATCTAAACAAAGACTTAAGACCTGAGACAAAGACATCTGCTGTGTGCCCTATAATTCAGGTCACCTTGCATAATTAAATTTGTTAATTATTATTAATATTAATAATCCATAAAGCTGAGTATATGATCTTTTAGCTTCATATATTATATTATAAATAAAGTTTGCTTATTAAATAGTAGACATCAATAGATGAGATAATATATGAGATTCTGATCATAAATATTATGTCTTTGCTTAAGCTTTATTTATTTTTGTATTCAGAATAATTAATATATGATAAATGATATTTATTTGTATACAAATATACTGATATGTAATATCAATGATTTATATTATTATATTAAATATATATTATATTATTTATACTAATTAAAATAATATAGCTCCAATATAACTTATGAGATTCCCATTATACCCATTATTTTTGTATCCATAAGGCTTAGTATATAATCTTTTAGCTTTATATATTGAACCATAAATAAAGTTGGCTTCTATTATTTTAACTCATTGAAATAAAAGCTTAAGTCTAATATTACTTATCTCTCCTATCCCTCACCTTTTTGATGCCAATTTATTTATATAATATCTTAAAACCTTGCATATTATATAAAATATAAAATTCTCTAATGTTTTTATATAATTATATTATATTATTATTTGTTTTATCTTTTATCTTTCTTAAAATAGTTCAGAGCAAAAATAATAAATAAGTTTCTACTAAGAATATTTATATTTTATGAAACTCTTTAGTTTATTTATTATTTTAGTTTTTATTAAAGCCTTTAAAGAAAAATATATAATTTAGTTTAAGGATTAAGTAATGAATATGAGTAAAATAGCTATACGTAAAATAATACGTAAATAATATGAAAATCGTTTATTGCCAAGGCCAATATAAAATATTAAAAAAAAAATAAAAAATAAAACATATAAACCAATAGATATACTTAGTAAATGCAATGGCTTAAAGAGTAGTAGAAATCACGTCGACTGAGCCAACGATTATTGAGCGCTCATGCTTTGCTGTGGCTCGTGCTCACATTTTATAAGCCAACAATTTGTGATCAATTTTGACACCGCTCGTGGCCATTTTTCATTGGTGAGTGGCAGCAATTTGTAGTCAGCAAGAGTTGCAGCTGCTGCAGCTTGTTGCCACTAGTGGCTCGATTCTGTGCTTCGAGCTAACCATTAAATTGAGAGTCAGCCACGAGCAGATTGCCGGCGTTTGCTTACAAACGAAAAGGCGGAGATAGAGAGAAAGAAAATATTTATAGTTTTGAACGGACAAACAAACAAACAATTTTCAGTTTTTGAGCTCAGTTCACAGCTCGCAGCTCTCAGCTTTCTGGCGGCCATTGCAAAACATCGCAATGTGCCATAAATCTTTGTTTAAAACATGACTCACTCGGCAATTTAATGGCCGTGCAGCTCTGGCGTGAGGCTGTTCAGCGCAGCAATTAAAATTGAACTTGAGAACGGCACGCAAAGCTGAGCCAATTAAATTTATTAGAACAAAACTCCATAGACTACCGTCGTCACATACTATATGCGGGCTTCTCACTTTTCTCCGCTCGCATTTCGTTTTGCCAATTTTGTGTTTCCTTTTTTTCTCATTTTTTTTTTTTTTTTTTGTGTTTATGTCCTTTGGCTAATTGTTGCGAATGCCGGCATGTGAAATATTAATGCTTATGACGCGCAAAAATTACGTCTCACACGGCGCCAGCGCCAACAACAGCCAGAGCCAGTCATGGCCAGCTATAGCAAATCCGCGCTGACCACGGACCCTAGACAAGAACAAAGCACGGAGCAGCTCAATGGCATGATATCAGTGCGGATACACGTAAAAAAATCTTGACCCTAATTGATATGTCACTTAGTGAAAGGGCAGCCTTAATAGCAATTTTAACTCTGCGCCCCAAAAAGTATGCTATGTATTTTTAGCGTTTACGTAAATAAATCGAACAACATTCTGTAAGGGGGGTTGAGTAATGTAAAATTGTTAGGCAGATGTTAGGGAAGGTTATATTTAATCACGAAAGTTTACCATATGCATAATAAATAATTAATAAATATATAACAGAATTTGTAGAAATTACAATGATGCCAGACTCTATTTGACAGATCTGCAGGCTTTTAACAGTAACAAATTCTGTTATTTTTGCCCTAAAACTAACTGTTATGTGAGAAATGCAATGCTACACATGGATTAGGATAGATTCCTGTGTATTTCTAGAATTGATTGGCGAAAAGGCGGTTTATCGAAGCCATATCGCACCCATAAAAGTAGCAGCCGAAAGCTGAGCAGGCTATGTAGTAGTATGTACTCCGCATAGTCGGGAAGCAAACTAAATACGAAATACGACAGCAGAGCCAGTAATATATACGTCTAGAGTTACGATTTATATGCTGGCATACTGACCCACTCATCAGGCTTGAAGCCAAATGCGCTTTAGAGTTTAAGACAAAAAGCAGCAAACATTTTATTTTACTAACTAAAAATTCAAAATGATGTACTCAAAGTAAGGAATAGAAAGAAAAGAAAAAAAAACGCCAAAATGCGTTTACATAAATAAATATATATTAATAATAATAAATCTTGGCGTATCAACGTGAATATACCATGTTCCAAATTTCAAGACTGTAATACTTTAGCTTATAGTGTTTTTGATCTATATCACATTTATATCTATTTCATATTTAAATCATATTTATATTAAATTGATATATATATATATATATATATATATATATATATATATATATATAAATATATTAGATCTATATCCCTATCACATCTATATCTATATCAAATCTATGTCATATTTAAATCAGATCTACATATATATCCGTATCATATATATATATATATATATATATATATACTACTATATATATATATGTACTACTATTCTCTAATGAGCCCCTAATGGGCGCATCAGAAATATTTTGTCTCTTTATTTCGCTTCATAAATGAGCTTATAAATATGTATAAAAACTTCAAATGAAGTAGCTATTTTCATTATATGAAGTCATTATGGGCGATATCTAATATGTGCATAGAAAAATCTCTAAATATTTAAGCTGCTTCATAACTGCACTTAATCTGATTCACTAATAGTTTTATGTGAATGGATACTTGTGCATATATGTATGCGCATAAAAGTTGCCCAAATGCTGCGACGGCTTTGTTATCAAAAACTCTAGCCACAATCCGAAATTGAACTAATTAATTACGTGAATTTGACATATTGTGCGATATGTGCAGACATAGCAGCAGTCAAATTTTGACTGTGTTCTACCATTGCCTTTTCGTTGCCAGCAATTGGAATATATATATAAATACACACACACATATATATATATATATATATACATACATATATAGTGTATGTGTTTGAGCGCAGGCAAAGGCAGCTGGGCTCAATGCAATTAAGCGAAATGTCGGGCTGTCGGAACCGAAAGAAACTTGTACGTGGCTGTTGCTTTTGTCTTGTGTTTCGTTTCGTTTTGGTTGGTTTATTTTTTAGTTTTTGTCGCCGTGCAGTGCTGTGTAGCACAGTGTAAGTGGCGAACGCATTGCAAAGTGTAATTCATAGAAGTGGCTTCGGCGCCAGCAACGCAGTTGAGATTGGAAACAAAACTAATTATCGTTATGGCAACTCTTGTTCTCTGTTCTCAAATTCTGAGTGTGTGCGTGAGTGTGAGTGGGTCTATGTGTGTGTGAGTGCTTGTATTCTCTTGTGTATAAGTAGAGTGGAGTAAGTGTGCATGTGTGTGTGTGTGTGTGTGTGTGTACGCGCAGTGGCACAGACATCGTCTCATATTTATAATTACTGTTTGCACACTTAACGAAGACGCCAAGGAGGTGGAACGACTGTTGCTTTCCCAGGTTAACCAAAGCGCCTGGCAAAAAAAAAAAAAAACAACAACAAAAATTGAGAAAGAAATAATGTTTGAAACTTCATTTTGAAAATTACGCTCATTAATCATAAAAACAAGGACATTGCGCCGCCGCCGCCGACGACGATGATGGGTCGGCCCAAGTATTGCAGCACAAACAACGCAGAATTATAGATGCGTATATATATATATGTATATAACCCACGCTGCTCCCCCTTCCCTCTTTCCCCCTTCCCACTCACTCTATATTTTGTTTGTTTATATACTAAATTCGTGTGGCGTGCCTTATAGCATTTTGTTAGACTCGACACGCAAAATATCAACGAGAAATTGTCAAAGTGAAAACACGCTTCACGTAAGATTTCGTAGGTGCCGCAGCTGGGCCTTTGCCATGAAAAAAAAAAGTGCTGAATTTATAATGACAGTGGAATGAATTGGAAGGCAAATATGCCCGCATGCGAGTTACTATCATTCATTGCTATTATTTATGTGACACGTTCGATAATAAGTGTTTGGGCCAAGCGACGCCTGAATTATTACACTTCTGGCTAGATATGAACCTGACTCGAAGATACCCGCACTGGCCAAGGCCAAGGCATTTTCTTTAACAATAACAAACGGAAGATCACTTTTTGTGGGTATGGGTGTCGCGTGGCATGTCATTTGCATGCCCTTGAATTGTGCTTTGGGGCAAAGTAATTATTCAACTGTCAGCCATAGTCACTGCCTCGCGCCGCCAGTTAAGTGGAAATTAATAATCAATATGGCAGAGCGTCAGAATGTTGCGACGACAGTTGCCATTTCCGGGGCGACAGGTGGCGCCACAAAGCGCAGCAGTCTGGATGCAGGATCAAGCGGATGTATTGAAAAGGCTTAGCGTTGATTTGCGCTCACACAGCCCTGGCCCGGCCGCCAGTGCAGCTGTCTCATAACTCATACGCACCATGTGTCAATGTGTCTGACGCGCGCATGTTGTGCCGTGGTGTGGTGTGAGCCTCTGTGTATGATGGCCTGCCGCTGCATGAGAGATTAATATTTAATTAAATCGATTTGGTCTCAGTTGTTGCTGCCGTTGCTGCCACCCTGTTGACAACAGCTTGTAAAATACCAAAGCGTTGACAGCCAAGTGATTTATTTATGTTTGCGGTTTCAGTTGGAGCACTTCAGCCGAACGGTGCGCTCCATGGCCATGCCATGCCATGCCATGCTGGCTGTCTGCCAGCTGTCTGAAGCCCGGCGTATTAATTATGCTCAGCACAAAAGAATGTCGCCTTAAATTCTTAAAGCCCAATCGAAACAAACGTAAGACCCGCATACAAGCACACCCGCACACATTCACACATGCACACACGCACACCCGCACACACTCACATATCCATCCACATCAAAGACTGCGCCAGACTGTTGCCGCTCCTGCTGAGCTAATCTAAGCGACGCGCCGCTTCTTCCACCTGGAAATCGCAAACGCAAACGCAAACGCCTTGGCATGCCAAAGCAAATGACATTGACAACGACATAGGCGTGTGCAGACACGCCCATTGAAGGCAAATTTTAGCATTACTCGAGCTCTGCTATAACAACATATGTCCTTTCCACACCACGCATAAGGCGCTTGGCCCTAATGGGGCATGCTCAAATTGCAAAATTTTGCGCACACATGTGCTGGCTGGTCGAGTCGACACTTGCAGGGTATCGCACAGTCGTTCACTGTCGGCGAATGCTCGACGACTTGTTGGTAATTGACGTGTAAGGCGCTGCATTTGGATACTAACAACAGCAGCGCACAGCCAACCATGAAGCAGCGTTGGCATCTGGCACTGCCGGCCGACCTAACCCGCCCACTCCGCAGCAGGTGCAAAATTTTGGTAATGGAGCGCACTGTGCGCCTTTCAGCCGTGCGCTTCTGCTGTGTAGTTCAAGCTATTAGCTGGCTTTTGGGTGTGGGTCTGTTTCTGGGTCTGGGTCTGGATCTGGATCATGGTCTGGGTCTGGGCAAACGCGATTCGCTCGCTACACGCGCCAGTTGCACTCTATGCCTAGATATGCAAATGAATGTAAAACTTCCTTTGAGCACAACGGGCCCAGCGCATAACAGGCATGCAAAGCAGCCAATCCCGCTGCCCTGCAAACCACACCAGAAACACACACACACACACACACACACATGGATACATACAACTCATACTCATGCAACTCTGATTGATCAATAATCAAAGCAACCGAAATTAAAGCTGAACCAAAACGAAGACCTAAACTCAACTGATAAATGAACATTAATGCATGATTATAAATTATAAATTATTTTGATTAAATGTATATTTATATTATAAAAAATAACTAAAGAAATATTAAAAAATAACTTTTAAATTTTTGAATGTATTAGCTTTCTGCCTTAAGAATTGATTTCTGAAACTGACTTCATTTGCACCCTCAGCTATGTCGATATGCAACTTGAGTTGACACATGAAGGCCTTTTTTATGATTATATATTATTATGATTTTATATATGATTCTATAATATATAAAACAAATAATAAAATGTAGCTAAATTAATATTAAAGTATAGCAAACGTCAGCTGTTTGCCTTAAGATTTGATTTCTTCAGCTGAATGAGATGCTTGAGCTGAATACATGAATACATCTCTTATGTTTACATATGATTACGATTATTTATTTGATTTTATGTCTTATATATATTATATTATTGTATATATATAATTAAGGAAATTTAACTAATTGACTATGAAAATATTGCAGACTTCTGATGTCTGCCTTAAAGTAACTTGCGATGCAGCTTGAGCTGACGCCTGAAAACCTTTTCTTATTTATATTTATATTTTTATATATTAATGCATTATGATTATGTATATGATATATGTTTATATTTATGTTATATGCATATTTATATTTTTTCATACATTATAAAATAATTTAAGAAGTTAATATATATATATATATTTATATATCTATGAGCCCAGCTGCTGCTGAGTGAAAGCGAGCTGGCAATAAGGCCAATCGAATAGGCATGTGAGCGAACGCATGGAAGCGACTAGAAGAAGAATTGAGAAGTTACTAAATTGAGTGATTGAGCAGTTACGATTAATAAAGAAGTTGAAAAGACTTTGAAAAGAAAAATAGCTCTGTGAAATCGTTGCAATGGAAAGGAACTCAAGTTAAATATGTCCGACATACAGCTCGGCAACAAAAACATTTAATTAATTTGAATAAAAAGAAAGAATTTATAAAAATGAAATTTTCACAGTGTGTAAAGAGTTTCCTGATAAATTAAAATTTGCCAGCCAAGCCAATTGCCTGGCACAGATTCATCTTCATCCAACTCCGCGATCAACTTGTGATCATTTGTCCAAAGACTTCAGTCCTTGAGCTGTATAGTGTTAGCATTTGGTCTAGTGGCAACCCATTACTGAAAGCTGCGCTATGCATATTATGGCACATGCATGGGTACATGCGTACATGCGTACATGCGTCGTGTACATGCAAAGTTTGCTAAAGGAAGCAGGCGCTGTAAAGTTTTGACTGTGTCGCAAGTTGAAGGCAGTTGGAGAACACAACTTAGGGCTTATTGTGGAATTATGCAAATTTACGCAGCTGTAGATGTTGTGAATGTTGCCTCAGAGGCTTTAACTTCAGCTGTTTTTCGGCATAATGCAATCATAAATGTAGAGCGCACACACACAGACACATACACAGACACAGACAGATGGGCACAACATATGTGCAGCATGTCCATTTGTTCGTGTTGACTCAGTCAGTTACTGACAACTCGCTGGGCAGACAAGCTGAGCAAGTTTTTGCCACCAACGTTTGCCCAAATCAGTTAAATGACAAACTCACACACACACACACACAAACACACAGAGAGAGTTGTCTGTCTGGCAGACAGAATCGAGACATGAGCGCTTACAAAACGTTTTCAAGTTTGCAGCCCACACAAATTGCTTGTGCGTGAGTTTCCGTTTACGTTTTTGTTTCTAGCCGGAGTTGGGCTGGGCCTAGGACTCCAGGCCGCAACGAGACCGTTTGTGTTTTTGCCAGCAGCAATCGGTTGACGGCGCCTTTTGAGCCGTCAGCCTGCCGTCAGTTGGTCCCGGACGTTAGATGCGTGACCAGACCACAGAGCTCACCACCACCACCACCACTGCCACCACCACTAGCAGCAGCACCACCATCAGCAGCAGCCAGTTAGGCAGCGCCATTCGCTTAGCAAAGCAGCTTCAGGCAGCCGTCAGCGTTTCTCGCCGGCTCCACGTATTTGTGTCGCAATCAAGGTGCACAAAACGTCGCTTACACAAACACAATAACAACAATGAAATTGCCCGCCGGAGCAGCCAGAACGTCTTGTCCGTGTGCAAATCAATGCAGAACTACGCGCAATACCCAAATACATTTCAATCTAATCTCATCACACACACACGCACTCATTGCAGAGATTATGTAAATATTAGGCCAGCTGCTGGCCACACGATTTACTTCATTTCAATATATTTTCTCTTTATGTCTACTATTTCTGCTACCCACACAATTAACTTTATTTCATTATTTTTTTCGAATGACTTCATTTCAATTATATATATTTTTTTTCTAATAATAAATATTTACTTTCCTTAGGTCTACTAATTTGTTTACTACTAATTTTACTAATTATTTTTTTCGATTAATAAATATTGTGTATTAAGTATTACACTAATAACTTCAGTTAAATTTTTTTTTTATTTTCTTTTAATGAATATTTTTTCTTTAGGTCTAATAACTTCATTTTTTTCTTTTTTTTCTATTAATAAATATTTTATTTCTTTAGGTCTACTTATTCTGCGAGTCAGACGATTAACTTCATTTTAATACATTTTTCACGATTAATAAATATTTTTTTTAGGTTTACTAATTCTTCTGGCCACACGAACTTCATTTCAATATATATATTTTTTTTCTTTAGGTCCACAAATTCTGCTGTCCACACGATTCAATTAATTTCAATATATTTTTTTAGGTTTACTAATTCTTTTAGCAAACTTCATTTCACTATTCTTTTTTCTTTTTTATCGATTAATAAATATTTTTTCTTTAGCTTTACTAATTTACTAAGGAACACGCTTGAAACTGGCAGCCGCTGCCAATTAAATTGATGCTGCAGGCATGAGGCGCATTTTTGTTTTCGGCCAAACTGAATTGATTGTCTTGGCCCTTGCTGCCCACCCGGGCTGTCATGTGCGTTGTGTTTGCCTAGCCCAGCTCTTACTTTATGACCGCCCTGCACTAGTTCAATTAATTGCTCTTTTTGCACACACACGCACACACACACATAGAGTTATGCAAGCTGTGTGGGCGATCAGTGGCCGCGCTTCACTAAGCTTAGCCAAGGCATAAAAATTCTTAACACCCAACTGAGCACAGAGCCCGCAGCTAAGCATAGACTGCACACAGACAGCATCAGGCAGCCAAGTGCAGTTGTGCGCAGCAGAGCTCGCTTCAAGCCATGTTACCAATTGAAGTGCACTAAAAGCTTAATCGACTTACAGCAGAGCCTCAAGAGTAGCTTTGCACAAGTCCATCAACTCATCATTCTGCTCCTAATTAAGGTAGTTAGATATACAGCCAGCATCAGGCTTAACTGCCTGCAGTTTCTATCAATTCTTTTGCCAAAAGCAAAAATGAAAAAAACTTGTCCCAATACTGAATTCATAATCTCTGACTGTCTCTGCCTTGTTTAGAAACTGAATCTGAGTTTGTCAAAAGTTATAGAATATCTCCAGTCTCTCTTGACGAAGGCAAACAAAGGCTGTGAAATAAATACAGAATACTGCATATGCAGCAATAGAGCAACTTGTTTCAACTGATAGTGGAATTGGAATACGCAAATAATAATAATAACATTAAAACAAATTTCATTCTGGTTGAATATGTAACAATAGATAACAATGTATAAAATTATCTGGATATTTAAATAAATTGGGTTGATTAAAGTTAAGGAAACTAAAAGAATTTTTTTGGTTGATTAAAATTAAAGAATTTAATAATAAAAAAAATTTAAAAATAAAAAAAATTATATTATTAGTATATCTATCTACAGCGTAGCTCAACAGAGATCAAACTATTCAATTTTTTAATCTTTGAGTTTCAGCTTCAATCTATCTGTGCAGAAGTTTGAAAATAATTTTTATAGATATGAGCTATGCATCTGTGGAGAAAAGAAATTTTCTGAATATTTAATTAAGATTGATCTGAGAGACCCACACCAAGACAATGTGTGCTCTCTCATATCGTCGTAGACAACAAGCTTTTGGGCACTCAAGAAATTGTAAAATAATTCAATTTAGAGACCAAAAGAGTCCAAAACCAGCAAAGCTCGAGAGAGGTTTTTGCAACCTGTAACGAGCTGCCTGTCGAGTAACAAAAGGGGAAACAATATTGGAGAGGAATATATTGAAAAGATAAATACTTTAAGATAATGATTTGAGTATGTTTTCATTATATATAAAAGGCAACAACTAATTGTAATCTATGAGAGTTAATTTTTTGTTGAGGCGCCACAAAGTATGTAGAAGGCGCACAGCCATGTGCTTAAAATATTTTTAAAGTTATAGAAGAGAGCGGATTGCCAGAAGAACCCAAAACTCATAATCAATAAAATCTTAATGTATAAGACAAATTTTAAATGCATTAATGTTGGCCAAGCCTTCGCTATAAATTAAGCTTGAAATGCAATTAGTTGTGAAAATATCTAAGGTAAACAAAGATAAACAGTCGAGGCTGTGCAGGGCCTGCTTGAGGTGAGAGTCGAGGAAGTTAGTGGAATAATTAACACACGGTAGGTAAGTTAAGTTAGCTCTTGGTCAAGCAACTACTGGAACTTGATTGATTTCGGCCATAATTTAATTAATTATGTTAGCATGACATGTGTAAGGCACACACACACACACACACAGGGTGTCTGGCTGCAGGCTAACACACCTGTTGCCCAAATTGTGCGCTGATGTTGAAAATTGCATTTTATGGCAGGGCGATAACGTGAAAGGGAGCTAATGTGAATACCTTTTCGACAAATCTGCTTATTGGAGACACAAAAAATAAATGTTATGCTTAAATTAAGTGAAATGAAATCGGCTTACCTTAAGACAGGGCACACACACGCACACCAAGACTGAGAGGGAGGGAGAGTAAGATGGAGTGAGATGTTGGCAGCGGGAGAGTCAACCCGGCTGTGCCTGGAAATTACATTGGAAACCATTAAATTCTCTTTCGAGCCTCATCCCTTACATAAAAAGCAAATCAAATACATAAAAACAAGCGCTGAAACAACAGGTTGCCTGGAGTCTGGCTGCTGGATTCTGTCTGATTGTCTGATCCGACATTTAGTTGCACGCACAGCTCTGGCTGCTGCTGCTGTTTGCCTCTGCACATATATTATTTTTATTATATTATTTGTTTATTTTCCCATATACCCTGTAGTCACAAGACCTATATACAGTCGAGCTGTGCTGCTGTTGGTTAAAATTTTTCTACAATTTTGGAATTTTTCTTATGAAATTAATATATATTTAGGCCCATATAATCTAATATTAAAGATTACTTCACAAAGCTTTATAGGATATCTCTCAGTTGAGCACACTCAACGAACAGTCATATGCTTTTTCGGCAGTTTCTTGAGGTTTGGCAGCATAACGAGCAAGATTTATAGGTTTTTTCATAGGCATAATACAACTAAAGTACATATGTATTTATTCATATATACATATGTATATACACACATCTAAACACACACATACACACACATACATATGCGCTTGTCTTTTCGGCTCATAAAAATACATGTGCCATAAAAGTAGCAGAAAATGTGAGAAAAACAATGATTGTATCTCATGCTTAGCATCTATATGTATATATATACATATATATATATATATATATATATATATATAAATATATGTGTGTGTGTGTGTGTGTGAAAAGGATCGATAAATATATATGCCGGATAGATTTTGTGGGCGGATAAAAAGTGCATTAAGCATAAAGCATATAAATTTGAGTCAAACATTTCTATTTAAAGAGGAAACACACTGACTGTGGGACCGAGCTGCCATGCAATACTTCTTCTATGCACACACACGCAAAAACTCATCACACGCACACACAAGCAGTCGCACTGTGCATGTAATGGGATATTCTCTATGCTCTCGACTCTGTGATATAAATTAAGGTATTTCGGAAACCTATTTCTAGCAGTCTTTTTTTTTAAGGGTGTCAAAGAAATGTCATGTCTTAAGCTTTGAAGCTCTGCCAGTTACGTACAAATATGTTAAGCAATTGGAGTAATACATTAACTTGGGCAAATATCTAGTACTTCTAGTGCAGTAGCCAATATGGAGTGCTTATGACAGGCGTGCTAGGTTAATTCAAGCTGATCAGATAATGCTATAGAACGCAGAGTATTCATTATTGACTTTATGACTTTATTTAAAAGTCTTTTATAATGTAGTAATATAAAATATAACAATATAATATATATATATATATATATATATATATATATATATATATATATATTTATAAATATATATGTATACATAATAGTTTAAACAGATAAGTCAATAATGAAAATCTATACATTTATATTTAATACCCTACTTTGCCTTCTTTTAATTATTTCTACTTTTGATATTTTTTCGCTCGTTTTTGATATTTCAATAAACTCAACAGAAATATAGATTTTATTATTTGTTAGTCTCATGACACTTGATATTGGTAAAAATACTTTTGTTTGGCATTGAAAATGAGAAATGCGGGCATATTGAAAATGTATATAATGTGCAGTAGCAGGCCACAGAAAAATATATATATATATTCATGATCGGGACAGCTAGACTGGGTTCATGTCAGTCTGTTCGTCTCTCCGTCCATTCATGTGAGCGCAGCTATCTTGCTAAGGGCAAAAACTAGAGACTTAAAATTTCATTTACAGCAGTTTATCATTTTTGTCGATGACTCATCTCATATCCTTATTACCAATAATAATCAATAATTAATCATAGCTATCAAATAGCATACAAAGTAGAAACATGCACTATGATCTGGGAGATTGCTGTATTTATATGTGTGTGTGTGCTGTTTGCTATAAATGCATAAAATAAACTTATAATGATAGGTATATTAGCACAGGGTATGCCTCGAGTAGAGTCTTGCTAAAATCTTTTACTCGTTTAGGCGTAACTCTCTTCAAGGCATCTCCTAGTCGAGCCGTCGGCTGAACCACTCTTACTTGTCTCAACTTGAATCTGAATAAACTCAAAAACAAATTATTTAATTATTATTTTATAAAGTAAATACCAATTTAAATTTTTAAATAGAGCTGAATGTACTGCGGTCAACGCCTTGCTATCTTCCTCAATCGCGGTCACAATTAAGCGCTATTTAAATAATAGTATATATTTATATTTACATTAAAGTTTAAATTTGCACTTAACAAATGAAATTCGTAGAGTGGATTTAATTTATTAGATTTTTATCTTAATTATGTTTGGTCGTATTAACAGGCGCTGCAACCACATGGGCACGTAGCAGCACGTGATTTATCATCGCATGGGCAGCGAGCCCCAAACTCTTAGGAGCTTTGTCTTTGGCGGAGCCTACATGTTCCGGAGGCTGGCACAATTTTTACAGTTTTAAGAATTTAACATTTGGCAGACCTTTTAGGAATAACTTACAAAGATTTTCGTGGCTTATCAAAAATATGTTGGTTATTTTTTGTTTTTTTTTTTTTTTTCCATTTCTCAAGAATTTGTTAGTCTCGAACTTTTTGGGCACTTTTTGCGCTTGGTCCTGCTTCATGCTCATATTTCGTTATATGATTAACTTGCTGGCATGTGTATGCCGCCAATGCTTATTGGATTGTGTGGGTGTGTGTGTGTGTATGTGTGTGTGTGTGGTTATGTGATTGAGTGTGTGTGTGTGTTTTCCCTGCGAATGCCTTGCGATAACTTCTCCATTACTTTTCATTTCGTTTTTTATCCTTTGTAACTTTGCCGCCGCCATACGTATTGCCTACATGTTGTTGTTGTTCTTTTTATTGAAGTGAAGCTGGCGCTGCTTTAAGCACTGTTTACGACCTGTTTTGCCCCAGCCTCATGTTTCGCCTTGCTCATCTGCATATATATATATATATATATATATTCCAATGCCAGCTGCCTACAGGTGACACAAAACACATTTCATCGGCGCAACTAGAATGAAAATTGCTTTTCGGTTTATTAAGCACATTTTATAGAATTTTTAATGCCGATATACAAAATTTAGTATACCCTGTAGGCAATTCAATCGACAACATAGAGCATATGCAAGCATTGTGCCAATGTCTGTCTCAGTAACTCAATATCAACTCAGGAATCTATATACTCGGTGTGCTTGGCACAAGATACCCTCTCAGTTGGACTATTTAAAGATTGCCCTTTAAAAAGTTTAATTTGAAAACTTTCTTTCGTCTTTATAAATACAAATATCGCAAAGTTAGCCAAAGCATTGAAAATACTTTCAAAACATATAGAAAATTCATAATTTCTAATTCAGGCCATAAATTTGCCGTACGTCAATTTGAACTCTGACACCTTTGGCAAACACACACACACACATACACATATTTGTGAAGCTATTCAAGCGCGACTAAAAAGCAAATACATTGCTTACATTCGGAACATATTTTTTTTACCTTTCCGCTTTAGCCACAACATTTTTGCATAGCAAAATAAAACTTTACCTGCAGGCAAACAGCGCCGAATAACAAAATTTTGCCAACTTGACTTAACATTTTCTCGACACACCAAAAAAGTGACAAAAATAAAAATGCAAGAATTTCATAAAACGACTAGGAGATACCATTTAGAATATACATAAAATTGTTAGTAAATATTAATAAATAAAACAGCGTAGGATCTACTCATAGAAACGACCACTCACAGCTAAAGCTTGAAGAGGCCTTGTTTAGCATATGATAGACATAGTGTAAAGCTTTCTAGAATGAGTGTCCATTAAAAGGGTCCAACTCTCTTGAAAAAAGTCTAGATTATAAATGCAACTTGTGGTCCTCAGTGCAGTTTCAATTTTATGCTAAATTTATTTCGCAACGATGCAAATTGAAGTGAGCGAGCATTGGGAGAGAAGTCGTAGCAGGAGCTGCACTGGCGCACTCATAACTCAGATTATAGAGTTTATATCAAGTGACTTAACAATTGTTAAAAAAATTGTTGGGAAAGCAAAATGAGAGCCAAGCTCAATTGCTTAAAGAGACTGTGTAACTTTATAATTTTTATACAATTTTATAAAATTTAAATCGAGAAATTTTGTCATAAATTGTTAAAATAAAATATATTTTATTTTTTTTATAGAAAAGAGGTAAAAAAAAACCAAATTAATTGCTTAAAGTAACTTTATAATTTGTATACAAGTTTTTCAAATTTTAAACGATAAATTTTGTCATCAAATATTAAGCAATATATATATTTTATTCATTTTATAGAAAAGAGAAAAAAAGGTAAAAATAAAAACATCAGAAGTAAATTTATAACTTTATAATTTTTATGCAATTTTTTCAAATTTTAAAGGACAGATTTTGTTATAAAATGTTCATTTATTTAAAAATATATATAGATACTTTATTTTTATTATAAAAAAGAGAAATTCAAATAATTCACTCAACTGCAGCTTTTCAATTTAACTAGCAATGTGCATTTCAGTAAATTAATTAATCAATCAATCAATGCGCGCTTCACGCGGTTGAATCAAAGTCTCTATGGCAAAGCGCTGTTGATTTTAATTAATAAAATTCGTACTCTTTTTTGTAAGCTTCCTAGACAATCAATCATTCGACCAATTCACAATGCGCCATTGTCTGTGTGCGTGCGGCTGGTCTCATCCGCATGCCGGGTATTTAAATATATATTTAGTGCATAGTCGCCAGTGAAACAACAATGGCGACCACAAAAACCGCTAAAGTGCAATTAAAATGTCCGCAACCGTAACAATGCGAGCCGCCATAGCCGTAGCGCTAGTCGTAGCCTGTCAACTTGCTCGGCTACGGTTCAAACAGCATTCAATGCGCATTTAGCTGTTCTTTATCATAATTTTCTTCACATTCTCCACCTTTCGATAAGTCTCTCTGTGACTCTCAATGCCGATCGCTTTCGTTCTGTCTTTGTTATTGTGTTCTGTCGCTGTTTGCTTCTCTTAGTGCCTGTCTCTCTTATTTCTTCTTGCTGACCTTCTCTATTTGGCTCGATTTGTCTCACTGTATCTTTATTGCCTGTTTCAATCCTGTTCTCTCTCTCTCCCTACCATAGATTTAAGAAGTTTGATATTACTGGAAGAATAATACTTTAATGCACTCTGCATCTTCTGTCTCTTTGTATTATAATTATTTTCTTTCTATTATTCTCTCTCTCTTTCTTACTGGTCACTTTCTCGTTATGTCTCGCTGTGAATCATGTTCTCTGATCTATCTTTATATCTATCTTTGAATCTCAGTGTATGCCCCTGTCTGTGTGTCTCTCTATCAGTATTTTTTCTAGATTCTCTGTATGTCTCTCTCTTTATCTCTCTCTCTCTCTCTCTCTCTGTTTCTATCCTTATCCCTGTTTCTCAATCCCCATCCCTCTTTCTTGATCTGTCTCTCCCTCTTTCTGTATCTCTAGGTGTATCTCTATTTATCTTGATTCCTCATTTCTGTCCCTCTCTTATGCCTTCTTTTCTCTCTCTCTATTTTCTGTCCCTCTATTCTGTCTCTCTCTCTCTTTTCTGCCCTCTCTTCTGTGCCCCTCACTTCTCTCTCTCCCTCTCTAATGCTATTGCTTCGGATTTGTTAAAATACGTTTTAAAATTCGTTTCGTGTGCATGTTCAAACATTTCTTGCTTCCGTTGGCCTTCGTCTGACATAATATTTAAATTTGTCAGGCAGGCAACTTGAGTTTGTTGGCATTTTGCTTGAACGACTTTATCATTTTCGGGCATGTCACGGGTCGTATGCGTAATATATTATAGTGTCGCTAAAGCAAAGCGTTCTGTTTTGTCAATAAAATCAACAACGAGCGCCAACAACTGTGAGTCACGCATTTTTCACCAAAAGAAAAAAACAAAAAAAAACAAACAAACGAACGTAAATACCAAAGTCATTTATTATTATCATCAGCTAAATAGTTGAGCCAATAATTGTGGGCAGAGGCCACGAGGCGCCGAGTGGGCGGCGTATGCGGGGGATCATCATGGGCAGTCATCAATATCGAAAAAGTGATTTTTATTGATTAAACCAGACAGTTGCAGAGCAAAAACAGAGCAAAGTTTCGCTATGCAGTGGAAGCTGGCAAATTGCTGAAGACAAATTGCACAGCTGATTGCACAATAAGTGCGCACATCATTTTAGTAAAGTGCAGCGGCGCTGAAGCGAGTGTGCGCCAAAAGTCAACAGGCCATAATGGATTAATTAATAGGGGCAGGTTGTGGACACTTGGTCAATCTGCAATCTCCATTGCAGTGAATGGACGTGAACAGGCGCCATTGTAATTAGCCCAAAATTGTAATCATGGTCGGGTGCTCAACGACGATGGCTGGGGAAACGGATAAACGGGTAAGCGCGAGCAGCTTTAGTAACTTAAATAAGCAACACGCTCATTACAAGCATAATAATTAAACTCCAGAGGGCAACAACATTCAAATATGCAGAGCTTTTGTATAAAATGTGCACAGACACAGACACAGACACAGGGCAGGGCAGGGCAGAGCTGGGCACGCAGATGGCGAGGGTATGAGTGTGAGTGAGAGTGAGAGAGAGACAATCAGACAGCCATGCATTTCATAGAGAAAAATCAGTGTAAAATGTGGGCATTGTGTGCCAAGGCTGTGCGCAATGGATTTGTGTTGTTTGCCTCTGGAGCTAAAGGAAAACAAGCACAGAACGTGCCGGGCCGAGGCTCAGTGAAATGCCGCAGAATATCCACCTCGGCGCCCGTAAGCGTCGGCAAAATTCGACGCGTCGTCCAACCCCCAAAGAGTGTTGCGTGAAAATTAATGCGACATTTATTCATTATGGCAGAGAGCAGATGGGGCGGGCTGTGACTACATAACCATCCGACCATCCAACGATCCAAGCACCCACCCGCCACTTGACTGCTGGGCATTGGATGGGCGAAGCCCTGGCGACGATAACCTCAATGCAGCGCTTGACTGGCGCCGCACGGGTGGACGGGGCGGAGGGAGGGGCCGTGTCACGGGGGGGGCCAGTCAAAGGCTGTGAGTGAAGGACAAGTGAGCTTCGTAACGTATCGCCGCTGAGCGTCGGGACATTAAAACCATGTGCGTGATTTTATTCCCAGATTTTTGTCCAACCTTTATCGTGGCCGCTCCCCTGGGTCTATGGCAGCGACTGTGCACCGTATGTCTTTGCTTAATTTAATTCCAGTCAAAGGAATTTAATTAGTCACATTGCATACGATTTTCATCATTTTACGTCTGTCAACAGCAACTTCGACTGAACGCTGTCAGTCACTGCTGTTTGCTTCTTCAACTTATTCATTTATATTTACAGGGTATTTGCACTTTGATTGAAAATGACAAAATTTAACGATGAAATCTTTGCAAGTGAAATCGATTTTAGTCGAAATTATTTCATATTGATTGACATAGGTATATGCATGGATATAAGAATATGTGTTTTATTGTATGTTTTATATTATTACTACTCTAAATATATATAGATATTTTTATATTTCAAGTAAATATCTTATGACATAGCCGCAAGCTCTGTTAGGTTCGCTCTTATAAAACTCTCTAGTTTTGGGCATAATCAGGAGGCAAAAATTATTTGGTTTTTTGCTTTGCAGCTTTAAAATTATTTCAGCTATAGAAATATACATATTTATTATATATTTTATATAATAAACAACTTAACATTGTACAAGTTTCTAATATTTTCCACAGAGAGCTATATTTCCCATGTCATGTTTCCTATGCCATTCCCAATTCACAATGTTATTCACTATACCCATAATTGCGGAAAAAAAGTAGTAATAATCATTTATTGCTTAGAATTAATAATTAATAATAACAACTAAGTACTGAAAATTTCCGAATACTCCTAAAATTTTAATTTTTTTTTTTTTAATATAATTAATCCTTATTTATATATTAAAACATAAAATAAATAATCAAATCTTCTCTTTTTTTATGGCCGTTTTAAAAATCTAGGAGCATATTTACTTAAGCCTTTTTTTTTTCAAAAGTCTTATGCCGTCGACTGTAGATACCAAAGGTTGTCCAGGCTAAGACCACATTACACTCATACTCAGTGCATTTATACTCAGTTTGCTATGCCTAAGACCCAATCCTTAATTATGCTCGCATCCATGGCAAACGTGTCCAAAGAGTAAAATTTTTCAAATATTTAAGAGACAAATCTAAATATTTAAATTGTTCACATTTAAAGTCTGGCTACAGACAGTCAGCAGCAGCTTACACAGATGAGCTGAGCTTTACTATTTGACCAAGTTGAGTCAGTAAATTGCCAATAAATTTAAAATAATAAAAATTAATTTGTCAAAGCACAAAATGTTATCAACGGAAGCAATTTGTGTTAACTATTCAATTACAACAATTCATATTGAAAGATAAATTGAAGTTTGTGCATTTGGCGAAAGGTCACTTAAGTCACTTACGCCTGTTGACTCTAAATGCATCTAAACACATGTATTCACGCACACACACACACACACACATAGATAAATTTGTAGTCAAATTTATAAATTCATATTTCAGCACAATTTATTTGCCCATTCATTGCTTGTCTTGTTGTGCATCTGTGCAGTTAATTGGCAAGCATTTTTAAACGTTATTTAAATTACTTTAGCCATTTCCAACACACAGCGAGCTTATTGAGTTAACCAAGAAATGCATCTGTCGTCCGTCTGGACATATGTATGAACATGTCACATGACAGCTAATTGCAGCAATCAATTCGAATGTGGCAGAGGCTGAAAATAAGAAAGTGTAAACAATTTTAGCTGACAGCTAAATTTGAGCCAAGTCCTGACTCTGGCTGAGATGCGTAAAGGTCGACGGCAGCCAGTCGCAGTCGGCAGACCAAGTAAACAGACTTTTTTGTCGAGTCAACAAAGCGAAATGATGAAATGCTCGAATCCAAAGTTGCTCCAGCACGATATAAAATAATTCATTATACCCTGAATCCATTGAAAATGGAAATTTCAGGGTATAATGTTTTTGTGCGAATGTATGTAACAGGCAGAAGGAGGCGTGCCACACCCCATAAAGTATATATATTCTTGATCAGCTCGATGAGCTGAGTTGAACTAGCCCTGTCCGTCTGTCCGTCCGTCCGTCCGTCCGTCCGTCCGTCCGTCCGTCCGTCCGTGTAAACACCTGGATTTCTGCAACCACAAAAGCTAGAGACTTCAAATAAAAAGCAAAATGCTCGATAATACCATACGCTGTACGAGTTTATTTTTTTTTTTCGATAACTCGTCCCATTTCTTTTTTATCGATAACTATCGAAAATATCGCTTTGTTTTTGAGGTCTGGCGTGCACACCGTTAAAGATAGAATCGTGCACTAAGTTGTGTTTGATTGCTATATTGAATCCGCACATTTTGTCATTTTTGGATTTTTGATGCCACGCCCCTTTCGCCCACAATTTAAAAAAAACGATAACTCACGTATATCAAATACTAGAGACTTGAAATTTGGCAAATAGGTACATTTGAATGTCATAATCATTCCCCGAAAATTTCATTAAGAACATAGGTCGAGAAAAAAAGTTATTAAACAATAAAGTTTGCATAGCACAGCCTCTTCTGCAGCTGCAAAACTGCGCAGTGAGCATATTACGTGCATGCATATGTTTGTGTGTGTGTGTGTGCATGTGTTGTTTACTAGTAATGAATAAATGAAGCTCTTAATGATTGGTATTACAGCTCAATGGATTCAGGGTATCTCTTAGTCGAGCAGTCTCGACTAGAGTTTCGTTACTTGTTTTAATTGAGCACTAGACAAAATGATGTCCAAACATGTTGAATGGAACAGCAAATGCAACTAGTGCCCGACGAGCAACAACAACAATGTGTGGACATATCCAGTCGCATGGCAAAGCCAACAGCCAAAGCACATGTATTCCAAATAAATTTAAATTGTGATTGTCAATTCAATATAAATATAGATGATGATAATATATATATATATATATATATATATATTTTATTTTTTATTTTTATATATTATATATCTATATATAATATACAAACAGAGACAGAACACATTTTTATGCCATTTTATTTGAAGCATGTGCTGAGTGTGCGCGTATGTGTATAGATTCCCCAAATGGCAATTCAGTCAATGACAGCGCATAAAAGAAACACATATATGCATATTTATATATAAAAGAAAATAAAAAAAAAAAGACACACACACACACACACACACATGCATAAGGGACAGCACAATACTGAGCTCCTTGCTAAATTCTTATCCATTGAACTATGAGTAAGCCCCCCTTTATTCAGGTCATCCATGCATATTCGACAAGTACGCACATAACTACTATATATACTATATACTATATATACTATACATATATATTCACATACACAAATGCATGCATTCATATTTCAATGGCTACACGAACTACGCTCAAAAGTGGAAGTCAATTGAAGCAGCTTAGTTTTATTTACGTAAAACGCTTAAAGAAACCCATGCAAGATGTCTGCTCTAACCTTTTGCTACATATATTTATATGCATTGCGGTCGCATACTATCATCACAGCTGAGCATAGAGTGCATCGGCATATCGAACACAGTGCGCAACATACCATTTCTCTTTATTCTCTTCTATTGAAACTTCGACTGACTTGGCTCTTTTCATGCCTTACTTATGCACCTACCTAATGATATGTCATCGAAGGGCGACTCGACCTAGGAGTTACTCTGCAACCTGCGAGCTAATATATGTATCTTAAAAGTTTATCTTATGTAGTTCACGCAGAAGGTGCTAGGCTATGGTGGCTTAATTCTTGAATATCTTTTCTTCTAAATGAAATGGATTCTTCAATAAAATCATTTCAGCTCAAAGCTCTAGTATTTGAAATAATTTGTATGAGGAACGGGGAATGTCGTAGGTGGGTGAAAGGTGAATCATAGATGGGTTGAAGATGGGTTAAGGAGGATCAAGAGCGGTGGTATCCAAAATCGTAAAAAATTTGCAAAATATATGTATTCATTCATAACAAACCCCCATACAAAATGCGTATTGCTATCTCTTATAGTCAGCCAGCTTAAAAAACAATGCGAACTTATCGATAGTTATCGATAATAGGGAAATGGAATGAATTTGAACTGCGTATGGTATACTGCATATTCAAACACCATAAAATCCAATTTATTGCCTTTGCGGCTCATATGTACTGACAGACGGACATACGGAAGGACAACGGCTGAACGGACAGACACAGAAATAGTAGCAGTTCAACAAAGCACTTCGTACTGATCAAGCAGAAATATTTTTTATAGTTCGTGGCACGCATACTTCAACCTGTTAGATACATTTCATGCTCTGATTTCCCATTTGCAATGGGTCAAAGTCTCACAGTAGTGTATGCTCGAGTGAGACGTATATTTTCATCGAGAAGCATACTTGTAAATACATCTAAACTTTGGCTTAACTCTGGTGTTTGTGCTGCTTTCTTTGTTACAGATTTTAATTTGCAAGCTGAGGCCAGCATACCGGAGGACATATTTGACCAACATGATGCCGACATTGGCGAAGATGCGGCCGCCCAGATGCAATATGCTGAGCCTGCGGATGACGAGCCTGATGAGTACGAGGCGGCGGATATTGTGAGTATAGTCAGAGTGTGACTGCGAGTGAGTGTGTGTGTGTGTGTGTGCGTGTGTGTGTGTGTGTAAATATTATGTGTGTTCAGCTGCGTGGGTGCTGTCAGTCCGTAAGTATTTCAAATGAGGTCAGTTCCATTGCAATTGCACACATGCCATAGAAAAAAGAAATATGCAGTTGGATAGCATTGGCAAACGTGTAGAGAAAAGACCATGGATAGGAAGAAGAAGATAAAGTAGAAGAAGAAGAAGAAGAAGCAGCATAGTAGAGAATGCATTGAAATGTCGCACAATGTGCTAGCTAAGTCAGATTACTTTTCTGAATGATTGCTTTAAATATGCAGTTTGTCTAGCCAAATCGTTTGCCCAAACGGGTCAGCTGGAAATCAACATAGCCATGGGCTAACGACCAACACCGAATACCCTAACAGGCATGGGGTATGAGATGCGAGATATTCTTGTAATTCAAATTTGAGAGTTATTCTTGAAGTGTGAGAAAATTTGGAATACTAACTTTGAGATTAGGATTGAGTCAAGAGACTTGAATATTGTAGATTAAATTTAATATAAATTATTGATAGGCTTTATAATTAATGAATTTAATAAACAATTTAATAAACAAATATGTTCTTCTGCTTACCTGTAAATTAGTGTCTAAAAAGGAGGTTTTTCTTTTTTATACCCTGAATCCATTGAAAATGGAAATTTCAACTTTGTATATGCATGAAAAAATATGTTATGTATTAGTGTCTTAAAAGAAAAGTGTATTCAAAGAATTTCTGATTTTTATACCCTGAATCCATTGAAAATGGAAATTTCAGGGTATAATGTTTTTGTGCAAATGTATGTAACAGGCAGAAGGAGGCGTGCCACACCCCATAAAGTATATATATTCTTGATCAGCTCGATGAGCTGAGTTGAACTAGCCCTGTCCGTCTGTCCGTCCGTCCGTCCGTGTAAACACCTGGATTTCTGCAACCACAAAAGCTAGAGACTTCAAATAAAAAGCAAAATGCTCGATAATACCATACGCTGTACGAGTTTATTTTTTTTTTTCGATAACTCATCCCATTTCTTTTTTATCGATAACTATCGAAAATATCGCTTTGTTTTTGAGGTCTGGCGTGCACACCGTTAAAGATAGAATCGTGCACTAAGTTGTGTTTGATTGCTATATTGAATCCGCACATTTTGTCATTTTTGGATTTTTGATGCCACGCCCCTTTCGCCCACAATTCAACAAAAACGATAACTCACGTAAATCAAATACTAGAGACTTGAAATTTGGCAAATAGGTACATTTGGATGTCATAATCATGCCCCGAAAATTTCATTAGGAACATAGATCGAGAAAAAAAGTTATTAAACAATAAAGTTTCCATAGCACAGCCTCTGCTGCAGCCGCAATACTGCGCAGTGAGCATATTACGTGCATGCATATGTTTGTGAGTGTGTGTGTGTGCATGTGTTGGTTACTATTAATGAATAAATGAAGCTCTTAATGATTGGTATTACAGCTCAATGGATTCAGGGTATCTCTTAGTCGAGCAGTCTCGACTAGAGTTTAGTTACTTGTTTTTTCATTTATTTATTTATTTTTTTTTTTTTTTTCAATTTTTTTTTTTTTAGAAAAAACCTCTTAGAGACGCTTAGACTTCTGTTATGTTGCTAATCTAATTTGAGCAGCTCGATATTTACTGATTGCTGCAGCTTTATATTCAATTGATTTTGTATGCCTTAAGTGGCAAGCTGCAAGCCAAGTTAACTGGGCTGCAAAGTTGCCAAGGGCGAGTTGGGCGCAATGTTTTGGATAAATGCAATCTTAGAGATGCTGGCGGAGCTGCCACGTTCAGCGCATCTAATCAGCGCTTTGCACTCGGTTTCAGCTGACAGACAGGCAGCCAGAGAGAAAGAGAGAGAGAGAGAGAAAGAGAGAGCCGTAGCAGCAACTTTTGGAACAATCTCGAAACAGCAGCAAAACTTGCCTTTTATTGTCGCACATGTGTCTAAGTTAGTGAATAAGATGCTGCGCCTTTTAGATGGTACCACTTTGGCTTTATTGTTTTCCGCTGCAGTAACAGAAAACGCCCCTTTACCTATATATATATATATAATATAGACTGAGTGAGTGAGAGCGAGACATTCGGGTATATGCATAGCAAATGCACAGACACAGACATACGTAGCTATGCAGCTAGCTGCATTTTGGGAGTGAAAATGGGATTGCGAATGGCTTTTATTGTCTTTACGTTCTCTTATTGTTCGCTTGTATTCTTGCAGATACTTGAATCTCAAAGGCCCACTTCAACGAATTTCACTGTTTACCTAGCCAAAGATGGCAAGATAGTCAAGAAAAAATACCACAACAACAACAACAACAACATTAAGAGCAACGATGACGATGACGACGACGACGACGCCGACGACGAGAGCGATAGCGACAGCAACAATAAAAACCACTACAGCTACAAATTGAAAAACAATAAAGAGAGCATGCTGGCAAAGAGAGTTGCCAATGAAGAGGAAGCAGCTACGAAATCCACTTCCGGTGACGACAGCGACAGTGCCAAGGACAACAGCGGCAAGAAGAGCAATGAAGTCGACAGCCAGAGAGAGAGAGAGAGAGAGAACGAGAGCGAGCGGATTGGGAATGGCAATGGCAATGGCAATGGCTACGAGGATGCGGACACGGCTGACGACAATGCGGAGGATGAGAAGCCAAACGCGAACTTTGACAGCAAAAGTTTTGCGTATAAAAAATTTAAGAACATGCACGAACAGCAAAATCAACAGAACCAAAAGGAGCAACAGCAACAGCAGCAACAGCAGCAGCAGACGAAGCGGCAACAGCAACAGCAGCAGGCAAATACCAATGGACCAGCAGCCAGGAGTGCTGCACGGCAATGGCAACGTGAGCCGCAGGAGCACGCTGGAGTGGAGCAGCTGTTTGATTCTATTGAAATATTAAATGAACGAAAATTTAATAAAGCGACGGGCCAATCAACGTCGCTAGCAGCAGAGGATGTCGCCGGCGAGGACATTATGGCAATCGGCGATATTGAGGACAATTTTGGTAATGATAAAGTATTGGCGGAAAACATTAAGTCCACAATTGACAATGATGAATCAGTAGTGGCAAAGGAGATGATAACATCACCGCCAGCCACCAGCAGCACAGCCATCATCGTCAGCACAGCAGCAACAACAACAGCAGCAACAACAACAATCGCCCAGGTAACACCGGCAGCCACGTCGAGCGGCTCAACTCAGCGAGATCTACTCGGTCTACGGTCGCCCATCGGACGCAAGCCAAAGCGACACGGCAACGGCCACAGTGCCCTGATGAGCTGGCCTGCCAGCCGAAACTACGACCAGAAGAATTATGGCATAGGCCGCATTCAGGCGCATCAGCACGAGCCACACAACGCCGCCGAGTTTCAGCTAAGCGCCGAGGACGTAGGTGAGCTGCATTACTACGATGGCGAGCCGCATTCGCGAGCCAGTGATGACAGCGCCGGCAAATCACAGGCCAATTACTTGACCAGCTATTTGGGCCACATTATAAATGAAACCAAGCAACAGCAACAGCAGCAGCAGCAGCAGCAGCCGCCGCAAAGACAGCAGGAGCCACGTTTCCTAGACGACGGGAAGCAGCAGACGTCGCAACTTGAATTGGAATCTACATTGCGTTATCATCCGGGTAAGTCATTTGGGCATTTTGTGAGTGGCAAAGCTTGTTCAGAGTCAGACCACAATAAGTAGGAATGCTAGACTGTTGTAGATGAGCGACTAGCAGATACCCTGCCTAGATATACCTAAACCACAATTTTCTCCTATGACTGTGCACAGCACATCGTGGCCGAACCTATAAAGTATCCAAGTTCAAGCTCGCGCTCAAGCCTCAAAGCCATGTTTTTGCTTCTGTAGGGTATTTCGCAGTCAGTCACTGAGGCGTAATGTTCGCTTACTTATTTGAAATATATATGCAGCTAAAAATGTACAGTAAGCCACGAGCTAAACACACAAATGGGAATCGGGACACGGATCGGTGGAGTCAACGTTGATAAGGGGAACGTGGACTAAGCGGCAACCCAAATGACAAGAGACATTGCATGCCACACAGAGAGAAACTTGACAAATGTTAAGAAGCTGCACAGTGGGCCAGCCATGCAGCGCAGCTTATATCTGGGGCTTACGCCATAAACTAATTCTTAGAGTTTTAATTGTCCCCTCAACTATTTATGCCTATTTTAGTTAGTCTAAAATTTTATTGATTTTTGCCTACAATTGTATAAAAATTTAAAATTTTTTATCCCATTGTATTTCATCGGCAACTGATTAGATGTAAAAATTCAAATAAATTTCCTAATTTCTGTGGAATTTTCGACACTGTCTAAAAACTGTGGCTAGGCATCCAGTGCTCACATGCTTTGAATTGGTTTCTCTTTATGGTTTTGTGCTTTTTAATACCCTGAATGGTTTGTAAATGGAATTTCAGAGTATGAGCGACTTGCGGTAATAGAAAGAGACGTTAAAGAGCATTGTAATGCCTGGAAGGCTGGCAGTGGATAGGCGTGGATATTCCTAGCTTAAGCTATATGAAATTTGACTAAAAATTGTTTGCAAATATATATAAGTATATATTTCGATTCCAGTGCTTAATCTTAACAACTCGACCCTTGACTCAGGGTATTTCTAAGTCGCGCACTTAGTACTGCAGCGCCCTTACTTGTTTTGATTTGCTCATCTGGATAGGACTGCAGTGTACTAAGCTGGCGATTGTGCTTGACTGTCGACCGTAAATTGAAAATATGTTGGGCAAACCCCAATTGAATGCAGCTAAACCCCCCATGGGATTGGGACGTTGCGCACCAAATTTCCGACCACAATTCCAAAAACGAAAAATCTCTTTAATATGGGTGCAAATGTGAATGCTCGAATGTGTGCTCGGATGTAGTCTTAATTAGTTTATGGGCCCTTGCCCAACTTATGCAAATTCGAGCAGAAATCAAACGGACTGAACTTTGCCGTCCGAAGAACCAAGCCAGCACCCAAGTCCCATGGGCTGGCACTTTATTACAACAGTTTTATGTTGCGAGCTTTCGTTTTCATACCGAGAGCTTATTGAAAGCCGCACATTAAGGGTATATCGTTTACGATTAAAGTGCATGTAACCAGCCGATGGAATTGATATCAGAATCAACAACGGGTTGACTCTTTCTCTTTCTCTCTCTCTCTCTCTCTCTCTGTCTCTCTCTCTCTCTCTCTCTCTCTCTGTCTCTCTTTCATTGATTGCAATCTATATCAAATTTCAGTTATTCAAGCATATGTCACACTTTTTAAGAGCTCGCCTCATATTCAATGGACGGAGACAGCTTCGGACGATGCTGGCAAAATTTGCTTTAAATTGGCATTCAAGCCAAGGCAGGATATCTCCGAGTCAAGTAACACCGAGCAGCGCACTCTTACTTATTCTCTTCCTTTTTACCTGCCTCAAGCAATAAAGCCAACAAAACGGCAAATATTGTATAGCTCTGCATCGAGCCGTTGCTCAAAGTAGAGCATGTCTCAAGGGTCTCGCCCTCCATACGTTCCCGCTCACCCGCAAAACTAACACACAAAACGAGCAAAAATGAAAGAAAGAAAAGAAAATAAAAATGAACTTCGCACTGCATTCATTGTAGTGGAGGAGTCGCCCCTGATACGTGCCTAGACTGCCAGAGGTCCTGTGCCTGGCCGCATCTTAAGCCAGTCTCCAGCTATTCGCTATATGTGTGCTTGCGTCTCGGCCTCTCTGAGGGCCGTTCGATTTTTCATGATATATTCAATTTTGGGTTAACTTGAGGCTGCGTAAAAGTTTGCAGAAACTTAACTGAAAGTGAAAAAAAAAAATTCAATAATAAATAGATAAGTAAAGGCATAATAACAATCAAGATGATGACTATATCAACAAGTTGACATCTGCGGCCAAGCCAAGTAAATTAACTTGATCAGAGTTTAGGTCTATAAAATTGAATTATAAAATTATTTCTGTATACATAAATCTTTCAAATTTATGTGTACTCGATGAATCTAGTATTTATGTATAAATTTATTAATTAAATATATTTAAGTTCAGATTTATTTTATTTATGTTAAGAACTAAATATTTATTTTTAAAAACTTTTACTAATTTAATTAGACTTGAGTTTGAGGCCCAAAAATGGAAACCAGATAATAAAAATATTTCTATAAATGTAATAAGCTATAAATATATTAATTATTATTAAAATTTATTTATTTTATTTTTTATATTTTTTTAAGCTCATTTAAATTTATGCAAGCAAAGTTAAAGAAATATTTATTATTTAAACAACTTGACATTTTAATTAAACTTGCTCAGAATTGTTGATCCTATGAATAAAATAAACACAAAAATGGTAACCAGTTTATAAAATTATTTCTATATATATATAATCTACTTTATATAATAATTATTATTAAAATCTATTTTATATATATTCATATATTTTTGTAAACAAAGCACTATTGTTAAATTTATGTAAATTTATCAAATTATTTTTATATATATAATCTACTTCATATATTAATTATTATTTAGTTTTATTTTATTTATATTTATATATTGTTTAAGGGTTTACTTAAGTTTATGCTCAGCAGAATTAAAAAAAAAAATATTTATTACTTAAAAAATCTAGCAAATTTAATAAAACTTGCTTAGAGTTTGGGTCTCTAAAAATATAAAAGAAACATATTGTTAAAATAAATTCTACATATATATTTTTTATTTTTATATTATTTTTAGTTTTATTTTATTTATTTTAATTTTTTATATTTTGACATATTTTTATAAGCAACGTTTTATTTATTTATTTATATTTGAAATATTTAACAACAACTTTCGTTGCCAACCTCGCTGAGTCTACTTGGCTGGGTTTTTGTGGCGGCGAGGTCTCTGCCTCACTTTTATGCACAATCAAATGAAATGAATTGTGGTCTTATGGGCAACGGATTTTGTGGTCTTAGATGAGCGTAACAAAAACAACAATAACGGCAACAGTAACAGCAGCAGCAGCAGCAGCAACAGCAGCAGCCACAACAACATCTACAAATATGGCGATTTGTTGTCCCCGGGACTAATAGAAATCTATTACTTCCGAGCGAGCGCATCGTGCCGAGACTCACAATTCCTCCTTTTGCTCATGCCTAATGTGACTCTCAATCTCTATTGCAGATGCTACGACAGCGTCGCCGTCGGCGTTCGAGCGTTTCAAGGCGCTGCGGCGCAGCAGTCGCCGCAACGGTCACAAGAGCCACAAGAAGCGGTACAAGGACTACCTGAAGCACAGTGCTGCGCTGACGGTTAAGCAGCGCAAGGATCGGGAACAGCACGTGCAGAAGTGGCAGCCGGCAGAAAAGCTGGAGCGCGAGCAGGAACAAGGGCAGACTAAGGAACAGAAAGAGGAGCATGAGCGGGCCCATGCGTCGCCGATCTTTGCGCTGGGCGTGCGACCGCAACGCATCACACCAAAGCCCTTCTACGAGGGTCAAGTGAACTACTACGACCATCAGGAGGAACAGCAGTCGCAGCCCTTGGGCACTCACCACACCGAAATGGAGCGTCTGATTGCCAACGATAATGATAATTGGTATCGTCGCATTAGTCCAGTGCTGCGCAATGGCATCAAGAGCACCGAACTGCAAAAGCAGCATCAGCACCAGCAGCATCCGATCAATCATCATCATCATCATCTGAAGCATCATTATCACCAGCATCATCATCACAAGCATGCACGGCAACGTTTGCCCAATCCGTATCAGCGCAAAGCCCCGGCACAGCTAGCGACGCCGCCAACAACGCCAGAGCCACCGCTGCCGCCACCGAAACAGCAATTGGGCCATCAGATCACCGAGCTGGAGCAACTGGAGCGCTACTATGCCAAGTGGCCGCATCTAGCGCGCGTACAGTTCCAGGTGTATGACGAGCACTATCGCGAAGCCCACCCGGAGCTGTATGCCGACTATGATGCGGACGATGACTATGAGACAGCTGCCGAACTGGAGGAGGCCCAGCAGGATCACGGCGAGGAGGCCAATCTGCCGCCGTACATCAAGAAGTACAATCGACGCAACAAGCAGCTACTGAATCTGCTCGAGGGCACGCTGCCGCCGCCGACGGCGACGCCGTTCAACGGCATCTGGAGCGGATCACAGTTGCAGCCGGGTCCGCACGAATCGGCGCCCATACGCCTGGACGATGAGTACGTGAAACAGAAGCGACGTCGCTATCAGCAGCGCTACGAGGATGTCTTTGCCCAGCAGCACAGCGGCAACAGCGGCAGCGGCAGCGGCAGCGACAGCAGCAGCAGCTCTACCACAACTCCAGCGACGCCGGCCAGCAGTGCGCCGATGCAACTCAATCAGCTGCCCGAAGAAGACAAGCAATTGGATGAGCATCAGCTGTCGGCGGCCGTTGATTTCTGGCAGAGGGAAATCGAAACGAAGGCTTTGCCCAAGCCGCCGCACACCACATTGAAGCCGGCGCTGTTCAAGCTTCCACTGTACCCGGCCATAGCGGGCAGCTTTCTGGGCACGCCGCGCAGTCGCAGTGCACAGTTCGTGGCGAACGTGTCGGGCCGCGGCCAAGGCAGCTGGCACGCAGCACCACCAGCTCCCAACAGCTCCAACCACAACAATGATATGCATAATGCGACAGCTGCGCCATTTTCGCCACTCAATTCGTTTGTTTATCATCGCGTTGTCGATGGCATTGGGGCTGCCTCCTCGCTCTCCTCATCCTCGCTCAGCCGAAAGCCGCGTCTGCCCTTTGTGGCCATCACGGACCGGCGACTGGAGAGCATGAGCGCTCACAAGCTGATCGGGGAGCAGCACAAAGAATTCGAACAGAATCACTTTCCAATGCCTTAAGTCGCTCGAACACCGCATGAAAAACAAAATATATATGATAGATGAACAACAGAAGCTATGGCACGACAATGGAAGACTAGTTTGAATCGAAGCGAAGCGCAAGAAATGGAATCGAATTCAATTAAGTTCTTGTACAAGCATATCAAATTTAAGAATGTGGAAAGGAAAGGGAAACGGTGGATATCTAGCATTAAGAAGGCAATTAAGGAGCAACAGCGACCGAGAAGCCAGACCGATGAATGAGACAGAGCTGCAATGTATAAAGATATCGGTAAACGAGTGCAATTAATCGATAACAAACGAATTCGCACATTAATCAGTTACGTTTCGACGTGGGTTCCAAACGGTTTTCCTTTGCTAATCAAACTTAAATATAGACATCAATTTTTGAGTAGTTGCTTTCGAACCAAAACAAAAAAAAACAAAAAAAAAAAAAATCAAAAAAAAAACTTCAGTGTCGAGCTGCGAGCAAATAGCACTAGCTGTAATTGTTTATGTCGAGTGGTTTTTTTTTTCTGACCGTGGATAAGTACTCTTGCATATTAAACATAAACGGCAAACGTTTTAGGCAATTAAAAATAATAAATAATATTTAAATGAAATATATATATATATATATTGAGCAAAAAAAAAAAAAATAATTAAAAAAATCTAAATGTAAGCTAAACAATTTTTTTGTGTATGATAGTAAATGACACAAACAACCACATGAACCGCAACAGTATAGGCGACACGAATACCACCCCCTCCACACACACACACACACACAGCAGTGAAATATCTGTGTAGTAATAATAAAAATATAAACTTTAAGAGCCTGAAAGTATGCAACATATTTTTTTATTAGAGCAAATATTCCTTTGAAAAACCTGGCTATAAAACAAATGGAGAAAAAATATTTATAATACGCATAATGCTAGACATTAATTTTATTTTGTAATTTGGCTTTGATTGTAGCGTGAATAAAATTGCTTTTTTATCCAGCGCCCAAAGTTAGTTTCAAGAGTCCGAACATTTTTTAGTGCACGCAACATCAAATAGGTTTCAAAATTAATTCAAAAGCAAAAAAAAAAAAACATCAAAAGAAAAGCAAAATAAAATATTTAACAAAAAAAAACATATATATCTAATCACTAAAGTTGAGTGTACATAGTATATGTATTGTAGAATCGCTAAAAAAAAAAAAAAGAACAAAAAAAAAACAAGCAAAGTCTACTTATTCAATAAACCATTCAAAGTGTAAAATCTATTTAGTTTGCTTCAACACACAACAGAAAAAAAGGGAGATGCAATTAAAAATAAAAATTAAAAAAAAAATAGAAATATATATATATGGGTATATTGCTTTTGGATAGGCACTAGCAACTTTTTCAAATTATTGTTTAATAAACAAACAAAATTAAATTTTGAATGCGGCAAGTCTTTGGTTGAGTTGGCAGCTGACTTCATGAATCGAAAAAAATGTGCATAAAAAATTACAAATTCCAGAAGCCATTAATAAAATAATTAATTCAATAAAATAAAATTTTAGTCCTAATTTAAAAAATATAATATAATATAATTTAATTTACTTTAATAAATATTTTTGTATTATTATTTTAATTAATTTAAGCCCACATGAAAAAACTTCAAGCTCAACAGCTTTTTTGCATTTATATTTAAGCCAAAATTTGTTTTAAGTTTCAACTGTTAATTTTTTACAAAATAATTTTGTATAATTATTTAAATTATTTTAAACAAAAATCAATAAAAATTTTAAATGCTTAAGAACTTTTTTGCAATCATAGTTAAGCCTAACTTTGTGTGGCTTTTGTCACAAGCCCAAGACAAAACTTTGGAAATATTGAACATATTTCCAAATTTAAGATCAGATTAAATAAATCAATTGTTCCTGACCTTACAGCCGTAAACAAAATATTTAAAAAAATCTGAAAATATAATTTATGTACTAAAAATCTACTAAGGCGTTATTACATATGTATTAAAAAATCAAAAAAAAAAAAAAATAATAATAATAATAAAATAGCAGCTAAAAAAACTTTTAAAGAGCAGCAACGATAACAACACCCTCACCCCCAACCACACCCACACAAACACACACATGCACACACACGTCTACTTATGTGGTAACATTTTAATGGAATGAAATTCAATAAAGCAAAACTTATTATTTACGCATAACTTTTTGAAGTTTCTCTTGCAAATGCAGACAAGCATGAATCTTGACTGCATAATACTCGCTCAGCTCAATTTAGTCAAATATCGATGTCTTTATTCAACAGACTACCACTGATCTATAGACAAAACGTTTTATTTCTAGTCCTAGCTACGCTCTTCATATTTGCCCGCCTCCGCCATTTATTATATTTAAAAGCAATAAATTAATTTTCGGCTCAGCAGTTGGACTTTGCATAGAGCTAATATACTCTTTTTATTGCGTGAACGCGCTTAAGCTGTTTAGTAATACGGCAATGTCTGAGATTGAGAGCGTAACTTTTTTTGGGGCTGGTAGCCGGGTAGAATCGGGCTATAATCTCAACTAAAGCTAAAATATCAACTAATTTAATTTGATATTCCGGAGTTTTAAGCTGCGGCTTGGCTATCGCTGTCTGTGCAGCTTAATGCTAATCAGAGATATTATAGAAACTATTTCGTGAGCCAGACACAGAAATTCAACCGACGAGAGCAATTATCCAGCTAAAGTTTTCGCCATATAAATTACTCAATTTGCACTTGCATTATATATGTTATCTGGCTCATGTATAAAGCCCCATAATGTGCACATCAATGGAAAACAAATGGCCATGAGAATTGCAAGCTGGCAGCCAGGTCTGATTCTGAATTCAGATTCTTATTCAGCTGCGGATTCGAGCTGGAGTTCGAGTTGGGTTTTCGGCTCGCCAGCAATGGCAATTCTATTGGCAATGCCAATGTCATTTGCATGATGTTCGAGTGGTTGTGTGCGTTTCGCATTCGCACTCGCACTCGCATTCGCATTCACTTAAACGCTTATAAGTGATGCCGGTGCCGGTGTTGGTGCTGGTGCTAGTACTGATGCCAACGGTGCCAGTGGCATCGTTTGCTGCACCGCGCTGCAAATGACGCACAAACGGTAGACAAAGTGCCGCCTAATGCCCGGGCACAGCAAATTGATGTACTCCACTCAGCTTCAAATGCGCGTAACAATATCTTTGCCATGATAGAAGGTGCCTTTGCTGCTGCTGCTGCTGCTGCTGCACTACTTTTCAATTACAGTTCCTTCGCGCAGCGCCCCGCCGCTGGCACGCTCGCCAGAAGGGCGTGAAAATCTGTCTCTGGATTTGCATAAAGAGCTGCAACGTTTTCGCATGCATCGCTGCCATTTGCCAAATAATTTCAATTCAATTTACAACCAACTTAAAAAGAATGCCACCAAAACCATGTGGCGGCAGAATAAAATCGAAAAAAATTAAATATATATATACTATATATATATACTCTGCTGAAAATTATCGACAAATCATTGAGAATATATTGAAGATATATTATATATTTTTTTTGTATTTCATTAATTTTTCTAATGGAAGCCAGAGCGTATTTGGAAGAAATATATAAAATATTATTTTCATTTGAATTAATTAATTGTATTTAATTAATTTTTCTTAATTAATTTTAATACATTTAAATTTAAATACTGTCAAAAATCTGATCTACTTGATAAGCTTGCTTTGTAAATGCTTCGCTTGTTACATAAAAAAATATTTTCAGTAATTTTTAAAAAATATTTTAAAGTGCAGCATAAAAAAAAAAAAAAAAAAAAACAGACAAAAAAAAATTATAAAAAAAATATAGTTTAAGAAATCAAACTTTGAAACTCCAATGGAAAACAGCAAAAATAAAAAATAATCTGTCAAGTTATGCTCGTAACAAATATCTGAAGCTGTTGTGTGAGGCAAAGCCAGCTGAACTGAGCCTTCCAGTCGCTAAGCCCAGCTAAGTCGCATAGGCAATATGGCCAACTGGGCAGGCAGTGCATCATCAAGTGCAGCATCAGCGCTGCAAATTTAAATAGGCACGTAGAAGGGGCAAACGCCAAATGGAGACATTGCCAGACGACAACGACAACGACAACGACAACGCACACATACACATGCACACAGACAGTGAGACACTCAGACACTCCAATTGCGACACATACGCAAACTTGCGCCGCACAGACATCGGCAACGGCAACGGCAACGGCTACGGCTACGGCAGCGGTATGGGCGGTGCACACAAAATGTGGCACGTTGCATTACCGTCACAGTCAGCAGCGACACACGTCTTTACCAACATTTTCCGTTGCTGCTCAAGAAAAATCGCTGGCGGCGCACACTCAGCAACCATCAACGGCATCCTTGCCCCTTGCCTTGCAGGTGCCAAGTGCAGTTGCACACACACACACACACACACATATATATATATATATATATATATATATGTATGTATATATACACGTATGTGTATGTGCTTAACTGACGCACATGCGGCACATGGCTGACAGTTGGAGCCAGGGCGAAGTCGCCCTCTGTCAACCACACGACCAGACGCAATTCACATGAACATTCATTTGTGCATCACGTATACGCCACCGATTCCCATAGCCAAGTTTTAAGTCCACTCCGCAAATTATAATTAATTTAGATGCCGAAATTGAAACAAACAAATGCTAGGCTTAAGTATCAATTAAACAAGTTTTCGAAATCCAACAAAAGAAAGGAATATATATGTACGTATTTGAATGCCACTTGCTGGCTTGAGAAACAAGAAATAAAAATAAAAATCCTAATTCCAAGTAAAAACATTGCAGGCGGCAGCAAACCGACGACTGTGTGATACTCTGCTTACCATAACATATTTCAGCTCAAAATTGTGCCTCCAAAGTTCTTATTTAATTTTATTTTATTTCTTTATCTGTTGACAGAGCAGGTTAACCGTGAGTCAAATTTAATTTTTTTTTTATTTCCAAGCTCAGTTACTTTGCAGTTTAGCATGCTGCCTATAGATATTTAAACTATATATTTTAAGATGCGGGCTTTCAATGCGAGAAGCTTTTCCAAATTTAAAGTCTAAAAAAAATTGTTTCAGAGGTAACAGATATGCCACGGCTCTAGTGGGAGCACTGAGAGAATCTTAGCTGTTTATCACACGAGGATACCCATGAGTATATACTCTAAATTTCAAGTCTATATCAGTTTAAGTGATATTGTGTTTAACATACCAGATATAGTATATACCGATTTTCTATATATATATATATATATATATATATATTGCACAAAGCCAATATACTCCTTTTCTCTTAGGGTACAGTTGTCACTCTTTATTGAACTTAAGCTCATAATTTTTAATGGAATTTGAATTTTTGTATATGAAGCATATTAAAATGGCTTAGCTACGACTTAAGTCTTAAGCGAAATTTAAATTTAAACAGAGCGAGAAATATTTCTATGCCAACTATATTGACTTACTTAGTTTTTAAATTTATTTATTATAACAATTCCCCACAGCAATTCACATGTGTCTATCTTTTGAGGTCTACATTCAAAAGACCAAGTCAATTAATCGATTGTTATCGATAATAATAGTAATAATAATACCATATTCTAGAAGCCCGATGCATAAAATATAAGTGGTAAAATTGCGTAAGAAAAATTCCAGAATTTAACGTAAAATTGTTCGCTTTGCTAGTTAAATTCCGAGCGTTCCGAGCATGCAACAGCATGAGGTGGAGCTGACAATCAACTTTTTGGCATGGCGCCCCCTGAGGTGCTCCATTAGCAAGCGGCCCGAGGGTGTGCTGTGTCTAACAATCATAATTATAATAATTATAAAAACAACAATTAAAGCACATAAGTATTGGGCCGAAACAAAGCTAGTATAACAACAGCCAGAGCAATGGGCAAATGGAAAAAATTTGTAATTGAAATTTTAATAGAACTTAAGCCGGGGCATGCTGCAAAAGCAAAAGGAGCCGTGCCGTGCCGTGCCATGCCATGCCGTACTGTGCCATGGAGTCTTTCCCCCCTCCAGTCCCTTTGGCTTTTTGTTTGCCTTTGCCGGTTTTTCCGGTACGCAACCAAATTTTTTGACAAGTTAATTAGGTTGTTTGCTCGCTGCTCTTCTTCTATAGACCCCCCCCCCCTACCAACGAAAGGGAGCGAGGGAGATAGGGGGGGATGGTGGGCGTGGCAAGATGCCGCTGGCGCCACTGCCAACGCCAATGTCACCCATTTTAATTTACTTTTGATAAAGTTCTTGTAATTGCGACGAGACATTTAGTGGCCCAGCCATTGGTCAGTGGCACATGACGCATGACAGCAGCAAACATGGCCAAAACAGAGCTCGAGCAGGCGAAATGCGATGTTTACAAAAACATTAAATAATAATAAATAAATATGTATATAAAAGAAGCTGAATCGAATCTGAGCAGCGCGGGAGAACGTATGAGTATGTCTGCATACGTTGGTCTCAGCTCAGTTTTCATAACTCCTTGCGTCAGTCTGTCAATCTGCGGTGCAACTGTCTATTTGACTGCGTGTCTGAATATCACTTGGCTTGTCTATCTGTCAGTCATTCTTCCGTCTACCTGAGTCTCTAGCAGACTTTGTGTTAATGTATCAATCTCTCTGTCTGTCATTCAGTCTTCCAGTCTATCTGTCAGTCTTTCAGTCTGTCAAACTGTCTGTATTTCAGTCTGTCTGTCTGTCTGTCAGTCTGTCTATCTTTCAGTGTGTCTGTCAGTCTGTCTGTCAGACGCTCTGTATGTCAGATACTCTCTCTGCCAGTCAGTCTGTCTTTCACTTTGTCTGTATGTCTGTCTGTCTGTCTGTTGTCAGTTTGTCAGTATGTCAGTCTGTCTATCTGCCAGACTGTCTCTCAGTCTGTCTGTCAGACACTCTGTCTGCCAGTTTATCTGTCAGTCCGTATGTCAGACAATCTGTCAGTTTGTCTGTCTGTCTGCCACTCTGTCTGTCTCTCAGTCTGTCAGTCTGTCTGTCTATCTGTCAATCTGCTATTCTGCATTTTGCCATCCCTGCATTCTATCTGTCACTCAGTCAATCTCTCAGTTTGTCTAACTGGCTCTCTGTCTGACTGTCAGTCTGTTCAACTTTCAGCCTGTAAATCTGTCTGTCAGTTAGTCAGTCAACCTTGGCTGCCAGACATTCTGTCAGTCTACGTATGCTGTTCATCTGTTTCAGTCTGTCAGTATGCTATGTCAGTCCGTCTGTTTGTTATAAGGAATAGACCAGGAATAGAGCAGCAAAAGGTCTTCCTATAGCAACGTCGCTCTGAGTTATTTCAACAATAACCTTGAAATTGTGAGTAACACCTGAGCACAGGCCACCTTTAAACAGTTGCACCCAAGTATTTTCTTTCTGTCAGTTAGCCTAAAGTCATTTATGCAAACTCAAGCTTTTTCGTCCATTCCTGGTCATTTATAAATGAGAATAAAACATAAGTCTTATAAATAGATTATGCTCTGACTTATTTTAAATTATTTATGCAGAATTTGACGAAAGAGAAGAAGATGGAGAGAGTGTTGAGTACAAGTATCTGCTAGTCGGTACACAAACCTCTTAACAGAGTCAACACTGTCCACTAGCTTAGCTAGATTTTCAACGCTGTTTTCATTTTGTTTAATTTTCATAGTACATCTCGTTAACGTTTGTTGGCCATTATCAGATCCACTTTAGCAGCCAGCGCGACGACTGTCTATGCGCAGCGAAATATTTCATGGCACATTATTTTTCTTATTTAAGACCACAAAAAGAATTTGCATAGCCCGCTGATAATTAAATGTAATTGCTCCGTTGCCCAAGGCAAGTTCTTGTCGTTATTGTTGTCGTTGCTGTTGTTGTTGCTGTTGTTGTTGTTGCTGTTGTTGCTGCTGCTGGCGTTGGCGCTGGCTGCGACCAAAATTAATGGTAGGTATTTGGTTTTTCGGGACTTGATTTGGCAACTGTCACGCACAGCGGCGACGATGATGTGGATGAAAATTATGCCCGGGCCCAAGTTTCGCATTGTTTTGGGCGTGAATTTGACAGAATGGCGTCTAATGAAATGTGCTGCTTGGGCCCACCGCCAAGTGCTTTTTAATCAAATTAGTCAAACAAACAAAACAGAAAAAAAACCGGAAAAAAAGACAACAGCAACATTAGCAACAACCAGCTGAAAGAACGATGCCCCAAAGCAAATGACACGGCTTTCTTCATCTGCTTGCGCTTCCTCTTAGTGCTGCTTATTGAGTTGTTGCGGATGGCCAAGAAGGCATTAGGCCAAATCCGCACACCGATACCAGAGACTTCAACGGCCGCACGACAATGACAAAGATATTTAATGACGCGCTGAAGTCACAGTTTGCTGCGACATCTGAGCTAGTTATACTAAAGCAGCTGAGCTCAAATTTCACAACACTAACCAAAGCACGTCAGAGCGCGCGGGTCCAATGTGCTCGACTAATAGATACTCTGCAGTCATGAGAAATTCTTGTCTGGGCCTTACAATGGGAAAACATTTGGTAAATTCTGGATGAACTTTCTCGAAGAGATCTTAAGAGCGTAAAGGAGGCCATCAATCAATTGTTGATGAAATGGACAGGATTCCAAAATTGAAAATCTAAAACATTTAATTTACGATATTTCATTTTTATTATAACAATATTTAGACATTACGATATTCAAGTATTACAAGCATACAGGCATTACATTATATTATTTCCGCAATACGATATTTCAGCATTACGATATTCGCGCATTATTAAATTCTAGCATTACGATATTCTAAAATTACAATATTCATTCAAGAATTACGATATTCAAGCATTACGATATTCAAAAATTACAATATTTAGACATTACGATATTCAAGTATTACAATATACAGGCATTACATTATATTATTTCCGCAATACGATGTTCAAGGACTACGATATTTCAGCATTATGATATTCGAGAATTAATAAATTTTAGCATTACGATATTCAAGCTTTACTATATTCTAAAATTAAAATATTCATTCAAGAATTACGATATTCAAGCATTACAATATTCAAACATTACAATATTTAGACATTACGATAATCGAGTATTAATAGACTTAAAAATACGATATTCAAGAAAAACGACATTTCGCATTATTATATTCTAATATTAGAATATTCAAGCATTATGAAATTCAACCATTGATAAATTCAACTATTACGATATTCAACAGTTGCGACATTCAAGCATTATGAAATTCAAGCATAAATAAACTCTAGCGTTACGATACTCGAGCATTACGATATTCGAGGATTATGATATTCAAAAGTTACGATATTTAAATATTAATATATTGGAAAATTAATAATTTCAATCATTACGATTTTCTAGCATTAATATACTTAAGCATTACGATATTGATAGTTCTAAGACAACCAATGGCCAATAAATGCAGATCATACAAATTTGCTCATATACAGACAATTAATAGAGTATGATAATTATGTATTGCTGAAAGGACAAAGCTGATAATGCAACAATTAAGATCTCAGCTTATTAAAGTAATTAATGACTTATTTCTATATTTCTTTTCCCATGGTTTTGACTTTCCTGTTTCCTAGGCAAAGTTAAACTTTAAATTGCAATCAATTTTTGTTTCGCATTAAGCAAGGCAAAGTTAATTTATATACAAGTTCATTGGCGACTGGTTGGGTATATCGATTGCCAATTGGCGTTTGAGGCAGCTGCAATTTTAATGCTGTCGCCAATTGGATGCTGGCGCTTTCATTACTTTTATGTTAATTGCAATTACGAGCAGGTAAGTATTTGCTGGGGCTTTATTTGGGCGCACTTTAATGCCGGCTCGTGCACTTTGACCGGTTAAAGCCAGTTTTTACCTGCTTGAACAGGCTGCGTATACGCAATGGCATTTCAATTAAATGCCGTGAGGCAGGCAGCAGTAGCGGCAGCAGTAGCACTCCCATTCAAAAGGCTCCACATAAAAACTGAAAAGTTTTTTTGCACTTGACGAAACTGCGAACTGTGAATGAAATGGGTAGATGACGACAAGAGCTCGTTTTATGGCACGCTTATTCATTACATCCTCAATCCGTTGCGTGCTATTTTAACGCTAATTAATCGAGTTAACTTTATGGCAGTCTGGCCGAGCAGTCGAGCAACGGAGCAGCTGAGCAGCTGAACTGCCTGGGAGCCCAGGAGCCAAAGCCATTTATGCAGTTGCTGCTCGCGCTGCTCGTTTGTTTGTATTTTCTCCTTTGGCAGCCGCTCATCTATGAAAACAAGGCACTCAAACAGAAGCACGCATCTCGCTAAGCTCAGTCGAACTCTGGATGCGCTACAGTGGAAATGGAACTTATCGATCTTTCTATCGCTCTCTCTCTCTTTCTTTTTCTCTCTGCCTCTTTGTCTATAAATCATTCTTTGTCTGTTTTAACTCTCTCTCTCTCTCGCTCTCTCTCTCACTCTATCGTTTTCTTCAGGTCTTTTCTCTCTCCCACTCTCTTTTCTCTGTTAATCCATTTGTATATATTATCCCTCTTATACTGCCTATATCTGTCTCTCATTATCTTTCTTTCTATTTTTCTCTCTCTATCTCCTTTTCGTTATGTTCCCGTTCTCGTATCTCTTTCTATATCTCCTTCTCCCGCTCTCTCTCTCTCTCCCTCTCGTTATCTGTCTCTAACTCGCTGTCCCTCCTTTCTCCTTCCACTCTATTTCATTTTTATTGTCTCTTAATTGTTTCCCTCTCTCCCTCTCTTATGGTCTGTGTCTCTTGCTTGTTTTTGGCCCCTCTCCTTTAGTACCTTTTTCTTTTCTTTCCTTTCGCCTTTCGCTTCCTTTTCTTCTCTTTTTTTGCCTCTCTCCTTCAATATTTCCATCCCTCGCATCTTTTTTCTCTCCTTTCTCTTATTCTCTATATTTCTCTCTATCTCCGTCTCTCTCACCCGCATACACTATCTCTTTCTGTCTATTCACTTCTCCACCTTTCTTCTTCTCTCAGCTCTCTCTATTTCTCACTTTCTTGTTTATCCTCCCTCTTTTACCCAGCTCCTACAACCTTTTAAAGCATTTGAATACCCTATGAAATCGCATGCAAAAAAAAAAAAAAATAATAATAATACCAAAAAATATAAAAAAAAATAAAAGTACATATATAATGAGTTCCATTTGCGATGCCTGCAAAAAAAAAAAAAGATGGCGAAGAAGCAGGAGAAGGAGAAACCCGAAAACAACAAGTCATGAAGGTAGCAGAAAGGCAGCTGCGTCCTCGCCAGCTTTTTGCTCGCGCTGCATAAAAGACGTAAATATTACGCACAACCCATTTAAATTCAAATATGAGCGTGCCCATTACCCTATTCTCTTGCCTTCGCCCCAAATTCCTGCCAGCTTAACCAATGCAGATTTCCTATTTGCGTTTTATGCGTTACACGAATAGATTCTTAGCACTTTTCTGCCCGACTTGCCATGATGTTTTCAATCCATACGAATCCATATATTTTGGGGACTTTCAGTTGTTCAGTTTAGGGGAATACCCCTGCTGAAAGTAAGAGATTTTAATAGTTTTATATTTAGTTATTCAGTTAATCATTGTGGTTTTGTAGTTGAAATACCCTATACTTTCTAATTGGTCAAGATCAACTATATTTCTATCATAACTGCGATACGGTTAGAGCTCACTTTACAGCGTAGCACTCAGACCGGAAATGCACTCTGTCTGCTGCTATCGCAGACATATTTATTTTCGGCTACAGTTTTAAATGCTTTAGTTTTTGTTTCAGTTTCACTCACAGTCAGTTTATTTACAATAATACCTAACAAAAACATAACGAGCGAAAAAGGAAGTGGGAGAGAGAGAGAGAGAGAGAGGGAGAGGTAGAGACGGAGTCGAAATGAATGAAAGCAAAAACAAGCAGCCCAAGTAAAAGAAGTAATAATACATACATGAAAGTTCCATTTAGGCCATGTCATCATCACTTTTCGCAACGACGACTGTATCTATGGGGTTTGAGTTGCAGGCAACAGCAGCAACAACAACAACAACGACAACAACAACAACAACTACTACAACACCAACCCACGCACTCTTATATGTTTGCCTTTTTCTGTCGCGTGGTGTGGTATGAGCCCCAGGCTTACTTCAATACTATAAGTTGAAAATGTTGTTGCTAGGATCAATGTGGGGGCCTATCTACCTACGGCGGGCAGCCAATTTAAATGCAGTATCAATTGTGCAAGTCCTGTTACGAAAACGAAGCCCCCAACTTTTTTTATTATTTTTGCCAAGTGTAGAGCATTAAAAATGCACATTCAATATCAATTTATATATATATATATATATATATATATATATATTTACGTTACAGACAAACGAATATATACATATATATATGGGTATATGAACACTTTTAATACGCTGAACCTGTTGAAAATCGAATTTCGGGGTGTAATGCTTCTGTGAACATTTATGTAACAGGCAGAAGTATAAAGATTATATTATCTCAATGAGGACGACTTGCTGAGTTGAACTAGCTCTGTACGTACGTACGTCCGTCCGGAGTCATCATGTACACCACAAAAGAGCAGAAATTTTTAACATATATTTACCATAAGATGTATTGAACTTTTTTATCCACAACTTATTTTCTTGTTATCGATAACAATCGATAATTAGACTTGGTTTCTTAAACATTGCTTACAGTCCATAAAAGTTAGAAGCGTGCATTATGCTATAAGAAATTGCTGCACTCCATACACATATTTTAAATTTTGGATAACCCGCATTCCCCATCCCATCTAATTCATTCTAATTCACAAAACATGTACTCCAAGTACTAGAGTCTTAGGCTTGTGCAAGTAAACACATATTAATGTATTCAATGCACTCTAAAATTTGTATTTAAAACGTTTAACTAGAAGAAAACTTATTCAGAAATAAAGTTCCCATAGCCCATAGCCCATAGCCCATAGCCCATAGCCCATAGCCCATAGCCCATAGCCCATAGCCCATAGCCCATAGCCCATAGCCCATAGCCCATAGCCCATAGCCCATAGCCCATAGCCCATAGCCCATAGCCCATAGCCCATAGCCCATAGCCCATAGCCCATAGCCCATAGCCCATAGCCCATAGCCCATAGCCCATAGCCCATAGCCCATAGCCCCCCTTGCAGCCCAAGCGCTCCAAGCGCTGTCGCTGCGCAGTTAACAACAACAAGCCATAAACAACATAAATAAAGAGAAACTTCTAATGTCTATATATATATCAACTCGAAGGCTTTAGGGTATCTTCTAGTCGAGTCAACTTGACTAAAGCACTTTAACTTGTTTAAAGTATATGTATATACGAAAATATATGCGTGTGTGTGTGCGTGTGTGTGTGTATTTCACTATATATATATAATATATATATATATATAGATGGCTGCTGTTGGGGTTTTTGGGCATTCGGGTAGAGTTTGTGAATCATTTGGCTTGTTGATTTGTTGCTCCGTAATAAATCAAGAGCATAAACGGCTTATGGCCGAACATAGCTCAAATCTCCACACAACTGCACTCTGGACTATGCGCTGACAGCGCGTGGAAAATAACTATGAAAAATTTATGTGTTTGCTATAGTCTACATACACACACCTGCACGTATATGTATGTGTGTGTGTGTGTGTGTGGGTGTGTGTGTCTGTGAATTGGCAAATAATATGCCGTTAGCCAACGAAGTTTACGCTCAATTTAAATTTACAAAATATTGCACAATAAAAGCCAACATCGAACCATAAAAATAAATGTCGAAAAACTAAAATAAAATGAAAGAAAAATCTCAATTTGAAATGCACGAAAAATATAGTATGAATTGCACTCTTAACATTTAAATATTTTCAAGTTAAAAACAAAAACTAAGCTCTATGCACTTTATGATTATTTTGCGCAATTTTGCGTTAAAAGATTTTCTTACTTCAATGGAGTGTAAAAGCGATATATGTATATATTTCAAAAATATATGTATATATATTAATCCATTTATTTTACTATACATTGTTTTTTTTTTTTTTTTTTTTTTGACAAGCCTTAAGCTCACAGCTCATTTTTTGGCGTAAATATAAATATGGTATAAATATTTGTACACATAATTTATATAAAATAATATATATAAATATTATACATATATACAATAAAATATAAATTGTATACATATAATATATCATGGCTAGCTTAATTAAATCTTTCGCTTGCAAACAGCTTATGTTCATAAATATCTTAATGCACTTGCCAATATATTTCCTCACTTAATTATTATTTAAAAAAAAAAAAAAAATATCTCATTAAGGTATTGATTGCCGCATCGATACAAAAAGAAAATTAATTGATTCATTTGAATGTTTTAAGCCAGCGGCTCATGAGCAGAATGCAAAGAAATTGAAAAGGCAAAACACATTTGAATGATAAAGCAAAAATATAGAAATTTATTCTAGCTGAATGCATGTATATGCGAGGTGTGCTCAAAACAGTTGTTTCTTCATTCAAAAGTTTTTCTTTAATCATCAATACACAGTATATTTTTTCAAATTAATTTTCATTATTAATTTTACAGAGGATTTTTCATGCCTCTAAATACTTCAAAAATTTCATAATTTGTGATCTTCCCTGATGCCTTTTCCACTGCATTTTTTATGGACCTCCTTTAATAATGTTTAATCAATGTTTATTGTGTAGCCCCAATTTAGCTCTACGAAGTATAGAATTTGGAAATTATAATTCGAGATATTTAACTGCGAAAAGCTTATCAAAGCTGCCTCTGGCTTGACCTTGAACAACAGCAAATAGCAGTGATTTGTTGATAAGGCACCGCCAAGTCGACTGAAAATGATTAGCCAACAATATAAAAATAAATTGTTATTGCACTTGTTTAATTGTGCGATAGCTTGAGGTTTGGTTCCAAATTTAACAATTTGCAATTAAATACAGTTAAGATACAAAAAGATACAGCAGTTGAAAGTTTACGAACAGACCTCGTATATCTTGATAAGTATATTTCCAGGTATCTGACATTTTGCCTATGATAAGAATTGTTATGTATCGCAGCTGGAAATGACAAGCAATCATTTATGGCACTTTGCAGTAATTTCTATATATAGATTTATATATCATACTCAAGAATATAAGTTTATTAAAAAAAAAGTAAATATATATATTTATATAAATAAATATAATTTATAAATAACCGTTCCCTGCTTTCCATAAGCATTAAGTTGATAAATTCTATAAGCAACTCAAGCCCATGTCTCACATGGCGAGTTACGTCCAGGTCAAGTCATATTTGCCCGTCTTGGTTTCAGTACTATTATTGTTGTCAACATTTCTATTTTTAATATTATATCTGTTATTTTTAGTGTTATTGTGACGCGCGAAAACATGCTGAGATTTGGAGTCCCTTGTCACAGTTCTGGCATTTCAGTTTCCCCTCTGGTTTTTTTTTTTTATGCTTTTTTTCAGCGCCCAGTCAGAGTTTTTACGACAAACGCGTTCACATAGTGAACTGTAATGTGGAAAATGCTTTACTCACATCACATTGGCAGGCCACAGGGCCGATGCTGTGAGACCGCAGACGAGGAATACGACCTCAGAGTCGACGTCGCACTCGCAATTCAATTGACACACTTTAACGAATGCGAGGGCAGTCACTGATATTGTAAGGCATGCAAGAAAATTATATATATAGAGGAATGGGTTAAGAGATAAAGGGTGAGATAAATTTTAAAAAAATATTAAATGTTAGATATATATAAAAGTATGAATAGGAGAAACAAACTGATAACATTTTTAAGATGAAGAAGATTTTTAGAAGTAATAAAAAAAATTTAAATAAATTTTATATATATATATATATATATATATATATATATATATATATATATATATATATATATATATATATATATAAAAATCTTTTTCATCTTAAAAATGTTCTCAGTTTGTTTCTCCTATTCACTGCCCTAAAGATCAACCCTCGCCTCAGTTCGTGCTGAGCTTATGCGAGACGAATTGCTCACGCTTCGCATCATTTCATTTTCGAGCCGTTGATGGATTTGTCACTTTATGGCACTTGGAAGCTTTTTTCTTACACACAGACTTAAAGTAAGTTTTTGTCTGAATCGCAGCGGTCGCATAATGCTATCTGCTTTGGCTACAATTGTGTCTGATCCCGAATCGTTTACAAAATACCTTCGTCTAATGCCAGCCAAATTGGTTAATATTTCAAGCGTTGTTGCGGCTCAGCTATGCGGCTACCAGATGCATTATACAGATTGATCGAGCAGTTAATAAATAAATTTAATAAAATTTAAGTGTAGCTAAAATCAAATGACTTAGGTTAAAGGCATTAAAAAATATTTAAGAAATGAAAATTAAGCAAAAGAAATAAAAATTTATAATAAATTTGATGCTTTCGAGGGAATTAATTCTTTTTTTTTTAAATGTTGATATTTTAATTATTCAATATACTTTAATTTATTTTTAATAATTGAAATTTTAAATAAATATATATTAATATATATAGATAGTTTATATATGCTTACGAATGGCCTGCTTGAACCAATGTGCCCGTTCGATATGCTGAACACAAAAGCCCTTAAAAGCTACCAACTGCACAGGACCAATATGCACAAGGGGAGTAAGTGATTGAGTGTAAAGTGGGACGGGATTGGCATAAGCAGAGTCGGGGTCGGCTGTGTGTGTGTGTGTGTGTGTGGTGATGCAGCTCTCGTCGTTGAACATGTGAATGATGGGGCATTGCATGTGACAGCAACGACTTCTAACTGGGCACGGCTCACTGCCAGTCGACTGTCAACTAACTGCACTAAACTGTGCTCGACTCTGTGTGCGCTGACTCCCATTAGACGTTGAAGTGATGACAGCCAGCCGTGCCTTGACTGCACTGCTCCACTTGCATCTCCACCATCGCCACCGGCGCCACCGCCTCCGCCTGCGCCGCCGCCTCGCCGTCATCGGCACTGCCACCATCGCCTCTGGCTGGATATGACTGAAAAATATGATTGGCCTGCTGTGCCCGGCGCTCTTCATGTGTTAATGGGATTTGGCCATTGGCCGTTTGCAAAATGCGCTGAGCAGGCCATTTAAGCGCTTTATTTGTCGCATTCAGTATTAATTAAATGCTTACAATACCAAACACGACATCAAACAAAGCACAGACGAGCTGAGAACAGCAGCAACAACAAGTGACGAATCATTCATGCGCAACATTTTCCAGCAAATTTTTCCTGTTTAATGCTCAGAAAATCATTGCAGAAATTCTTGAGTAAAATTCTTCAATTCTTTAATAAAATCATGAAATGTAATGTTTTTAAGTATATAAATTTACTTAAGTGTTTATGAGCCCTAACAAAAAAAAAAAACTTTAAAATGTTTAGAGCAAAAGGCAAAAAATTACCAAAAAAAAAAATATATAAAAATATAAAAAATTTTAAAAAAATATAATAAAAAATTATAAAAAAATATATGAAAAATATATAAGAATATATTTAAAAAAATAAAAAATATATAAAAAAAAATAAAAATTATAAAAAAAAATTAAAATAAAAATTAATCATAATAATATTAAAAAAAAAAAAGTTTAATAAAAAATGTAATGGAAAAAAATACTTATATAATTATATTCATTAGTTTTAATATGAAATCAATAAATTATTAACTATAAAATTTTAATATTCATTTTTAAATACAAATATTTATTAATTGCACCAAAGTACCCAAAATTAGAATTAAGTTTTAAAAAATTACTTTTTATTTATACTAAACTTTTTTTTTAATAAAATTAAGTTTAAGAAAAATACTCATTGCTTATATTACAAATATTTATTTGTTAAAAAAAATTGCATACTGAAAATTTTAAACATTTTTTTTTAACTTATTGTATGTACAAATTCAATTTGATTTCAAATATTTTATATAAATACAAATATAAAATATTATATTTAACATTTTAATTATTTGTTGCTGAATTTATTTTATGTAAAAATGTTTCAATTACTTAAATTATTTATTAAAAAATTTAATTGAATTTCAAAGAGTCTAAATTTAAGCACCTCATTTAAATAGTCCAATTATTATGATGCCTTGAAGCTGAAATTCTATGTAATTGAAGACCATGGTATAATATTTATTATATAATATATTTTATACCGCTGAAGTTTTTCTTATGAAATTCGCCGAAAAAGACCAGAAAATTTGCAGAAAATTCTAAAAAAAATACTTAATGTGTATATTTATATGTAAACATAATGCGAATTGTATGTGAAATCAATTTTATGGCATATTATGGTATTATAACAGAAGTCGAATTATTCTGTGTTTAGATTTCTTATCTTTTTATTTGATACCTGAAGAAGAAGCAAAAGTTAGGGGAAAACATTTTAAGATGATTTTACTCCTGTATTGAATACGGAAGCATCCGGTAAGGGTATCAAAAGAATAAAAAATGAAAAGAAAGAAAAGGGACAAAACAAGGGGAGACAAAATGAATGGCTGCGTGGTTGTATTTTTTTTTTTTTTCTTCTTCGGAGTTGGGGGCCAGGGTTTTGGGGTAGGGGTTGAGCTTGGCCTGCGTGGGCATATGTTAGATACAGTCATTTCAGCTCTACAATCTGCTCAAATTAAATTGACCTACGTCACAATTGGAGGGAGCATTGACAACTGCTGCGGCGCAGAGAAAGGGCGCGAGTGGGTGGGCAGACGGGCTGCAGAGAGATGATGCTGCGGTGGACCTTCACGTGTCTCTGACTGTCCCTCACATGTTGTTTTCTTTTTTTTCTTTCTTTTTTTTATATTCAATTTTTGTTGCACGCCGGCGTCGACCCATTCTTTATAGTTTCATTTTCCAGCCACTTGGGTCTGGCTGTCAAAAGGATTAGCTGCCTATTCTTTTCATTTTATTTCATTTCATTGCCCCGCTGCCACTTGACTTGGCTTAAGAGCCGATCCCAATGCAAAACTCTAAAATTGCACATGCCTGTGTGGGTGTTGGTGTGTGTGTGTGTGTGTGTGTATGTGTGTGAATTCTCTTTTTGTTTTCCATCTTGACTGTCGGCACACTTGGCGACCCTTAGACGACTTTGATTAAATAGAAGCAAAGCCCCAGCCTACTGCATGCAAGTCGACAACCCTGGCTAGCTGTCAAATGCCAGTTAAGGCGTGTGGCAACCAGATTTCCGACAGTCCCAAAGATTTATTTGCCTGAAGCTCAAGCTCAGGCATCATTTCTCAAATAAAAAAAAATAAAAAAATACAACTAAAAACTCTCACACGGCGAACAAATTGCGATTTGTAAACATATCCGTTGGGTGAGTGCGCCAATTTGTAATCAAACTGTGAACACAACTCGTTCGGTTTTCACAGCGTCTTCCATGATGAATTCGTTGCGCTGCGTTGGCTACCGTTTGTCTGGGACAGCTCTCGCTGCCGTTGCCGCCGCAACCAAATCAGCTGGCGGCGCACATCTGTCCGTTGCCGATCTGAGTGTCTTGCGCCGCTTCACCCATCACGATGGCACCCGGATAATGGGCGGAACACGCGAGATTGTCGGCTATGGCATCAATGGCAGTCCGAATTATATTGATTGCTCGGACTTTCCGTTTCCGGCCATACGCTATCGCGAGATAACACCGGAGATCTGTGCCATGCGCGAAAAGGAGCTGGGCGATTGGAAGAAACTGTCGCTGGATGAGAAGAAAGCCTTGTATCGCCACAGCTTCTGTCAGACCTATGCGGAGTTTCAATATTACGTGCCCGAATGGAAGCTGGCCGTTGGCATCGCCCTTTGGGCCATAACATTTGCCGTCCTCATCGCCTGGGTATCCAATGTGATGATTTACGATGAGGTGCCAATCACCTTCGATGATGAGCATCGCCAGGCGCAGCTGCGTCGCATCATTCAGCTGCAAATGAATCCCATAACTGGACTCTCATCCCAATGGGATTACAGCCAGAACAAATGGAAATAAAGTAAAATAAGAATTTTTTTAATGAAATGCTGCTGTACGTAGCGTTACCTATGAGACACACACATAAAATGCTCTCACACACACACACACACACACACACACACACACACACACTTCTAATGCTGTTACACACACATACTACATGTTGAGCTTCATTCGTGATTCCAATAATGATCATTTGTTACTGAATGTGCATTAAATTTTATGATATTTTCATGATGAACATTAAATCATTCATTTTATTCATTAATGTTGTCCCTTCTTATAACATTCATTTTATTCATTCGTTTTTTCAACTCTTATGTGATCTGAAATTAGACGATTTTCAATTTATATATATATACCAGCGCTCACAGAGACTGATTGTTGGATGGACGAACAGGCGGACGGAGGGACGGATGGACGGAGTGATGTAAGCACGAACGGAAGAAGGGATGTACGGACGGACGGACAGACGAACGAATAGATAGCCGGATGAATAGACAGATATGGGCGAACGGATAGACGGCGATGGACAAACCGACTAATTCGAAGCTGTGCTGTCTTAATCAATACTGTGTGGTTTGGATGAACTCCTTCTGCCTTTTGCAGACATTTTCGAGGAGCCAATATACCCTGGAAACCCATTTTCATTGGGATTTCCAGATATAACGAAGAGCTACAGCTCACTTTTTGTGTGGTTATATTCGTTACATAGCTTTGCTCTTCAATAACTCTCTCTCTCTCTCTCTTTCTCTCTCTCTCTCTCTCTCTCTCTCTCTCTCTCTCTCTTTCTTTATCTCTCTCTCTCACTTTATAGTTGTTGAGCAGTGAGTAAACTAAAATTAGGTGTATATGCCCTCAGCAGCGCCTATGTATTACGACCTAGAACAAATTCTTATATCTTCGAAACGATCTATCAATGCTGAATATATGTAGCTATATAATATGTAGCTATATAATTAGGTATAAGCAAGAACTCTATTATATATAATATTAATGTAATAAAATATATAACATAATAGAAGTGTAATATTATATATAATATAATGTAAATTTAATATTATACATAATATAATAGATCTTTATAATTATATTTATATATCTTTTTAAATTTTACACAAAAGCTCCTTGGTTCTACAAAAAGCCAATTCACTTAGTTATAGCTTTTGTAAGTAGTTTGATCACAATAAGCTTTTACTTCCATGCAGAGACGGCGAAGCATTTCGCTATATCAATTCAAGGCCCACATAAACATATTTAAATATATCATGAGACAAGCTAAAAATGCGCTTTATTTCAATCTTGCATTTTGAATACATCAATTTATATATATATTTTTAAATTATATATATATATATATATATATATATATATATTAAATTTTTTTCTATATTTTTTTCTGTTTTCAAACTAAGCGTCTGTCATGCATTTAACACAACTTTCAAACATTATTTTCCTTGTATGATTGTGATGGGACGTGCGTGAGTGAGAGTTTATTTGTTCGTTCGTTCGTTCGTTCGTTATATTGGCTGTCCACCGTACCACATATATGAATGTACATAAGTCTATGCAGGATAGTGCACGTTTCAAGGTGGTTTCATGTTTATATTGTTAGTATGTATATGTATATGTATATGTGTATGATGTATGATGTATGATGTATGCAGCATATGAATCATACATTCGTACCGTTGCTAAATATAATCTCTAATATGTTTACATCAATACATCAATTAGCTATATCACGTTTGCATGAAAATACATGCAAATTCATCATTTTAGTCACGGAAACAAGATCAAGAACTATATTATTATCATCTAATGCTGGTTATTGTTAGTGTTCATAAATTATACAATTTTGCTTAATATATATAAGTACAATTTAATAATGCAATTTCGTGATTTTTTTTTTTCTTTTCTTTTCATTTTATTTCTTTTTTTTTTTTAATAAATAAATAATACCAAATATTTAATATTTTTTCGAGGTTTGTGAAAATTTTTGAGAATATTTGAGAGTTTGAGAACATGATGAAAAGGCAAATAAAAATTTAAAGAACGCGGAAGCTCAACGAATATATGAAATATATTTAATACCTGTCATTTAAACTATATAAATTATATACTATTTATATAAAATATATAAATGATTTGAGAACATAGAAAAAAGTTTGAAACGCAAAAAAAATATTATTTTTGTCTACAAAGACTTCAATATTCATAAAGATAAAAATACTTTAAGCACCCGCAGTTAAATCTTTCAGATGAAAATTTTTGTTTAAACAAATTAAAATTCCAAATAATTTTTCAAGACTTTGGGACACAATTCATATAAATGCAAAACAATAATTAAATGAATTTCATAAAATCTAAATTTATTTTCTTATTTATATATATATATTTCTCTTTAATTAACTGAATTATAATTAAATTAAAAATAATACCCAAACATTCTACAATTTCAATTTTGAGGCAACTTTGTATATTTTTTCTTTTTTTTTGAGAGAGATTTCAATTTATTGTAAGATTTTGCTTATCGTTTTTTTTTTTTTTTTTTTTTATTGTGATTTTCTTTCTTTTTTTTTAATGGCTACCACAAAATATATATATTCTCATATACATATACATTGTGTATATATATATTTTATTTTTATTTTAGTTATGACTACTTAGAGAACATCATTAACTCGAATAGTTCTTGGCAGTTATTTTGCATATTAATTAATTTAATTTAAGAATTTCACTGCTGCTGATGTTTACGCTTTTCTTTGATTTTTGTTTGCGTTTTTTTTTTTTATGTATATAATGTATTTTATATTATTTCTTTCACATATTTCATAAATTTGTTGTGCATATTCAGCTTTTTCATTACAGGAGAATATATAATTCATTTCTTTTAATTTCTTTGCTGTTAATTTTTTTTTTTTGTCGCTAATTATTACAAAAATGTTGCGAATCATCACACTTAATACACATAATACATTTATATGTGGCGCCATCTGGCTGGTTTTCTAAACACCACAGATAAAAACATAATATGGTAATTATGTGGCGCCCTCTGGCTGCTGCTCTTTACATATACATAAACATATTCACATACATATATATATATACATATATATATATATATGTATGTGAATATATATATATATATATACATATATATTTATTTATTGAATTTCTTTTTTTTTTTATTGGCATTCACAATTTGCTGTTTTTTTTAAATATTTTTAGTTTTTCTTTTCATTCTCTTCTTTTTTATTTATTTTTGCATTTTCTTGCGCTGTTTTTTCGTATAAATATTTTATGCAGATTCGCAAGCAAAATAATTTTTTATTTTCATTTGTAATATTTCTTTTAAATAACTACTACATTGAAAATGTGTAAGTATGTGTGTCTCTGTGTGTGTGTGTGTGTGTGTGTGGGTGAATTTCAATGTTATATGCCGTTATTTGCATTAAGTTTGTTGCTCAAAGTCATTTTATTGCATTTGTTGCTAAAGCATTTCCTTCTTCATATTTTCCCGTTTATTGGCAGTGCAAGTTTTTTGTGTTCCATTTTCGCGGTGGTCGGCAACAAAAAATTGTGCACAAAACTCAAAACTTTCAAACAAATGAAGAAAGGCAAACAGAAAATAAACGAAAACTGGCATAGAAAAAAAAAAAAAAACATAATACGAATGATAGTTGGACGCTGTTGTCGCCAGATGGCGCCAGTTTTGATTTGCTGCAACTGTTGCGTCCAGCGCGGAGATCTCTTCGATGCTCCAAAATTGGAGCTTTCTTTGTGTCAATGTGGATGTGTGTGTGTGATTGAGTGAGTGCATGTGTGTGTTGTATGTCTGTTTGTTTGTTCTATAAGATACGACGAGTTATGTACTATATAATAGTATATATATATTATGGTACCCTAACACTCATCAACTCGCTCGACTGATCGCCGGCGCTCGCTTTCCATATCTCCCTCTCTCTCTCTCTCTCTCTGTCGCTCTTTTTGTGTTCCTTCTCGCCATTGTACTCGCTTGCATCCAACTTTGGCTCCAAGCCATTTTCTGCCATCTGCCATCAACTTATCGTTGCTGTCGTTGCTATTGCCGCATTTTAAACGTTACCCAAGCCGCCCGGACTACCAGCCCACCAAATGCTTTAAGCGCGTCCACTTTGCACCCGTTCAATCCCAGCCATTCTCCTTGATCATGTGCGCCAATTCGATAATGAACTTGCCCTCCTTGTACTTCTGGCTGGACTCATAGGCGTGCTCATATTTCCAGCCGAGCGGCGTCTTACAGCACTCACAGTAAATATCAGCGACCGCATGCAGTCCAGTGAGCAGGACGCGCTCCTCCGTTTGACCGCAGGCCACATTTACCACCGAATTGAACAGATATGCCGGTCCCTGGCTACCCTGAAACGACTTCGAGATGAGCTCGTCGTGTGATGCCAGATGTGCACGGCAATGAACACATGAGTAGGTCCGATTTGTGGACGGTAAGTAGGCCTGAAATGTTTTCACCATTGTTGCTCTCTCTATCTCTCTCTCTCAAATTATAGTTGCTTTTCACTGTTATCCTGTTGCTGTTATCTTGACACTGTTATCCTGTTGCTGTTATCCTGACACTGTTATCCTGTCACTGTTATCCTGTCACTGTTATCCTGTCACTGTTATCCTGTCACTGTTAGCTGTTGCTTTATCTGTCTGGGCGTGTGGTTTGGCTTGGCTTTGAGCTGGTTTAACTAGTCCTGTTCTCTAAAATATAAATAGCATTAGTCTAACAAGAGTCTCGATGCACATAGCACATAGTGAACAAGCTTTATCATCTTCCATAATGTGAATTTCCTAAGGATTAAGCTTTAATTTCATTTAACTTTGCAGAAGCTGCTTAACTTGCATCTAAAGCTTTGCCTTAATTTTAATCTCCAGGAATTTCTGACTTGTTCACTTTGCACTTTTTTGCGTTTGCTCTCAATTATTTCATGTTCAGCTCACCTGCTGGGACCGGATTAAGCCGAGTCTTTTCCTGCTGTTGCTTTTGGGCGTTAACTGCTCACGTTGCTTACAGCGAACGGCGTCGCGGCAGAGTCAGAGTCAGAGGCAGTGGCGGTGGCGGTGGCGGTGGCGCTGGCAGCAACTGTGGCTGCTGTCATTGAACGATTATGTCCAGCGTTTGTCACTTGGGTCTTGGGTCACACATAGAGCAAGCAGCAATACAATCTCGAGTTGGCTCACCCCAGTGTCTGCTATCTGATCGCTGTGACTGCGACTTATGCCGTGACCGCAAATGTTCTTGTTCCACGTGCGTTCCTCCTTAGCGTCTGTATGTTTGCTCATATGTATGTGTGCACGTACAGACAATACATATACATATATATATATATATGTAAATGTATGTATGTATGTATGTGTATATATGTTGTTGTATCAGATATTCTGCCAAAGACAAAAGACAAAGGCGAATGAATATTAATGTATAGTTTCGTTATTCATACCCTGTACACAGTTAATAAATGGGGTATATTATAGTTAAGGAACACTTCCGAGACATATTATGGCCTCAACAGACATCCAGGTAAACATATTGATCTGGGAAGATATTTATATCTATATATGTTTCAAAAAAACTTCGTTTATCTAGTATATCTAGATTGCTTGATTTTACATAGAGAAGGAGAGAGAGAGGGAAATTGCGAGGGATAAAAAAAAGAGAGAGAGAGAGAGGGATAAAAGAGGGAGAGAGAGAGAGAGAGAGAGAGATAAGAAATAGAGAGAGAGAGAGATAAGAAAAAGAGAGATAGTTAAAAAATTAGAGAAAGGAACATATAAAGAAAAAGGGAAAAAAAAGATACAGAGAGAAAGAGAGAGAGAGAGAGAGAGTGTGTGCAACAGTGAGACAGAGAGAAAAAAGAACAGCAAAGATAAGCAACAAAAAAAATGCTAATGCATATCTGCTAGTCGGGTAGACCCCACACAATAGAGCATTCCTGATTTGTATATAGACGAGTCACATATATAATATGCGAGCAATTTGTAGGAACAACAAAAGCTAGCGGCGGTTATGCAAAGTCTAAATAGAGAGAAGGAGACTGAGAGACAAAGAAAGATAGAGAGAGAAAGAGAGCAAAAGCACAATAAGTTCGGTGCATTTTCATTATTGATTTCCATTTGCAAGTCTCTGGCCAGCGCCATATTTCAGCCAAACTACAAATGTGGCCTAATGGCCGAGCCAAACACACAATTGCAAATGGTCCGAAATTGTTGAGGAGAGAGACAGAGCGAAAGAGAGATAGAGAGAGAGAGAGAGAGAGAGCATGTGGGAAATAGCTACAAGCCAATAATTATGATGAACTGCAGCCGATTTTGCTATTAGCAACTTTTGGCTAATACGTGATTTATGTACGCATCATCGCCCTGACAGTGGAGACAGCGCACAACTCCAAGCGGCATTAGATACTGCTGCCACATTAACAGTTAACAGCTGCTTGTATCAAATGATAGCCAAATGATTCATGCCTTCACCCACGCCCCATGCTCCACACACAACCCCATTCACCCACCTCCCCCCTCGCGCTGTTGCTTTTGCCACTGCATAGTTGATTTAGTTATTTTGATCGATATGTACAGTAAGGCTATGATATATGCGACGCTTCGTTGTTTATATTCATTTATAATATATGATTATTTATAAATGATTAAACAATCTTATAAAAATGTATAAAAAATTCAAAAGTTTTAAACTGCCTTATGAAATTCTAATATGTATTTGAAACATTTTTAATATATTAAATATTTTTAATATATATTTTTGATATATTTTTGATTTTTAAGTAATTTTATTACATTTTTTAGATGTTAAACTTTTTGGATTATACATTTTTTTATTACATATTTATTTTATATTATTATTATATTATATTATATTCATTTATTTTTATTATATTTATATATTATTTATTATATATTTATTTTTATTATTTCTCGTATATTATTAATAATATATATTTTTTTATTATTTTTTGAGCCAAATGAAAAAAAAAAAAACGTCTAAAAGGAAAGTCCTAAAAATTGTTTACAAATCTTTACAAAAATCGAAATAATATATATATTCGCGCTATTGTAAACTATTTTTCTGGCAAAGCATAAAATTTGTATAGCAAAACTAAATTTGATTAACTTTTGAAAATGCACAGTTTTTGAACCTTTTTTCACGTAAAAATATAAATCAATTAAGTCTATACTAGAATATATGTATGTATGTACATTTACATTTAAATATACGTGAATAAAAATCCTTTTTTTTCTGTCCACACAACTTTAATAAAATGACATTGCATGCAGAAATGTCTGTGGAAATGAACTGGTGGAGCAATGCCCAAGGGTCAAGTTTTGTGCAAAGTTTACATTGTGTGCAAAGGCAACCCCTCGCTGTGTAACTGTTGAGAGTTGCGAACTAAGAACTTGGGAATTACAAGCAAGTACACACATACATGAGAAAAAGTCTATGCTTATGTAGTAAATGTACATACTTATGTATGTATGTATGTGTGTGTATGTATGTAAGCGTTCTATTTTCCATAATTAGCACCCTTGTTGCTTTTTATGCGTTGTTGCCAAGCCCTCGACAAAAACAACAACAACAACAACAACAACACCAACACCAACAACGCCGTCTTCATCGTTGGGGTTTCTGTTCAATCTCCAATGCAAATTGGCTGCTGACGCGAATGTCGACGACTAAGACAAAGGAAACAGGAGTGAACGAGCAACGTGAGACGCGAGAAAAAATGAAAAAGAGAGCAAGAGCGAGAGAGGGATAGGGACTGCGCGGCGCGACGCGGCGCGAACAAAGAAGCAACAGGGGCTAACCGGAGGGCAAAGAACAGGGAAATGCACTTGGCCGGGGTTTCTGGCTGGCGCAATGCATTGGGCCAGACAACAAAGCGTTGCCTGCTCTACAAGTGAAGCATGGAGAGAGACAGGGAATGGGTCCAGGGGGACGTCTGAATAAGTCTGCTTTTCAATATTAATTAGCAAGCAAAATTAACGAAACAGTGACAACTTTTGGCGCCTAAAACTTTAATTGAACGCATCATTTTTTGTTGTTTTCCAAAACAAACGATACGGAACAACAGGCAAACTCAAGATAAACGCAGCACTCACACACACCGAAAAAAAAAAAAAAAACACGCAAAAAAAAAATAATAAAAAGCAGTCGAAAATTTTGCGAGTTCACTGAACCAAACAGTGAACCAGTGTGAATGAGTAAAGGAAGCTGAGAGTTCTTTGGCACCAACTCACTTACGTTTTGATTTCTATTAATTTTTGTATATTTTATATACATACACATACATATGTATATATATATTATTTTTGTCTTTCGGGTTTTGCTGTTTGCTTTGCCACTTCACTTTTTATTTTGCAATCAAAAACCAAAGCGCGCTATGCGAAATGTAACGAACGACTGACGGGCAGCGCCGCTGCTGCGTTCCGCTGTTAGCGACTGTCGGTAGCAGCGACGATGGCAGCGACAGCGACAGCGGCAGCAGCAGCAGCAGCAGTAACGGCGCAACGCAGCAACCAACAAAGATGTAAAGAAAAGGCAACAAAAGCGGCATACAGGTGGCAGCAGTGCCGAGTGCAGCGCAAAGTAACGCAACAAGCAGCGCCTCAATTGCAAAATGGACGAATAAGAATAGCAATAATGCACACATACCACATTTGCATATGCACATACATATACATACATACATATTTGTATGTTTACATTCATACGTGTGCATACGCATATTAAATGCAATAAAAAAGTTAAATCAAGCTAAATCTGAGAACACAGTCAACTGATTTGTGCAATTACTTAGATCACAATAATAGCGACGCACGTCTCGTGCGTATGTAAATGCGCAAGGTGAATGCAAAAATCTACATACAAGTATGTATGTATGTATGTACATGCAGTGCGCACCAATTACCGTTAGAAATGTTAACCCAATATTCTTGTTATTGCTGTGCCTGCTATTCGTGTTGTTGTCGTTCGGTGCCTAAGTGTGGGCATATAAACCGGAGAGCCATGACACAGCTACAGCCGCTTACGAATTGCCACCATCGAGCATGCGTGCCACACTCACCGTCATAAATATAAGTACATATGCAAGTGTGTGGAATATTGTGTGTTTACTAAATCCATATATGTAAGCAAAGCAACTAAATTAATTAAAAAATATGTTTGCATAAAAAAGTATTAGAATACGTTTTTAGAAAAAGATCAACAAGTTATTTTGATTTTCTATAATCGAATAAATAAACAAATATAGAATATAAACACTGAAATCGGATAATGATCCAACACAAATATTTAAATATATATTGAATTACTAAATAAATACTACTGCCATTAGATGGTACAATAAATATGAGCATCACTGTAATTGTAGAGAATATGCCGAGTAACGGTAAGAACATCGGTGTCAGTCGTCGTATTCTTATATGTATGTATGTGTATGTATTTGTATATTTATGTGCTAAGTTGCCGGTTTCTTTGTGGCGAAGAGGTGACTCTCAGCTACTGCCCGCCCATCTAGCATTACCTTGTTCAATCTCCATCCGCAATCCCCATCTTTCACACCCGTCGATGTTGCAAGTGACTGGCGATCATCAGTTCTATGTAGCTGGTTAAGAAATGGATTCAGCAATTTCTTATTCAATTAACAACACACATTTACAGCAACAGCTATGTATGTATGTATGTGCACAGCAACAAAAGTAAATAAAAAACAATTTTAAACACTCGCCCCCAATCATGGTATTCATTTCTTATCGCTGTTGTTGTAATTCAACCGCTGCGATTTTGTTTTCTTTTTTGCGCGCCTTTAACGTCAATAGAACTTTTGCGTCGTGTTTTTATACCCTGCCCCCAGTGCATAGTGAACAGGTAGCTTTGCCCCTACAAAATACATACATACATGCATGTATGTACATACGTATGAGCTATGTATGTCAACCTATCTCTGTCAATGTAATCATCGAATCGTTTTATTGTTATATTGCTCATTTTGTACATACATATATATAGTATATTTTATAAACATTATTTTATCTCATAATTTTCCAGTACAGGGTATCTTTTTTATTATTATTATCGAAAGCCCAACGGGGCAACAACACAACAAAAATGCCCCACGCATCACCACTGGACTTATACACATACACATACGCACATAACGCTCACAGAGCAGCTGATAATGTTGTTGTTATTGTGATTTTGTGGTGTCTTTCTTTTTAGCTGAGGTCAATATCGTCAGTGGCAACGGAACAAATAGAATTATGAATAACTGTTTATACAAAAAAAGAAGCAAATAAATAAAGACGCAGAAAAATGCGCACTGCTTTTGGGTAAATGAGGCAACATTAAACACTATCGCAAAAAGCAATAACAAAAAAAAAACATCCAACAGCTGATGAAACAAAAATAATAATCTTATCAGACCGCAAAAGAAAATAACAACACAAAATTTATTGCGTTGCGACGCCAGCGACGCAGTCGGCAAAAATGCCAGCAAGCGAGCCAGTGTGAGAGCAAGCGAGCGCTAATGCAAAGAGAGAGTGCGATAGAGAGAAAGCGTAAACAAAAATACAGCGCAGAAACAGCTGTGTGTCTGTGGTGGCGTTACCGACGCCTCGACACACACATGCGCAATACACAGCTGCTCTCTGTGTCTGTGTATGAGCTAGCTTGGTTCAATACTCAAACATAACAAACAGAACCACACGAGTGCGAAGTGGTCCTTGGCTTCACAAGAACAGCTGAGATTAGAAAGAACAACGGAGCCAGCAAAAAAGCCACGAAAGAGAGATCAGATGAATGAACTTTCAGAACGTTGCTCTCGTTCTCGCTCACACTTGCTAATGTTTATCGCACTTCGGAGTTGCTAAAAGACGCAATTTGTTTAGCAGCAGCAGCCTCCTGCTCCCCCATACATACACATACTCAACTACACATGCACTAAGTTCATACGTACATACATATGTATGTCTGCTTAAGGAAACATGAAAATACAATAAATGCCGATGGTAAAACAAAATTCTTGTTTGGGTCGTTTTTTTTTTTTTTTTTTTTTTTTTGCATACGCAGCAAACTGCGTTGCAGTGCCAATATTCGTGTTTTGTTGTTGTTTTTACTGCAGTGCCTATGTGTGTGAGTCCCTCTCTCTCTCTCTCGCTGTCTCTATGGGAAGGAGAAGAGAGGAAAACAAAGCTAATGTATGTGAATACATAATAATTTGGTCTTTACCTAAATACATACATGTGTATGTAGTTTATTGGTGATATATGTATCTATGTATGCAATTACATATGTAAATGGATAATATGAACAGGGAAACATTTTCGATCGAATATAAAAAATACAGCAACAAATGGCAGATTTTTGGGCACGCAAAAACGTATGACAACTTACGGTTCTGTTGCAGTTGCAGTTGTTTTATTTTATCTTTTTTGTGTGTTTGTTGTTTTGTGCGATACACGCACACACACACGCACGCACACCAAACAGTCAATCACAAACACACACACACGCACGCACGCACACAAACAAAACGGAGCAACAACGACCCACTGAGTAAATGACACTTTATTGTGGTTCTTCACACCGTTTGCATAATACTAATGCAACACTTTTGCATTATTAAAATTTCTATAAATTTATTGAACCGAATACAATATTTGTTTGCGTTCGCTCATTTTGCGTGCTTTTCTGCTGTGGGGGCGCTGGTGTGTTTGTGATTGTGTGGGGAATTTATAACAGACCTCAATTATTTTCAACACTCTGGTCACACACACACACCACAACTATCGATACCAACATCGATAGGCAGCAGCAAAATTGCCCAAAAAGAAGTTGATACTACTGCTGCACACAAAAAGAAAAGCACACACAATTCTCACATTGCATATAGCACGCGCCTAGCCTTAAGTCCCTGCCGTAAGTATTGAAAAGAAGAGAAAAGAAAAGAAAAGAAAAGAACAATTAAAAACGGCATCTTATGTGCAATGGAATAATCAGAAACTGTTACCATTTTGTTTAGTGTGTGTGTGTGTGCGGTTTGGCGTGAGAGTGTGTGTGTTTGCAAAGCAAACAATAATTTCAAAACAGTTGACAGGCGGCGCTGGCCCCAGTGCAATAGTAGTCGTTGTGTGAGGTAAGCATTAATAAGTGTGCAAATCGCAAATCCCAAGGCCCCGCAGCCAGATAATAAATATCAATGTACACAGTCGTAGACACACAGCCAATAATCATATGCGCTGCGTATAAAATCCATTTACCCCTGCAGCAAAGGACACAGCAACGCCACTAAAACTCGGGCCAAGTGCAGCGAATTCAAGAATTCTTTTTTATTTTTTTCTCGTTTGCCTCCCAGGAGGGAGCTTGAGCTTGCGGCAGCATAAATTATTGTCTAAATGAATCACGCGTTTATCTACTTGTTCAATTACAACTCGGAGACCCTGAAATTGTCGATGCAGCCAAAACAAACTGATTAAAGGCTTAAAAAAAAAAAAAACAGCTAGATTTACAGCCTGCTAAAATGTAATAAATTTACATTTACTGCAAAAAGTTTTCATACCTAAAAAAAAAAAAAAAATGCTAACAAATGTGGCCTTATCTAGCCAACAATAATTGGTATATCTTTGCATTTTGAAGTAACTTATTAATTTATAAACCTTTACGCTTCATTGACTGCCAATTAGCAACTAAATGTTTTCAATGTAAAACTTTTGTATCGAAGGCAATTTTCATTTTGTGATTCAGTTTTTTGACCTCGCGGCCAGAACGCAGTATATGTATGTGTAGATATCTGAAGAGATAAAAGAATTGAAATTGGTCTAGTCATAGATAATTTGTGTAGATAAATTAAGAAATGCACGAATCGCAATTGGTATTGTTATAGATAACAGATATCGATGTAGATAAATTTATAAATGAATGAATTTAAATGGGTATAGATAAGAGATAGAGATTAGATAACTTTAGAAATTAAATAATTGCAGTTGGTATAGATAATAGATATTTGTGTAGAGAAATAATCGAAATTGATAGACAATAGATAATATATGTGTGTAGATAAATTCAGAAATGAAAGAATTGAAATTGGCATATATATAGATAATAGATATTTTTGCAGATAACTTTAGAAATTAAATAATTGCAGTTGGTATAGATAATAGATATTTGTGTAGATAAATAATCGAAATTGATAGATAATAGATAATATATGTGTGTAGATAAATTCAGAAATGAAAGAATTGAAATTGGCATATATATAGATAATAGATATTTTTGCAGATAACTTCAAAAATTAAATGATTGCAGTTGGTATAGATAATAGATATTTGTGTAGATAAATTCAGAAATGAAAATTTTAAAATAGTAGATAACTTAAAAATGAAAGGATTATAATTTATATGGGTATAGATAATAGATAATGTGTGTAGATAAATGTAGAAATGACAGACTTGAAATTGGTATAGATATAGATGATAGATATTTATGTAGATAAATTCAGAAATGAAAGAATTGCAATTGGTATTGGTATAGATAATATATATTTTTGTGTAGATAAATTTAGAAATAAAATAATTGTAATAGGTATAAATATAGATATAGATGATAGATAATAGATATTTTTATAACATTTCTGAAATAAAATAATTAAAATTAATAAAAATAATAGATAAATAAATAATGAAAATTAGTACGAAGATAACTATATATATATATATATATATATATATATATATATAATAGATATAATATAGATATAGATAATAGATATTTTCGTAGATAACTTCAGAAACTAAATTACTTAAATTCGCATGAATATAGATAATAAATTTTTTGTGTAGACTTAAGAAATTAAAGATTTTAAATTGGAATAGATATAGATAATAGATAATGTATATATATATTTTTTTTCTTATTTTATTTTAGAGCGCATTAAGTTTGTTGTGTGTGAAGCGTCAATTAAAGTGTTTGCCTCCGCCAAGGCTTTGGCTTGAATTCAAATCAAGTTTTCGAATCTGAAATCTCTTGGCCAAAAAGAAACAAGTTTCTGCTGTGTCTTGGCTTTTAAAAATAGCGAAATTAATTTTTGAAAAATCCTTAATATAATTTATATAATTTAATTATGCTTGGGCACAGATAAAGATGAAGACAAAGATAATTGAGATAGATCCTTGGGTTTCTCACATTCCCATATTTATCGATAACTTTTGCATTATATTAAACGGATTTCTCTTTGGCAGTTAGCTGGAAGCATGCTGTGGACGGTGCATCTGGATGGCGGACCGCAGCGGGTCAATCATGCAGCCGTTGGCGTTGGCGAGTTCATCTATAGCTTTGGCGGCTATTGCACCGGCGACGATTATCGCTTCAATGAGCCAATCGATGTGCACGTGCTGAACGTGCACTCGATGCGCTGGACACTGGTGCCGCAGCAGTGCGACAACGATGGCGATCCGCTGAAGTATCCGCTGGTGCCGTTCCAGCGCTACGGCCACACCGTCGTCGCCTACAAGGAGCGCATCTACATTTGGGGCGGCCGCAACGATGAGCATCTGTGCAACGTGCTCTACTGCTTCGATCCGAAGACGGCGCGCTGGAACCGGCCGGCGGTCAGCGGCTGCCTGCCGGGCGCCCGCGACGGCCACTCGGCGTGCGTCATTGGCAATTGCATGTACATCTTTGGCGGATTCGTGGACGAGATTAATGAGTTCAGCAGCGATGTGCATGCGCTCAACCTGGAGACTATGGAATGGCGCTATGTGCAAACGTTTGGTGTGCCGCCAACGTATAGAGATTTTCATGCGGCCGTCGCGTATGAGGAGGAGCGCATGTATATCTTTGGTGGGCGCGGCGATAAGCACAGTCCGTACCATAGCCAGGAGGAGACCTATTGCCATGAGATTGTCTACCTGGACATGAAGACGAAGGTGTGGCATCGCCCCTTTACCGCCGGCAAGGTGCCGGTGGGTCGACGCAGCCACAGCATGTTTGTCCACAACAAACTGATCTTTGTCTTTGGCGGCTACAATGGCCTACTGGATCAGCACTTTAACGATCTGTACACATTTGATCCGCGCACCAAATTGTGGAATTTGGTGCGCGCCAATGGGCAGGCGCCGACGGCGCGACGACGCCAGTGCGCCATTGTGATGGGCACGCGTATGTTCCTCTTTGGCGGCACCAGTCCGCGCTGTGCCATGCCGCCGGCGCATGCATCGATGTCGCGTGCCAATGACTCGACTCAACCAACGCCGCAGCAACAGCAACAGCAGCCGGCAGCAGCAGCAGCAGCAGCCGCAGCAGTGGCTGCAGCGGCGGCAGCTGCGGCTGCGGCAGCAGCAGCTGCAACTACCACACTAATTGACTACAGCGATCTGCACGTGCTGGACTTTGAGCCCACACTGAAAACGCTGGCCACCATGGTGGTGCTGAAGTACCAATTGGACATCTCGGGCTTGCCGCGCAGCTTCCGCTCGGACCTGAACATGCTGACACAGCCGAACAGTATTACGCGGCCGATCAACCAGGCTGGCTAGCATTTATTAGCCACTGAGCCGCTGCGCGCACATTGTTAATGCAGCCAGACTGGCTGTCTTAGCCAGCTGCCACAACGTTGCATGGACGAGGATCGCTAAAATATAGCTTCACTTAAACACACGCTTCTAAACACAACGCTTGCTGGAAGGCGGATTGCACTAGTCCCAGTAGTCGTCGAGCAATCCCATCCGATCTCTTCCAAAAGTGCTCGAAATATCAAAATGACACCACACATACACACATACACCCATACACATACACATACACATACACATACACATACACATACACATACACAGACTCATACACACACAAAGACACATTTAAACCAATAAAGTTTCAGAAACTTCCTTGGACATACATACATAATTAGCTCTAGTTTGTAAAGTGTTTATATATAATTATCTTAAATAAAAATCGCATATTATTATTAAAAAATATAAAAATCTTTTCAATGCATAGTCACATGATCCAAATGCAGTTTTGAAACTCTCAGAATCTCATGGGAATATCTCTAAAATGCTAGACAGTAGATCAAAAAAGTTAACGTACACTTTCAAAAGCAAAATTAATTTAGCAATTATTATTATATACTTACTATATACATTTGATCGCAAGACTCTGCATACACTGAAAAAAAGATGTCCTCTTTAATCGATAAGTTTTTTAACGTTTTTTTTTTTTTTATAAAAATATTGTTATTTTGAATAAAGCAAAAATGATGGCAAAAAATAAAATTATATAAAAAATATATATGCCTTTTAGCAGTTGCTAGCAGCGACTTAACACAATAAATATTTATTTATATATATATATATGTAATGCATTTATAGGAATGATTCTTATATATATATATATATATATATACACTCGACAGCATAATTCTACGTACAGCAGAAAAAAAAAATTTTTTTTGTGTTCAGTTGGCTCTAGAATCTACCATAATGCACTTATCGGAATAATTCCTTTTTTATAGTATTTTTCGCTTATTTAACTACCTATTTGCATTTTTATTTTTCCCAAAATAATAATATTTATATTTATATATTATGTTAACAAAAAACCTTACAGGAAAGTGACGCAGCAAAAGTCTACGTACACAACAATTCATCGGCTCTTTTTGGGGGATTCATTAGATTTTAATATTTTGTTGGATATCCATTTCGTTTTAACACCTCTTCCAGGCGTCGAGGCATTGAATCCACCAGTTTCCGAGTCTCCTCTGCCGTTATTTTGCTCCATTCGTCCATGAGGACCTCCTTTAGCATATTTTTGGAGATTATGGTACGCTGCCTAATCCTACGCTCGTGTAAATCCCACAGATGATTAATAGGATTCAGGTCTGGCGATTGGAGAGGCGAACTAAGTTGATTTTTGGCGTTATATAGAAACCACAGCCCTACATTGTGGACTGTTTGCTTCGGATCATTATCTTGTTAAAAGCAATAGTCATCCTCAATCCTCAATTTCTGGGCACTTTGGTGTAAATCTTCATTTAGGATCTTGATATAGTCCTTGTGGTCCATTGTCGATTCTATAAACACCAGACTACCAACTCCATTGGCCACCACACACCTCCATGCCACGATACCACTTCCTTCATGTTTAACGGCCGAAAGAACATTTTCTCTTTCGAAGGATACTCCGTTTTTTCTCCATAATAACTTCTTTCAATTTATATCTAATATGTAGAACATGCTCTCCACTGATAAATTGACCCAGTTCCAGAAGCCTGGCGGTTCATAAGAATGGCCATTTGGGAGTCCATACGCTGTTTTATATTGATATCTGATTTGTGCGGTTTCCAATCAGCAACACTAGCATGATATCCGGCCGGAACGACCAATATGACCATGAACACCGAATGGTATCATGGGAAACAGATTCGGCTAATCTTTCTTCAACTCCAACCCGTTCTTGTTGCTAGGTTATTCTCGGATTTGAAGTCACCAGTTGGACAATACGTTTTTTTTCTCCAGCTGTCAACACTTAAAGTCGGCCAGATCGGGGCTTTAACAATATAAAGCCAGACGACACATAATTTGTCGTAAGCCTCTTGGCATAAGGAATGTATTCTCACTAAGAATTGTCAAATTTCTCGACAGGATTAGCCCTCTAACCGGTGTTTTAGTATAAGTTTTCGAACTTCATACACAGATTCCCTTCCCCTTACTCTCCTTGATAAACCACGTACATAATTGTTTTCGTGGCAATGGAAAATTCCATAGCACAGTCTAGACGCATAAAAAAAAGGAAAAACCGTAAAAAAATCTAACGGTTTTTGCCAAAACTCGGCGTTGTACGCAGTATAATTGTTGTGTACGTAGACTTTTGCTGCGTCACTTTCCTGTAAGGTTTTTTGTTAACATTGTTTTTTAATATAAATATTATTATTTTGGGAAAAATAAAAATGCAAATAGGTAGTTAAATAAGCGAAAAATACTATAAAAAAGGAATTATTCCGATAAGTGCATTATGGTAGATTCTAGAGCCAACTGAATACAAAAAAAAAAATTTTTTTCTGCTGTACGTAGAATTATGCTGTCGAGTGTATATATATATATATATATATATATATATATATATGTATATACAATATATTATTATATATTACATTATTGCTCTATAAATTATATGGCAATTAAATGGTTCTTTTCAATTTTTATATACTAAATGCCAGCCTTTACCTACGAAAAATGCTTTTCCGCCTTTAATTATTATTTTATTCACCAGAAACGTGAAAAATGGAAAAAAAGCATGAAAAAAACCAATTCAAATGGTTCGAATGAGTTTTGACAGTCTCAAAAGTTATATACACACCTATATACATATATACATATATAAACACATATATACATATATACACACATATATATACATATATATTATAGCTCAACTTCTCTCTAGGATATATGGGCTTATGTGCTTAATATTCCCTCTCCCTATCTCGCTTACACTCCTTTACTCAAATCATAAGAGTTTACATATCTTTCTGTCTCTATTCATCTCTCTATACGAATCACTCTTTACTCGCTTCTTCTACACAGCTTTTATTTCCAGAATTTTCCTTATTAATTTAATACTTTCATTTTATTTTAATTACTACACATTAAAACAATATTAAATATTTTTATATCGTCAACTTATTTTATTTATTTTTATTATCATGTAAAACTAGCCTTTTTTTATTTTAATTATTTAGCTTTAATGTTGTCATCACTGGCGCTAGCCCACGGCGCTTGTGAAGCCTCGCAGTGTCAAGTAGCCATTGATGATGTCCGAGGGCAATTGTTGCATGGAGCCGTATTCCTCGGCATTGGCGAAGCGCAGCTTTGAGTGCGGATCGACATACGGCGCTGGCAGCCCACTAATATCCGAGTACTTCTTGGCTGGTATTAACGAGGGCGGCGCATTCAGCGTGAAGTCTGTGAATTCATCAAGCATAAAACATTACAAAATGTTGACCCTCAACGTTTGGCGGTTTTGCACTCACATGTCGGCTGATCGGGCGGCAACTTTTGATTACGTTCAATGTTGTGTATCTGTCGCAACGGCCGGTAGACGCAGTTTTTGGGAAACACAAATGGACGCTTAAATGTGCGCTTCGTCTTTTGCACTGTAGTTGACTCCATTCCACCGACTTGGCTCAAATAATAACAAAATGTTTGTTTGGCCTGTGCTATCGATGCTGCAACAAATGATTTATCGATAGACATCGGCTACACTCAACATGGGATATTTTAACAGGTTCACTGAGTTCTTAGTTCATCTAGTTCACTAGTGAGTGATAGTTAGTAAGAAATAATGATCAATACAGTTTAATATAGGTTTTTTATTAATATTACAATTAAATTATATTAAAAGGTATCATAATTTTATTTGATTTAAGCAGAGTTTCATACAGCATGACTCTAAATGAACCAGCTGGGAACCTGAGCGGAACATTGCATCTCTAACTGCTAGTCTTCCGATTGTATACGTGTGTGAACGCACGCTAACTGTAATTTTGCAGCTTTATAGATTTACGTGAACGTCAGCAAGGATGGCGCGCAACGCAGGCGGCAACAACAACAATGCACCCAAAACAAGCGGAGCGGGCAATCAGGCGTCGGCCGGTGCAGCCAACGTCTCCGCCGCTGCCGCCGCTGCTGCTGCGGCAGCCGCGGCCAGCTCCAAGCACAAGCGCAGCTCCAGCAGCAACAGAAACTACAATTTCAACTTGTCATCGAAACTGATGTTGGACAAATGGAAGACGCTGGTTGGCTGCGTGTCCTTGGCCATAGCCAGCTACATCGGCTACTTGGGCTATCTGGAGACGCGCGTGAATACGCCGTTCGACAACCACAAGATGGTGATGGAGAGCGGCTTGGATGATCCGGAGCGGTATTGGGGCTCATATCGTCCGCAAACGTACTTTGGCATGAAGACGCGCGATCCGCACTCGCTGGTCATGGGCCTGATGTGGTATACGCCAAGCAATTTGGGGCCGGACGGCCATGGCATTAGGCACTGGTGCGAGCTGGGCGATAATCTGGATGGCTATGGCTGGACGCATCACGATGGCCGCAGCTTCGGTGTGCAGGAGATTCAGGATCTGCCGTTTGAGATCAAGACGTCGTTCGTGAAGTTTCCGGGCGAGAAGCAGCACGGCGGCGACTGGACGGCACGCATCTCGGTGCGGAATACGACGCGCGCCTGGGATCGCAGCATATCGCTCATCTGGTATGTGGCGCTGGACGAGCGCACAAATGGACACATCAAGTACGTCTCCGACGAGAAGAGTCCCGAGCCGGGCGTCTATGGCGAAAGCCAGGGCCTGGGCGAGTTTCAAGTTCGCTTCCATGCGGTCAAGGGGCGCATTCAGCACAAGTCCTATCTGAGCACGGTGGCGCCCAGTCTCAGCAAGCTGAAGGAGACAATTTTTGCGCACTTTCGCGCCTTTGCCAGCAAGCGAGGCAATCGCTTCATCGGCTTGCCCGGCGAGATTGTCTCCCAGAATGGTGTGCCCACAACGAATCCGGAGCCGAATCTGATTGCCATACAGATCACGGCCGAGGTGGATTTCACGCTGGACATCACCTACCAGTCGACGTCGGGCTTTGCGCTGGGCGAACTGATACCCAAGCCGCCCACTGGACGCGCCTATACGGACGCGCTGCAGGCGAAGATTGCCGCCTTTGACAAACGCTTCGAGGACACATTCCAGCTGGCCGCCAAGGGCTATGCGCCCGACATGATACGCTTTGCGCGCAATGCGTTCAGCAATCTGATTGGCGGCATTGGTTACTTCTATGGCGCCAGCCGTGTCCAGTCGGTGCACACACAGAATCCGGTGCCGTATTGGAAGGCGCCGCTATATACGGCGGTGCCGTCGCGCAGCTTCTTTCCGCGCGGCTTCCTGTGGGACGAGGGCTTTCACGGCCTCTTGATCAGCGCCTGGGACATTGACATTCAGCTGGACATCATATGCCATTGGTTCGATCTGCTCAACGTTGAGGGCTGGATACCCAGGGAGCAGATACTCGGCGTCGAGGCGCTCGCCAAGGTGCCCGAAGAGTTTGTGACGCAGCGCAACAGCAACGCCAATCCGCCGACATTTTTCCTCACCCTGCACAAGCTGCTCACCCAGCACAAGCAGCAGTTGTCGCAGAAGGGACGCTTCGCCACCCTGGAGCGTCTCTATCCGCGTCTGCAGGCGTGGTTCAACTGGTACAATACCACGCAGCGTGGTGAGTCTCCATCCGAAGGCCATCTCCTCCCCTCTCTCTCTCACACACACACACACACACACATCTTTGTTTTCCTTAGGCGAGCTGCTGGGCACTTATCTGTGGCAGGGACGCAATGCCAGCGCCGTGCGCGAGCTGAATCCCAAGAGTCTGTCCTCGGGCCTGGACGACTATCCGCGCGCCTCGCATCCCACGGCGCGCGAACGTCACGTGGATCTGCGCTGCTGGATCGGCCTGGCCGCCAGCGTCATGGCCGAGCTGTCCACGCTGCTGGGCAAGAGCGACGTCAAGTACTACGAGACTCTCTCCTATCTGACCGACAATGAGCGGCTGAATCGTCTGCACTTGGATCCCTATAGCGAGCACTATGCCGACTGGGGCTTGCACACGGATGCGGTCACATTGAAGCATCCGCCGCCACTGACGTCACAGCGCACGGCCGGACAACGTGGCGGAGCGCCACCGCCGCAGCAGGAGAAACGACGCTATGTGTCCAAGCAGCCGGAGTATAAGTTCGTCGATAATATGTTCGGCTATGTGAGCCTGTTTCCCATGCTGCTCGAGCAGCTCGACCATGACTCGCCGCATTTGGGTAAAATTCTGAAGGATATGCGCGATCCAGAAATGCTGTGGACCAACTATGGGCTGCGTTCGCTGGCCAAGAACTCGCCCATGTACATGAAGCGGAATACGGAGCACGATCCGCCATATTGGCGCGGTCCCATCTGGATCAATATCAATTATTTGGCCGCCAAGGCACTGCGCCATTATGGCCAGGCCAACGGCCCCTATGCCGAGCTGGCGCGCAAAATCTATGATGAGTTGCGTGAGAATCTGGTGAGGAATGTGTTTAAGCAGTATCAGCGCAGCGGCTATATCTGGGAGCAGTACGATGACAACACCGGCGAGGGCAAGGGCTGCAAGCCCTTCACCGGCTGGAGCGGACTCGTCGTCCTGCTCATGGCCGAACAATACTAAAGAAGCCATCGCCCATCGATGGCGGCGAGTTCCTCCTCCTGTGATAAACTCACGAAAACTGAAAAAAATAGAAAAAAGAAAAAGGAAAACATTTTCAAACTTATTCCAATGTTTGAGCTAAATAGTCAACTGTTTCTTTCCAAAGATTTAAATACATATATATGTATATATATATAAATATATATATATACATATATATATATATATATATATATATGTGTGTGTATGTGCATCTGCATGGGTAATACGTATCATCGATGTTCTGTCTGTCAGCGCCTGCTTTGGCTCTAATCTTAAGCTGTACAAATTTCAAATCTGACGAATTACTTAAATTAGCGTTAATAGTTGAATTTATAAAAAAATAAAACAAAGAAGAAGAAGCAACTAAAATCCATAGAGCAATAATATATATATATATATATATGTATTTAGCAGTTTTGTAGACCCAAAAAAAAAAAAAAAAAATGGTTCGTGAATTAGCTCAGGCTTTAGTTCAACTCGTGTTCGATTTTAACTCTAGACGAAAAAAAACAAAAATTTGTATGCTTAGATAGATGAGAGCGAGACAGAGATAAATAAGCAGAAGGAAAGAGAGAGAGAAAGAGTATATCTCTGTCACGCTCTGTAGTCAGATCTCACTGCAAAAAGCCCAATTCAAAATTTCAATCTTGGTCTAAATTTGAAGTTGAAACTCTTCTTCTTCGAAATAGTTTTGCTATTTTAGGAACAAAATTTGAATCTAGGCAAATTATTAATTAAGTTACGTAGTATATTCTCTAATGTAATTAAAACAATTAAAAAAAGAAAAAGAAAAAATAACAATTTCAAAAGTGAATTTGTTTCATTCAATTTTTTAAGGATAATAGAACTTGAGGTAAAAAACAAGTAACGAAACTCTAGTCAAGACTGCTCGACTAAGAGATACCCTGAATCCATTGAGCTGTAATACCAATCATTAAGAGCTTCATTTATTCACGGACGGACGGACGGACAGACGGACAGGGCTAGTTCAACTCAGCTCATCGAGCTGATCAAGAATATATATACTTTATGGGGTGTGGCACGCCTCCTTCTGCCTGTTACATACATTCGCACAAAAACATTATACCCTGAAATTTCCATTTTCAATGGATTCAGGGTATAATAAATAATGAAAGATATATATGATGTATGATATTTGGAATAAGATATAAGAGAAGAGATTGAGAAGATATATGAAATCTAAAAAAAAATATATCATATATGTGATATATGATATACATATACATAGAGATATATAAGATACATGGGAAATATCTAGGATACCTAAGATATAAAGGATTTATGGGAATTTATATATGAGAAGAAATTTAGGATATTTGACATATATGAGATCAATAAATATATATATCAAATATTTGTAAGATATATGGGAATATAAATGAGAGTGTCTATGGAATATATGAGATCTACGAGAAGATATATATGAGAATGTTTATGGGGTCTATATCTGAATACATGCAGTATCTGAGAGAAAAAGGGATATAGAAAAGTTATATCTGAATTATGAAGTGGGAAGATATGTAACATATATGAGAAGTTACATATGATATATGTAAAAATTATGTAGAATAACTGAGGTAGAGAAGAAGATACAGAAGAAATATGAGCAAGATATATGATATATATATATTAGAATATATGATATATATAAAATTATAATATCTCTGGAATATATGAGACATATGGGATGATATCGATATATATCAGATATATGAGAATGTCTATAGGGCATATGTGACATTTAGAATTCCTGAGAACTAAAAGAATAAAGGATATATCGGAATATGGAAATATAAGATAAATGATAAGAAATATGGCATATCTGAGAAGATATATGCTATTTGATATAATTTGAATCAGTTATACATAGGATACATGATTTATATGGATATATATATATATATATATATTTTTTTTTTTTTGTATATTATTTTATATTTTATATAACATATATATATATTATAACATATATGAAAAGATATTTAGCATATCTACAAATATCTAAGGGCAACAATGGATACCAATCTGCAAGAGATGGCAATGTCGAAAGATATCGTGGCAGACTTAATGAGACTCAAAGTCTATTAAGAACATAGGCAAAGAATTTCGGATCAATAGTTGCCAATAAAAATGCCACTAATGCGGCACAGCTGAGTAAAGTCACCTGAGGCGCCTCTCGAACCGTAAGAGTGAGGATAGTATATAGAATTCGAGGAAGCCGCAGGCGAATCCTCTGCTAGACACTATAGCCATAGTTCACTCATATAGCTGGAGCACCCAGATGTGTACTAGCCACAGCTCAGCCTGACTTGCGCTCTGAATAAGCAGAATAGAGATTTCTCCTTTAGTTTCTGTGCGCCAACTTTCTGATAAAAACGTGCATCACTCATGTCGTAATGGATAATTTTAGATCATTCGGGCTTACATGGCTAAGGCAAGCCAATTTTGTCTTCCACTTCATGGCCAGGCTAGGCCTCAGGGCCCCTTGCTAAGCAGCTGCAATTGAAATTGAAATGTGACTTCAGCTTCGGTTGGTTTTATAATTCTTATATTCTCGGCTTATTTACAATATTGATTGTGTCTTTCTGTCGGTAAAGGCATGCCAAACAGTTTGCCGTTTGGCTGTTGCTTATTGCTTCTTTAATCATTTGCACAACATTAAAATTAGCTTAAATTTAAATTGTCATTTGCTATAAGCGTGTAACAAATTCTAAGTCACGGGCACACAAACCAAAAATAAATCAAATTTGAAAAAAAAAAAAACAAAAAAAAAAAAACAAAAAAATTATGTATATAAAATTATATTCAAATTAGTTTTGAGAACTTAATTTAGGGCATTGAAATCGTTCGGATTTCGTACTACGCCTGCATCATATTATATATGTATGTGTGTGTGTGTGTGTGTGTAAGTGTGTGTGTGCATATAGCAAAAAGTTTACGGTCTATACAAGGCGAGTTATTGCATTAGATAGAATTGTGGCTACAACTAAACGGAAGTACGCGTTGAATACATTTCATAATGAAGTACATGGAACAAAGTCTTATGGCGCTGTTTGCTCTTATTCTGACTTATTTTTACTGGATGCACACGTCGAGCTCTTTCGATGTCGCTTGAAGGCCGGCAGGCGGTCGAACAGGGCCCAAAGTATGCTGCCCGGCAGACGTTGATGCTGATTGATTAGCTCCTCAATGGCAGTGGCCACCTGCAATGGCAATGGCAATGGCAATGGATGCGTGCATCAATAAGAATTCATTTAGTGCAATCTTGTGGCGGCGGCTCACCTTAATTTGCAGCTCCTGTGGCGTTAGGCTCTCATCGTACTCAATGGGTTTGCCCAGATACGTGCGAAACTTGACGGGAAATCCGCCGTAGATGGGATAGACGGGTATGCGCACCTTGTTGTAGAGCCGCATAAAGAACGTACGAAAGATGCCCACCTGGCGGAAGCCTTCGCGCAGGTTTTGCGTGAAGCACGGTATCACCGGCACCTTGGCCTCCTGGGCCACCTTGGCAAAGCCGAGCCGATTGCGCCACAACAGCTCGTAGTAGTGATCCCCGAACTGTGCCTCATAGACGCCGCCCGGCGATATCGCCAACAGATTGCCATCGCGCAATATGCTAACGCAGGACTGCACCGTGCCGGGACTCACCTGAAATGCCTCCGAAATGGTGCCCCAGCCCGGTATCTTGAACAGAAACCGATCGCCGACGGTATAAATAAGACGCTCGCGCTGCAGCAGCATGCGCGAGTTCAGATAGTACATATCGATGGGTATTGCGCCATGGTAATAGATAATCAGCGCCGGGCCCTCCTGGGGCACATTATCCAGCCCGATCACCTCGTACCCATGATAGATGCGCGCATGCGCATCCCAAATGGCGGCCACAATTTTTCGCCCGACGCGCCAAAAGTTGCGATCCGTTTGCACAGATCGCATTATCACCTGCCTGAAATTAGACGAGAGAGCAGCACTAGTGTGTGTGAGAGAGATAGGTAATATAGAGTAATGTATAAATGATTTGCAAGTTATTATATCTTGGATTAGAATCTTACGAATACGTATATGTAGATATGGAATTGCGGACAGATTTTCATATATATCCAGATTGCAGACAACTAACATTTGATAGATCATCCGAGACATATATATATATAGGGATATAGAGACACAAGACACAAGTTATGGAAAGATAAATGCCATAAGATGGCTAGATTTATCTTTAGATTACTAATTTTAGGATATATCGAAATATTGACAACTTGAGATTTATAGATAAATAAAATATTTTGAATAGAGATTAATAATATAATATATAGTATAAATAGAATAGCATATAGATAACTGATAAAGGTTCTAGAAGATAAAGACAGCTTAAATAAAAAATAAATATATATATATATATATATATATATATTTTTTTTTTTTTTTTTTATATATAGATATTCAACCCACGTTAATTGTCCATCTACAACTTGAGATTTATAGATAAATAAAATATTTTGAATAGAGATTAATAATATAATATATAGTATAAATAGAATAGCATATAGATAACTGATAAAGGTTCTAGAAGATAAAGACAGCTTTAATAAAAAATAAAAAAAATATATATTTATATATATATATATATATATATATTTTTTTTTTTTATATATAGATATTCAAGCCATGTTAATTGTCCATCTACATTAAAAGCAACTATCATTAGAAATTTGCATAATTTGCAAATATTAAGCTATAAAAGCATTTACCATGTTATCGACTGAACGAATGGTAAATTGTAAAAAATAAGGAAAATCAGATTTCAATTATATAAATATATATATATATCTATATAATTGTAATAATACAATATATTGATATTATATAATTGATAAACAAAATTTAATAATATATATTTTGCATATACATATAAATAATTGCTAAGCAAATTATCATGACTTAAGCTAAACAAATTTTCGGGCTTATCAACTATATTATATTAATATATTGTATCATTACAATCATATAAATGTATATATATATTTATACATTTATAATATCGAAATCTGATTTTATTTTTTTTTTTTAGAATTTACCATTCTTTCAGTCGATAACATATTAAATGCTTCTATAGCTTAATATTTGCCAATATCTTGTCTAATGCTAAAATAAATCGCTTTTATTTTCAATTTATTTTAGTTTTATTTATTATAAATTGAAGCCAAATGCTTTATTTTATCATCAAATTATATAGCTTGTTGAATTTCTGGATTTTAGCGATGCGTGCGTGAGTGTGTGAGCTGTGCTTATCATCAGTTGGGCACGAGTAATAATCTCGAGCAGAGTTAATATCAATCGGGATTTGGTGCTTTGTTTGCTTTGCACTTTTCGACGCGCCAATTAATTGCAAAACTGATAATATTATTTAAATTTAGTTTCGATTCTTGTGTGTTGTTGTATTTATTTTTTACTTTTTTGGCAGCTGCAGCGCAGCGCAACAGCATCGTCATTAGAAGCTAGCTGGCTGGCTGGCTGGCTGGCTCAGGTGTTATCAGTTCACATTGACAACGACTATCAAAATCTCAATTAATCAATGGAGAAACCATTTTTTCTTTCTCATTTTTTGTTTGCTTCATTTATGAAAGATCTTCTGATCCCAAAAGCAACAGTGGAGGCAGCAACAGGCGCAGCAGCAACGTGCTCGTCGCACCTGTTCACGTTGACCTCCAGCCCACCCCCAGCGGGTGCTTGAACTAGAGTTTAGCTGATAAGCGTCTGTGTATCGATTATGGGCGTGACACAACGAAGCTGTCATTATTTCTATTTGTTCCTATTTGAGCTTTTCACCTAAATCTAGAAGTGAATCGAATCTTTTTTATTTTTATCGATTTTAGAATTTTATGTTGAAATTAGTTTCAGAGTATTTTGTACAGTTTTTTGAGATGATTTATTATAATTATAAAAAAATTCTTGTTTTATTTTTAAATTTTTTGTGATCGATGTTTATTCTTTTGGAGTATTTTTTAGGATTACATAATAATTATGAAAAATGTTGAAAAAATACCTCAAAATTAGGAGACTTTTTAAAAAGCTTCTAATTTTTTTTTTTAATTTTCCTAATATTTTCATAATTAATTTATATAATTTGCAAAAAACATATTGAGCTGAATTGGAAATATATTCAACGTGCTTTTTTTATCTTTTTCAAAAGTTTGTTTTCGATTTTTTTTTTAAATATTTGTAGTTGCAAGATTAAAATTTAAAAAATTTTTATTTTTAATTTTTTGCGAACAATTTGTTTTCTTCACATAATTTTTTATAATATTAGTAAAAAGCGTTGTAAAAATATATATATGAAAACATAAAAATTAAATTTGTTGATTTATTTTATAAAATTTGAATAATAGACGATGTTTTATTTAATTTTTTATGTTAAAAATTAAACGCCTATTATTAGAGTTTTACAATATATATTAAACAAATTTGTATATATTTTTATTCCACATATAAATGTATATATGATTAGTTTTGTGGTTTCAATATGATTAGTTTTATGATACAAAGCTGCTATAAAAGTTGCTTGATATTAACTAGAGCTGCGTTATCATTAACTGAAAGCGTATAAACACAATGGAAAATGGAGAAAGGGAGCAAATTTGTGACATACTGAAGCTTAGATACTCTTGTCCGATATACATAAATGAATGAATATATAAATAAATGAACGCATTTCTCTATAAGTTTACAGTATTTTTAACTAAATTGTAAATTCTGGTAAAATGAACCTGAAAAGTTATGCCATTTTTAAAGTGAAACTTAGATACAATCGAAGTTGCGGACATTGATATGTTTGCACTACGGTTTCCACTTACTCTGGAAGGGCATTAGAAATAACAACATTTTGTGAGGTTTTCGCTGTGATTTTTGCGCTTATCGCACGCCCGTGAAGCATGGCGCGGCATATGTTGGCCGGCTGATTGAGTTTTCTAGTATAACTAGATATTTAGCTGTATTTAGCTGTAATTATCTGGTGGAGTATGCGCGAGGGTTTCATTGAAATGTTCAACCGAACGAACCCTGGACTAATGACACTATCAATAGTTTCTAGCTCTGACTAGAAGTCTAGTTAATTAGCATTAGAACCGGTCTGAAGTTATTGATTTTTTTTTTTCTTTTCTACATTACTTAAATGGCTTTTGGCGAGCTGTGGAGAGCTTTACGTAAATAAATCGCGCACAGTCAGCGTCAAGTGCCATTCTAGGGAATATCGAGGGCTAAAGCATTGAAGTGCACGGGTCACTCGAAAGCCAAGCAAAACGTAAACCGCATTCAGCAGTTAGTTCGATATGAGAAAGTGCAATGGCAGCATTACTACTCTATATATATTTATTATTGACTATATATTGTTGATACATAAGCATATATGTATATTTATAAGGGCGCATACACCTTTGGCACGTCAGCTTTTTTATTCAACAAGCCTTACCTGTGCAGCTTATAGATGAAAAGCACCAAAAATGATATGTAGATAAGAGCCACAAAGACGAGCGGCAGCAGGAATGTTACCATCAGCGGCGTTAGAAAGCGATACAGCCATAGCGAGTAGTCCAGATCAATGTACGAGGCTGTAGATAAATGGATAAAAACATATTAAATATATCAGTTATATGTATGCATATGTATTAGCAAAATATGAATCAACTTTTCATTTTTCGATTAGAGTTTAAACTGAGCATTATTGGATAGGGAGAAATATTTAAAAAAATCAAATTTTTATATTCTAATACATTTGATGTTATATTATTTATTATTTATTATATTCTGTATATATTTTCATTTTATATTTTTGATTATATATTTGATTATAAATTTAAATTTTTGATTTTTGTACAAACTGCTTTTAGAGATTGAACTCAATATTATTGGATGGGAGAAATGTTGGGAAGAATATAATTTTTTTTATACAATTTATATATGTGTATAAACATATTATGTATTTATTTTATATTTATATATTTACTTATATCTAATAATATATTATATTTCTTAATATATATTTAAGTCCTAAAGTCATGGACCTAGTGTTCTTAAATAGATAAAATATATATAAATATATTTATTACTTATTATATTTTATATATATATATATATATTATTATAACTGCCATTCAAAATATAGAAATATAAAGATGTTATCAAATTTTTGTAAAACATTTTTATAAATTTTTAGAGGTTTTTTTATTATTGCGAGCTTAAAATTTAATATGGAATACAATGCATGTATGTGTACATATATTTTTGAAATGCATTATAGAATGCCTCATATATTGGCTTTAATTCAAATTTTTTAAGCTCTACTATTCCTAAATTTTTTAATTTTTATATATATTTAATATTAAATATATACGAAATATTTTATTAAATATATATACATATATATTTTTTTTTTTGCATTTATTATATTAAAATATGATAGTATCTGATGTCTTACACTTGAATTGAAATATCACATAATATAAATATAAACAAGTAAGAAAACTCTAGTCGGCGCGCCCGACTAGGGGATACCCTAATCCCACCCCCCCTTAGTTTTCTTAATATAGTCAATAACTCGTATGTACAACCATATCACGCAACTTAAGTATGTGCCAATGGTACTAAGAATGTCGATCAAAGAGGAATTATGCAAACAAATGCGACACAAAGATTATACCAGCTCACTTTTGCAAGCTCACAAGAATTGTTCCGTTACTATTAAAGAAGAAGAATCGAAAACATATTCGCACAGCGACACACAGCGCCTGCGACTGTGACACACAGCGGCAAGCGGCAATTGGAAGTAGGTAGCAAAAACAATTCGAACACAATTCGACCCAAACTCAAAGGCAATTGCGGTTCTTAGAAAATTTGTTCGCGAGCATTTGCATGTATGTGTGCACATGTATACAAATTGAACATGTATAAGCGCCACCTGGTCTGTGTGCGCTTGCAGTTCAATCGCTGTTGATCTAGCCAAACATTTTGTTTAATAACTTTTGTGTTTATCAACGGATTTTGATGAAACTTTCACCATATGATTTAAATAATTGATTTAGTTTTCAAAAATACCAAACACCATATATTTTGCAACTGAAAATAATTTTCAAAATTGTGGGGAAATTTGGGGCCAGTATCCAAATGTAACAAAAACCGAAATTGGTAAAAATACACATAAAGCTACATGCGAAATTTGGAGTCTCTAGCTCTTAAGATAAAAAAGATAAAAAATCATAACTGTTTTTTCATATGGTTTTAAATCGATAACAAATATTCAGGAATAGTTATCGATTTTCTGAAACAAACTCGATATGCGCGCCCAATATACGCGCCTAACAAAAAAAAATTCAAGTCTCTAGCTCTTATAGGTTCTGAGATCGACGCGTTCATACATACGGACGGACGGACGGACGGACGGACGGACGGACGGACGGACGGACGGACGGACGGACGGACGGACAGACAGACGGACAGGGCTCAATCAACTTGTCTTGTCGTCCTGATCAAGAATATATATACTTTTGGGGGTGTGGCACGCCTCCTTCTGCCTGTTACATACTTTTAACAAAAACATTATACCCTTTTTTCCCATTTTCAATGGGATCAGGGTATAAAAATATTCGTTAATCGCTGTTCGTTTCACGCATATTCCGCTGTTGGCAGTGGAAAGTGTGTAATTCATTTATTTAAGCAAAGAACAAAGTTGAAATCCCAAATGAACTTTCGCTTACTTTTTTTTCGCTCATGGAAGCGAATTTACATAATTAACAATAAAAAACAAAATGACCACACAATATATATACAATGAATATATAATGGATAAGCTATTAGTATATATATATATATATATATGCATGCATATAAGATATTTATGTACATTTTGTACATATAATGAGGAACATTTAAATACTTACACAGTATAGTTTGTGGATTCTTAATGAAATTGATAAAATTATCCATTTTTGAGGTATTTGTTGGCGGCGTCTGTTTATGGCTGGGGTCTCATGGATAAGGCGGTCTTTTGTTCGTTTCTTAATTGTTGTTGTGGTTCTTCTTCTGCTTGTTAACGTTTATATTTTATTTTAATTTTTTGCAGCGCCGATTGCAAATGTTGTCCCAAATTTTCACTTACTTTCTTTATTTGTTTGCGCTGTGCTTATTTTGGAATTGGAACTGTGCGGTGTGTGGTGGGTTCACGTTCTCACCGGCTCACGTCGTTGTGGGTTGTCTTGACCGTTGCGGTTGTCTTTCGGACTCAGGTGTTGTTTTGATTGTTGTTGTTGTTGTTGCTGCTGTTGTATGTTTATTTGTAATGTTCGTCTTGTGACTACTGTTTGGGCTGTGCTCATTTAAACGATGGCAACTCATTACAGCTGCTCGTTGGCGCTCGTTAGGGTCCGTTAAACATTTACATATGTATATTTAATGAAATGGAACTTGCTTCATTGTTTATTGTGTTCTTATTACGTTGCTTTCGCTAAAGCTCTGCTTGTTTGCTTTGCTGCTCGCCCGTCCGCTTGCTTTATAGACAACTGAGGCCGAGCAGCGTCTGCCACATTGTGTTTTGTATTGCGGGGTATCTTTCGGCTAGTCGCTCATTAACTTAATAATATTGGCTGGTAAGCTCCAAAGTATTGCACGAGAGCTATTTGTTATCATTGTTGTGTTGAACTAATATCGATAGCTATATCGATAAATACGCTGTTAGTGCATAAACAGCTGGCAACGCTCAGCTCAGCTGCGCGGCAGGTCATCCATCTGCTGCTGCTCATCGGTCCTCAATATATCGATACATTTTGCTCTGAGTAGGCTGAGCTGCACGTGTTCGATTTAGCGATTTAAAAGGTAGATTTTTGTGCGTAGTGCGTCGCACCTACAACCTCTGAGTATGGGTAAATTTCGTTCGAAATTGAAGCGCCATGGTAAAGGCAAAAGCTGGAGTAAAGGCCAATCGGCGGTATCAAATCCCGAGCAGATGAAACATCGCCTTAAAGCAAAGTCGCGCTTCTTCCAACCGAATTTAAATCTGGGTAAGTCCAATGCGACGCTTCGCCAGATACTAAGCAGTTAATATGTTATTCAACAACATACAGGTGCATCGACATCCGCCAATGGACTTACCATGGAGGCCGTGCACAAGCACGAACAGCAGCAAGCCTACAACGCGGAGACGACAACGGTCAACGATGTTGCCGGCAGCCTCATGTCCGTTACACTGGATGATGATGATGGTATGTCTGGCAGCGGCACACAGCCGGGCACATACAAGACCTTCCAGACCTTTGCATCCAACTACAGCACCTGCAGTAATGCCAGCTTTAAGAAGCTTCTCAACGGCTTTCGGTCCTCCTCCGATTTGCACAAGGAGATGTTGGCCATTTTAAGCGCATTAACGGAAATAATACGTGAGCGTGGCGGCAATGAGTCATCGACTGAATACTTTTTGCTACTCATCAGCCAAATCGAGGCGGCCACCGAAGAACGCGACATCATTGCCGGCGTCGCTCTGCTCTCAATGGGCATCAAATCTGTGCCGGTGCCGGTGTTGCGAAAACGCTTCGATCAAACGTCCACAACGTTGCAGCAGCTGTTGGAGCGCTTCATTGAGTCCAGCAATCAATCTGTGATTCGCTATGTAAGTAATTCCCAAATTCCGATCGTTGGAAATTAAAATATTTATGCTCATTCAGCTGATTGGATGCATGTCGGTGCTGTTGCGTGCCCTGGACTATGTAACATGGACGTACAGCTCTACGTTTAAGCACTTTGATGCGCTGCTCGCCTTCACCATACACTCGAAGCCGAAAGTGCGTAAAGCGGCACAGCACGCCATCGTCTCGATCATACATGGCAGCTCGTTTATGCTGCCACGCAAAACCGACGATGGCGAGCCGGCCGAGCAGGATGCCAAGGAGGCGCCAAAGGTTAAGCATCATCCAGCTAGCAGTCGCTTGACGAAATTCTGTTTGGCACAGTTCAAGCCCGAAGTGTTGGCCAACAGTCAGACGACAGTTTTACATACGCTGGCATTGCTCAAGGATACGCTCGCTGGCTTTCGCACCGAGGACATACGCAGCGTGTGCGAGCATCTGCTGTCGATAATGACGGCGGCCAATGTGCTTGTGCGCACCAACTGTTTCCAGGCACTGCACTCTCTCTTCCTAACGCGCAGCGTCAATCTGAATGCGACGCTGTGCGCCAAGCTGCTGGTCGCCATGCACGAGTATCGGCCAGATCGCAGCGATGTGCGTCAAACGCTCGCCTGGATCACGGTGCTCAAGGAGGGGCATCTGCATTTGGCCACGCTACAATTGGACTTGTGCATGCAGGCGCTGCCGCGTCTCTTCGAGATCTGTACCACAGATCTGTGGCTATCGGAGCGCAGCGAACTGATCGTTGGCGTCTCCAATTGCATCAAGGAGATGCTGCAGGATTGTGTGGCGCGCGCGTGCGCCACAAGTGAGCTGGCCGATCAATATCGTCCAACTGTGACCAGAATAATTGCCGCCCTGCACAAAGTGCTGAACGCACCCTTTGGCGAGATCTCCAAATATGTCATCCTCATATTCTCAATTGTGTTCGAGGCGTGCGGCAAGCACTTTGGGTAAGCCAAACCGAGATTCTATATTTAAATGTTGTATGGCAATTGACTTGTCTCTCATCCAATCAGATCCGAATTGATGGAGTCGTTGTCAACCATTGGCAAGCGCTATGAGAGCCAGGGCGCGTTGCGTCTGCAGATCGAGCACACGCTGATCAGCGCTATTAAGGCACTCGGTCCGGAGCTCTTTCTGCGCGCTTTGCCACTGAGCGATGCCAGCGGCGATGTGTGTTTGGAGCGTTCGTGGCTGTTGCCATTGATGCGCGAGGGCGCCAATGGGGCGAGCCTCCAGTTCTTCATGGAGCACGTTGTGCCACTGGCCCTAAAGAGTCAAACGAATTGGCGCAAGTATTTGATCGATGAGCAGAACACCTCCCAAGCGCACATCTATGAGCTATTGTGCTGCCAGCTGTGGGGTCTGTTTCCCGGCTTCTGTCGGCAGCCACGCGATCCCGAATACTTGCGCAAACTGGCGCCAACAGTGGGCGATGCCCTGCAACGGAATCCCGAGTTTCGTGCGCCCATCTACGATGGCCTGCTGGAGCTGCTGGATGATAGCCAAAGTGCTGAATGCCATGCGATCATTGGCCAATATGCGCGCAACTTTCTGCCGCGCCTCTTCAACATTTACACAGAGAAGCCCACAACCAGCTATGAGGGGGATCAGCGCAAACGTGCCCTGGACGTTATACGCGTCTACATTGCACGCGCACCGCCCGATGTGCAGGCTCAGCTCTTTGAGTCCGCTCAAAAGCTGCTGGAGGCCAGCACAGTGGCCAGCTTCGAGTATGACGCTTACTTCGATATCAATGCGGCCATTGTGCGTGTCCAGAAGTGTCGCGGCATCGAGGCCTATTTCGAGAAGTATATGGCGCCCGTGCTGCGCAACGACAAGTGTCAATTGGTGTCGCGCGACGAGCAGAAGATGAAGAAGCAGCAGCGCAAGACATACGAGTGAGTGAGCCAATCAGTTCAATCGATTTACAGGGTATATGCCTGCCTCTTCTCATTGCAGATTGCTGCGCGAACTGATGACCTCGGAGCTGCCGTCATGCCAGAAATTCACACGCAAAAATTCTATACAAATACAACAACTTCTCCTCGAAGCGTTCACCACCACGTGCAGCGTGTGTCAGGCGTCGCGCTTACAGTAAGTTTCAGCTGAGCCACAGGGATCTGATGCGACCAAAGGCCACTTAGCTGAGTTGATATAATCAAGTATCACTGGCTCAGGTCTATCCACGTCAGCTGGCAACTCGGCTATCCTCATTGAGTTCCTGCTTCCCTCTCTTTCTCTCTCTCTCTCTCGCTTTATATTTTTATACATTTTCATCAATTGTCCTCGACCATTCCACAGTTGCCTGAAATCGCTGCTGGACTGCCGCAGCAAGTTGGCCTACAACGATCAGCTTGTGATGAAGGCCATACCGGAGGCGGTGCTCAATTACAAGGAGTTCTCGACACGCAAAGAGCAGGTGGCGGAGCAGCTCATCAAGCAGATAGCGAGTCTGTATCAGGAGGCGGGCAAAATTAATGAGTTTGTGGACATACTAACCGCTGGCTTTACTGGCGACGAATCATTGATCACCAATACGATTCTCGCACTGCGCGCGGTGCTGCAGCAACAGGGCCAACATCTAACTGTCGCCAGTTTGGAATTTGTGCTGCAGCAGGTATCCGTCTTCATAGTGCAGCGATCGCGACATCAGTCCGAGGCAGCCATCGCCTTTCTGATTACATTCATCAAGGTGATGCCCATACCGCTCGTAGCCAATCATTTGGAAACAATTGTAAGTTCAGATTATGGATATGATTATCGTCTTCACTCTAATCGCTGGCCTCTTGCAGATGCGTTCACTGTCAGCAATGACCAAGGATACGAAACGTTATTGCCGCATACAGATTGGCTACTTCCTAAAGAAGCTGTGCAAACGCTTTAGCACTGAGGAGCTGGCGCGCTTTGTGCCTGGCGACGATGAGGTGACCCATCGACGCCTCAAGAAGATACGCAAGCAAATGCGTCGTGATACGCGCAAGAAGCAGAACGAGGAGGCCCAGGCCGACAGCTCCGATGACGAGGACCTCGTGGGTGAACTTGAGCAAAAGAGCTATACGTAAGCCTCAACAGCTTCAATTTGTGGCCATGCACAGCTTGCCTGTAGCAGGAATTATCTATTTGCAGCATCGATGATATTTTGGCCGATTCGGACTCGGATTTGCCGGAGGACATGGAAACTGAGGAGGGCGGCGCAGCGGCCAAGAAACGCTCGGCCAAATCGAAAGCGAATGCAAAGCAGGCGCGCAGCACTTACATACGCGAGGACACCGACGAAATTGTCGACTTGGCCGATCTCAAGTCCATTGGCAACGTGCTGAGTACGCTGAATTCTAGCTAATCCCTATTCGATTTACTCCCTAATGTGTGAGCATTTTTCTCTGTAGCGAGCGGCTCTGCTGCTGCGGCAGCTGCGACTGGCAAGTCGTCGAAGCCGAAAGCTTTGTTGCCCAATGGCGGCTTCAAGATTGCCGACGATGGACGTCTGATTATCAGCGACAAGGCGCTGCGCGGCCAGAAGAAGGGCGATGCAATGGACGATGGCTCCGACAGCGATGAGTCCTCGGCTGATAGCGGCCATGAGCCGGGCAATGGCAATGCTAAGCGCGGCATGGAGGAGGACTCCAGCGATGAGGAGGAGCTGCAGCAGGCAAGCAGCGCCAAGCGCAAGCGACAGGCCAGCGATGCACTCAGCATGCGCTCGGGAAAGACCAGCGCCAGCACACGCAAGGGTATACATCGTCCATTGAATGCCACAGCCACAGATGCCATGTCCGTCAAGTCGAGCGGAGGCCAGAGCAAAATCGCCGGCAGCGAGTACAGCAGTAAAAAGGCCAAGGGCGACATGAAGCAGCGCGGCAAACTGGATCCCTACGCCTACATACCGCTCACGCGGAATACGCTAAACAAACGGTCAGTCAACAGGCCAACAGTCCAACAGTCGATGTACTCTAACCAAAAATAATCATTTTTACCGATTGCAGCAAACGCGCCATGAACTCGCGCAAGTTCAAGAGCACCGTGCGCGACGCTGGCGACGGGGATGGGGGACAAACGAAGGGCATCGGCGGCAGGGGCAGCAGCAGCAACAAGCGTGGGCGTGTCACCAAGAGTTACAAATAGGCGTCAATCAGAGCGGATAAACTGAATCCTGAACGATGTTAAATGTATATAAATATATATATGTATAAATATATATTTATAAATGTATATATATAAATATATATTGTATGAATATATCTATATTTTATATATATTATATTTATATATATTTTATATTTGGCGCAAGAAGCACTCTGAAATGTCAAATGTTAATATTTTATAATTTCCAAATTTTATATACACAAACATTTAGAATAGCAAAAAAAAAAAAAAAAAAAAAACACTGATGTTTTTACGAAATTATAATTTTATTTACAAAGAGTCGTATGTTTTTATAACATATATTTTGAATATCTTATGAAAGTTTGCTTAGTATACAATCTTATATATAGTTTTCACAAGGCATTTTTAATATTACTATTTTCTTTTGTTAATACAAATGAAATATATATATTTATATATTTTGTTTTATTTTGATAGCTTATCCCTGCCTCACATTATATTGTTTTATATGTTAGCAACAGATTAACATTTTATATAAAACTAAGTGGAGCAGTCAACTGTCTCTCGTGGTGCTGTTTGCATAGTTTTTTTTTATCTACATCTCTGATTCCGGCTCCATTATAAAGATATAACGTAATTATTTGCTGCACGTTTTTATTGTAATATTAACTAAGCATACAAGTGAGCATGACTATATTTAGTGCTAAATTAAAGCTAATGAGCCTTACTGAACTAATTAACTTATTATTGGATACAGTCTTCAGCTTTTCATGTAGTCGAAAAACCTTTTGTTCGTTGTTTTTTTGTTTATTTGCTGCGCTGTGTGTACAACTTTTATTTAAGCTGTGTTTATTTTTGGTTTGAGTTGGGCTAATTATTATTATTATTGTCTCATCAGTTGGAGCGCCAGCTGCATTTGACATTGATGTTCTTAGGTGCTTTTGAACTGCTTTTCGATATGCGTGCGCTCCCATTCGGCGCTGGGGTCGAGTCCGCGCATGGTCTCCTCGATGAAGTGCAGCTTGTTGTGCGCATCGATCAGGATGAGCGAATGGGTGCGACTGCCGTAGCCGTGCTCGGCGATGTGCACGTTCAGTGCGCTCAGGCCCTCGCCCCAGCTGGGCGCACGACGCGCCAGCTCCGCGTCGGGCCAGAACTTGTGCTTGTTCTTCAGCAGCTCGAGCAGCTCGCCGCTCAGTTTCTCGACACTCGACTGGCCAAACTCATGCACAATTTGCTCGAATTGCTTGCGGCCGTATTGAACCTTTTCGAATGGACTGTCGGGCAAACTGTTGCCAAATCCGTAGCATTGACCCTGCTCGAATGGCACGAGCGTGGGTGGCACGTTGCTCAGCAGCTTAATTTGAGCCGGTTGCGCATCGGAGCTAACAAAATGAAATAGTTATTAGCAAAATTATCAAATCTCATCTGGAAATTTTCACACAATTTCGTATTTGCTCGAATGCACTACGCGACTGTAACTAAGCGTTGGGACGCCACTGTCAACAGGTAGCGAGACTTACGCACACTGAAACACACATACTTGGATAATAATGCATGTTACAAGGACGTGCAAGTGTGCGTGCATGTGCCTGTTACACTGAGTACTTATCCCCGCCCCGAATCAGCGCGCAGAAGTAACGAACGAAGACAAACAAAAGAGAGGACAAAAAAAAAAAAAAGAAAGATGGCGTAGGTTAACTCGCTCCTTGCTCGCACGATCGCACGATCGCACGTTCGGAGCCCGAGTAAATACGAAGCTCTAGCTCTGCACACACATACATACATACATGCACACACACCCTTGCACTTACCCAATCTCAATGGATACAAAGTTGAATGCACTGTATTTGGTGCAGTCCGCCAGCAAAGTTTGATTATAATTAACAATATTGTGCTCAATGTCCGTTTGACGCACATAGTTGGCCACGATCATGCCGCGTCCTAATAAGAAATGTTCGTTATTTGTTTGGCGTTCTTTGTGTTCTTGGCAGCTGTTCTTGGTATTATTATGCGGTTGCAAAATGTTTTTGTGCGCTTCGAAACAAAAAAATTTTGTGAGTTAAAAGTTGGTGAAGAAAGAATGGAAATTACAATGTTTTTTTTTTTTTTGGGTTAATGGAGCTGAAATGAATGGCTGAACTTTGACTGTATGCGTATGTGAGTGTTTGCGAATGTATGTGTGTGTGCGTGTTGTGTGTGTTGTGTTTACCGACTGCATTGCGTGGCTTTGGCTCGCCAGTTAGATTGAGCAGAGCCCCCACTTTGAAGATGCCCTTCCCGCCGCCAATAGCCAACCAAGTGCCACCCTCACGTCCTGGCTCCAGATCAATGCCTACAAAAAATATAGTAATAATTTTATTAGATGAGCTAGCTGGAAAGTGCATCGTACTCACCGCCATAGACGTGATCGCCAACTGTCCATTTGGCTGCGGTTTGGGTGTCGCGGGCAAAGAACTCATCACGATTTGATGCCAAAATGAGTTTATAGCCATCGGCATTTGGCTGCGAATTGGCATAGAAGAATATGACACACATGCTTGACACTCACTCGAGATTTGACTAGTTTCTGTTCTCTTAATAATAAATGCGCTGCAAAAAGTATCAAGTCAGACCCCCTTTGTTGCTATTGTTTATCAGGAAATTATCGCTGACTCGGAATTATCTTATCCGTGCCACGCTCCCTGATTGAAATTGCCCGTATAAACTTAGCGATGGCACTGCATACAATTTATCCGATATTATACTGAGCAATTTGGTTAATAAATATGTATTGGGCTGTGTAATTAAATCACACTCGCCTGTATTTTGTTGTTTTTCTTACATGTTTTATATTATTTTTGTTTTTGAAACTTGCATTGCCAACTACTGATAAAGTTGCCAGTCAGTCAGATGCTTATCGATGTCAACGAAATTTATCGATAGCTCGCTCCGTTTGGCTTCCTCAGCCCTGGCACATGGTCAACAGTCTGAGATCCGGCAACGCCGCTCAACCAGTTGAATGCAAATGGGCCAGCGTCGTACTAGAATTTGATCAAGTATTTATGTTTTTTTTTCAAGTGCAAAACGTGTGTTAATTTACTAAACGTATACACGGAAAAGTGCATGCTAGGTAGCACAGTAAAAGCATAAAATGCATGAACCGCACACAATATTAGGCCGTAATTTAAACAAATTTCAGACACCCATACCTAAAAACCAAACACACACATACGCGCAACGCGTGCATAAACATATGAGCAAAGCATAGAAAAAAAAAACCAACACAACAATAATAACAATAACGTGAACAGCAAAGCTAGTGAAATAGTGAACAATAATATAATTGATAAAGTATAGAGTGAAGCGATAGAAAGCGAAAGAAGGCAACTAACCAACGGCATTAAAAAGCGAGCCAGGCGCGATTTTCTTCGTCGTTGTCCCTGCGTCAATAGTAAGAGAGAAAAAAAATTGTTACTAAAAATAGCAATAAATAGACAAAACCCCGCAGTCGCTGACGTTTGCTTCTTTCGGACTTTGGGCCTTGCCTCCGTCTTGACAGTTACCGTTAGCCTGTTCGATCAAACGGCTCAAAACATAAAGACAAATACACAAATAAATAACTATAAAGTGAAATTACGCTACATTTCGGTGCATAGTTTTTTTTCGCTTTGTTTTTGTTTTCGTTTTTTTTTTTTTTTGTTTTGTTTCTGTTTTGTGTTTGCTGCATTTGTTTGGACACGAAATAAGAGCAGCAGCAACATCAACAATATCAACAACAACAACAACAACAAATACGGATCAACACAATGCTCTTAAAATTCACGAAAACCAGTGGAGCCGGCGGCGCTGGTTCGGGCACCAGTTCATCGATGCAAGCGACCACAACGTACGCGGTGCGCGGTGGAACAGGTTTGTTGTTGTTTTATTATCTTATTTCTACATTTTGGGACATCATTTTTTGCCCTCGCTTTTACCTATACCTTTAACTTACATTCCAATACAAACATGTATGCACACACACACATGCATATATATATATATATATATATATATATGTATATATATATATATATGTATATATATATATATATGTATATATATATTTATATATGTAAGTATGTAATATTTGTGCGCTTGATTTTTGATAACGGTACTATAATGACAACAATAATAATACTATATATTAGAGTGTACAATTTTAACTAAGAAAATTGTTTGTCGTTTGTTGATTTGTGTATTGGTAGTTTTTTTTCCTTTTTTTTTTCTTATTATGTCAGTGTGGGCGCCTCCAAGAAACCCCAACGCAGTGGCTGTCGTCTATACGCGTTGCACAGTGATTAAAATCAATAGGATTTTCTAAATGGTTTAATTGTTATCGTTGATATACATATTAATTATATGGAAATTGTTATATTGTTATATATGTATATAATTACAGTAGTACAAAAGTGTGATTAATTAAGATAAATAGTGTATGCATTTAACAGATAAAAGTTGATGTCGAGGTATTTAAATATTTGTAATAAAACACGAGCAGTTTATTTATTGAGGCTTGAATTTATTTCTTATTATATTCAAATATTATGGAGAAAATTTTCAAAATAGGGTCCCCGCGAGGGGCATTCATAAAATGAAATTCGCTTAAAAATGATGTTTGATCAATAAAGTTGTCCCACTGTGCGACGGCGACGTTGACAGCACGCTTGTTCGCTTGTTGACTATATTGAGTATGTTAGAGTATTGGTTTCTATATATGTTTGAGTGTGCATATGCACATACATATATGTATGTATGTATACGTATATATATATATTTTTTTTTATTTATATATATATATGTGTGTATATTTATATATATGTGAGTCTATGATTCTGTTGGCTGGGTAAGGTTGTTTGCGTAGCTTTTGCGTAGGCCACTCGGTACACGTGGCAACCACAAAAACAACAACCAACAAAATAAACATGCAACAGATCGATCATGATATACCCTGCACGTGGAACTAAACAAATAAAACACAAATAAAAATAAAAAATATAAATATAAATATAAATATAAATATAAATATAAATATAAATATAAATATAAATATAAATATAAATATAAATATAAATATAAATATAAATATAAATATAAATATAAATATAAATATAAATATAAATATAAATATAAATATAAATATAAATATAAATATAAATATAAATATAAATATAAATATAAATATAAATATAAATATAAATATAAATATAAATATAAATATAAATATAAATATAAATATAAATATAAATATAAATATAAATATAAATATAAATATAAATATAAATATAAATATAAATATAAATATAAATATAAATATAAATATAAATATAAATATAAATATAAATATAAATATAAATATAAATATAAATATTAATATATATATACATAATTAATTAATTAAAAATAAATATATAAATATATACCTCAAATTGCTTTAAATACAGGGTATGTCTGTATAGAGTAGCAACAATTATTGCAAGACCCTTGTCGCTGTATTGATTAAAAAGCATAATAATGGCTCATAAGGATCCTTTGGTGCTGCCACTTAACGATGACTGTCGATTCGAGTGTATTGTTTTTTGTGTACTTTGTGCTCGGATACCGTGAGTACGGTAGTCAGTGTCCTGTGCCTGTGTCTGTCTGTATCCTTTGTCTGTGGACATTCCGCTCCTCGGTGCTATTCGACAATGTTTGCCAATGTTCATTTAATAGAATTTAATAGTGTCTACAAGGCCGCACCAGGCGGGGCAACCACCTGATGCGCTTCCACTCGCTGTGCTTGACAACAGCGATGTTAGCTAATACAAGGCAAGACAATATAAGACACCCCCCACCTACTGCAGTCCACTTTCATCTCAGCCTTAAGCTTCGATGCGTGTTTAATTCACTGAGTGTCACGGTTTCTTATTAATCTGTTATCCGATCAGCATTAAGTGAATTGATTTTATTATTAAGCTAACATTCCTTTTAAATGTGAAATGTAAAATGTATTTATATGATTTTATCACTTTAGATATATATAAATACAGAGATTTATCTAAAATTTTATGTCTTTCACGATAGGCTTTATTTTTTGTGCCAGTTGAGATACTGGTTATTTTGAAAGTTATTATTATTAGCTATACTTTTCTGATATAAATAACTTTTAATTCCATTTGTATTGAAAATGTGAAAATGTATCCCTTTCAATGAGAAGACGTGTTAAATGCTATGCAGCTTATGCATCTCGTATCAGAATCAAAAACTGAGCTAATCTAGCAGTCATAATACATAATCCTTAGCTTCTGCATTAAAAATATATCGAAGATAGGTTTTTTTTTTTTTTTTAAATATATATTGCATTTTTTTAAATATATAAATCAATATGAAATATAAATAAATATACATATGTCTAGAAATATATCAGTTACCCAGAACTCAGAAAGAACCTTCCTCATACACCCCAAGATCGAAGCACAACATGCTTGAGCTGCATGTTAGATTATTGTGCATTAGAATGCTTGAAGCTATGGCTCTTCGTGTGGTTCAGGGCATCTCTTAGTCGAACACTATATCAGCTAGAACGCCCAATGATAACCTGTGAAGCACATGCAAAAATCCTTAGTTGAAATCTATCTTGTTTCCGCCTTGCAGGGGAATTTTCTGGACATGTTTTCTATAATTGTGATATATGCAGAGTCATTATTCATATATATGTATAAAAAAAAATAACTTTTTGAACTGGTTCAGAATTTAACTATATTTCACTTGAGTCACACTCTATATTTTGTTTTAACTTCTGCATTACGTTTACACTGTCTTTAACACGTTCCCTATGTTCCACTCTCCTCGCTCTCCCTCTCTCTCACTCTATCTGCCCGCCTGTCTCATTCTTTTAGGTCTCGTGATTTGAGGTAGTCAGCAATTGTCGACGACAAGTTCGCCTTCATAGTCTGTCATCTGCTTACCGCCAATAGCCCCGCCCCCGACGCTGACTATATCAATGCAATTTTCTGCTCGCTAGATTTGTTAATGATCGAGGGGCGTTGTCGCGACTTTGTTTTTCAGGTTATATTGGTATGCAAAGCTACAGCCCATAAAGTCACAACATCTTAACGTAACATACACACATGAACGACTAGCAATACCCTGTTAAGTGGCTAAATATATATATATTTATATATATATATATATAGAAATTGAAAAAAAAATACATATTTCCAATTTGTATTTAATAAAAATATTAACTGTAATATTTATAGATAATATATTTGTATTATTTTATTTACACTATTTTGCTGTGCTGAGCATTTGAAGAGAGTATTATGCAGTCGTGTCGCTTAAGTGTTTTGTGTGCTCTGACCTGCTGTTCTTTAACTTCTACATATGATTATATATCTTGACATATATATGGAAGTATGTATATATGATTTTTTTTTTTTTTTTGGCGAGCCCACCTCAATCAAATTGCTGTTGTGGCGTTTACAGCCAGACGAGCGAATAGCTCAGACATCAGACATCAGACATCAGCATATGGGGAGTCGACAGTGCATTCATTATTAGATATTCGTATTGTCTAACCACATGCAAGTGTTATTGTTGTTGTTGTTGCTATATTTACACCCCCTAACCGCACTCAACCCTTTCTAAGTCGACGAATGGCCGGAGTCAGCGTCAAAACAAAATGATTAGTGCTTATTGTTGTTGTTGTTATTTTTTTTGTTTGCTATTGGGTTTTACCTAGTGCTCGCTTTAAATTAATTAAATACTCTACGTTTTTTTTTTTTTTTGCTTTTATTCATTAACTTTATGTCTCTCTTTGTGTGTGTTTGCCCGAATGAGTGTCTGCTGCGTTTTATGAGTCAATATAGCAGAATTTTTTCATATGAAATATTTCAAAATAAATTGTCATGCTAAGGCAGTCAGAATATATGTGTTTATATGTGTAGGGTGTTTAGCTAAGTGTATGTAGGTGTGTATGTGTTTTATATTTTAACAGTTTTTTGTTGAAAGTGGGCTAAAATATATATACAGTTGCTGAAGGCAGACAAATACAAAAACATCAGCGCCAATAAAATGTAATGAGCATCTTTATGGCGATCACATAAAGCGAATTTAGTGCATTTGTATTCGTATATATATAGATTGCCATCGATAAACGAGTCGAAATGTGGCCCAAAGGAGAGAGAAATGAATGAATAAAGAGAAAAATACTTAAATCTATTTAAGGCAATTAATTTATATTAGTTTTAACTAATGCATATCTCAATTCTGAATGGAAGGACATGGGTATAAAATACACGTGAACAAAATAAAAATATGTAATTTTATTTAAAAATTAAACAAAATTCAAAGTTTTAGTTTTGGGTTTCATATTTCATGGATTGTAATCTTATTATTAGAGCAAACGTTTTGAAGTCCCTGTTAATTGTCTTAAGTGTGGCTCAGGACTTCAGTTTGTAGTAGTAGCTACGTTTTTTTTTTACCTCTCACATCTATCAAACAATTAATTTCTTAAGCCACAAAAGTGAACTGACGTGAATTGAAAGTCATTAAATATATATCCACATCTTAACATGGCAAAAAGAAGGCAATTAACATAGCAACGTTTTTTTTTCAATTAATGAAGACTTTATTCAGTTTTGAAAGCTATTAAAAAATCATTATTTCACGCAAATAAAACTGAAAATATTTGTTTAAAATATTTCAATATGGAAGACTGTCTTAAAGTATTAACTTCTATAGTTAGCTGAATTTTGTGATTACAATAAAAAACCTTTATAAATGTATATTATATAAATTATAATTAATTATTTTATAATAAATTATAATTCATAGTATTTTCTATATCTCTTCTCTAGAGTAGAACAAAATTAAAGTGCTTGAAAGATTGTCTCAGCTCGGCTCGTGCCTGAGCTTGGGGTAGCTGGTTAGTTGGGGAAGGGGGAGTAGCAGGCGAGTTGATCGCACTTAATTGTCTTACTTTGGAGTTTGTGGCTAAATTATTGCGTGATCGTTTGGAAATAATACTATTTGTTGTCGTTATTCCACATGAGCGATAAATTCCATTACATTGCCCGATTATTATATGCCATAGTCAGCAGCAGCAATAGTAAGAGCAACAAACAACTGTCTAAGGTCAAAACGCAACACTGCAAAATGTTTCTTGGAAATTAATCGGCGTCAGAGAACGGCGAGTGCACCCGCCTCTTCTCTACACCCCTTTTCTGTCTCTTTCTCTCTGTACCACTTTTTATCCGTGTCTATTACTAAAGGCAATTGACTGTTATTGACGGAGTGGTGTACGGATTGGATGCCCCGGAAATGCCGCAAGTGAAAAAGTTAAACGAGCAGTTAAACACACATTGTCATCGGGCGATCGATGCCGGTTTGTGACTCCCCATATAGCCGGTTTTATATCATTTATTTCCAGTTATATTGTTAGGGTATTAGAGCTAAATCGTAAAGTTTGTGCCCGATTTAAGTGCAATATTCATCTGCCTCGTGTTAGTAGTTAAGCAAATCCTTTGCAAATGCAGTAAAAAAAAAGTTGTTTATAAATAAGAAAATAATCTATAAATAAAACTAATAATAGTCAAATATAGTAAAATTTTACTAAAATTTCAATTAAATATAAATTATATTAATTATAATTAATTTTATTTTATAATTAATATTTTGAATTTTTTCTCAATTTGAATTTTTCTTTGCTCGCTTAGAACCGTATCTATATATTATTCTTGAATCTTCTAAGGCTATAGACCTCGCAACGGAAGTTGTAAGCTGTTTGACGTCAATTGTGAGCAATCGACACTGCGGTGTTAATTTTTTAAAATTCATTTATTATTTTATTAATCAAATAAAAACGATTTGAATTTAGATGCGAACTCTCTATATTAAATTATTATGTGGCTAGGTGGCTAGCTGAGATGAGGGCAACTAACACGATATACCATAAAGAGCTAAAGAACTGTTAATATACAATTTCAAACACCCTGCAAACATTCAGATCTGAACTAGGATTTTTTTTAAAGAATTTGGTTTTTATTGTTAACCTGTTAAAAAATAATTAATTAAAAATTAAAAAATAATATATTAATTACAATTATGCCATATAAAATTATTGCTATTTATACTCGCCTAGTATGAATAATTCTATTTTAATTTAAATAAATTTTGTAAAAACTAAATTAATATTTGGAATTATAATCAATGATATTTTTATAGACTTTAGTTAGATAATTTTTGGTTAGATAAGTTATATGATTTTCGGGTTACCCAAATGTAAGTATATTTTATCAATAAAACGGATAATAGATAGTTATAGGAGCGAGAGCACTTATGATAATATATTACCTTTACCTTCTGGAGGAGCTATATATATCTTCTATTTGACATGATTCCACTATTGCTGCTGTAAATGTTTCAGTTCCCGAAGTATTCCCCCGTCGACATGACAACTTTAGTAGTAATTTTGACGTATAGCTACAAATTGAGAATTCAAAACAAAAAATGCAAAAATAGCAACAAATCGAGCCGTAGCCCAGCCTTCAATAAATATAAAATCGAGCCCTGCCCCAAACGGGGGACTGCGGCATCCACCTGAGAGACTGATGTTGTGCAAACAAACGACAAATGACAAAACGAAAAGCTGAGCCGCGTTGTCAACGGCTCTCACTAACACTGCTATTTAGGCTATCTGGAATGGCTCACTGCCAGCTATTTAGATATTCCCAAGTTATTATTATTATTATTTTTTGCTGATTATTCGTGATTGCTCTCTGAAAGTGGTTTCGTAACTATGTCTTTATTATCGATAGAGTTCTGATTGGGCAACAGCCTCATAAATTAGTTTTATCCAATCAATATATAGCTGTTTCAAATCGCTGATCATAATTTTTTTATCATTAAATGTGCAAGTCATCGAGCGAGACGTTTTTGACGCCGCAAAGCAAAACATTTATAATATATATATAATATATTTTTGATCATGATAATCGATTTAAGCTGTCTCTGTCTATACCTATATGTAAGTACATCTGGAGAAGTATTGTATCTATGCTCTGTAAATCAAATTTGCTGGATATAATCGATATTCTTTTTTTATTTTTTGCCATATCGAGCTTGAGATATATTTATATTCAGACTTTTATTAAAGTAAGATTGAATGGTATGAAATTTCCCATTTTGGTATGCCAAAATTGTAGAAAGCAGTGTTTATTGCATAGGGTATCGTCTAGGCGGACAGTTTCGAGCGGAGCACCTCTAATGTGTTTTTTTATCGTCTTTTTAATATCGAACAGAAAAAAAAAAGATCACGTGACGCTTAATGTGGGTGTGTTTCATCTAGCAAAAATCGGTAAAACTGATTAATGGACATTTATTATGCCTACAGTATGTACATATGTAGATATATGGATACATACCTACATATATACACCTATGTTATAATACATATTGATAAACACGCGCATGAATGTTTGTTCCATTCCTTAATATTGACGTGCTAAACGAACCAATTTTTGTTGTTGTATTCCATTCATCTAACAAATAATCTAAGCACGCCCCCTTAGGCAAATTTGCTGTTACCCTTAGTCGAATTGCAATAATGTATAATGTCTTGTGTCAAGATGTATGTAACTGACAGAAGTGGGCGTGGTTTATATAGAGTAACAATCACAGAGTGCATCTATAGGTCTTGGGATGTCTCTAAAAAATAATCAAAATTGCAGAGAGCAAAATAAAAAGCGCAAACATAAGGCAAAAGATCTGGACAAAAATATTTATAAATAAAAAGATTTTGATTTTTATAATTAACCTGAGATTTTAAGATAGTTATAATTAGTTGGCACGCACTAGTTGTATTTTGTTTGTTTCTTGTTTGTGTTATGCGAATTGTGAGCTATGATTATCCTATTATAATCGGGACATGGCATTATCAGTTTACTGCCAGCTCTTGGCACCTGTGTTTTATTTTGTTTTATTTTGATGACTCAACACACAGAAATGTCACAGAAAGAGGTGCAAATTAAATTTTAATGGCCATCTAATTTGTTGGCATATACAACAACAACAATATAATAATAAGTCCAGCAGGTAAAGCTCATTGCTGATCTCTCGTTCTCAGTTCACGCACTTGTTGTCTCTATCGTTCGTCTACTCTCGCCATTCACCGTCTCTATTGCTCTTGCGCTCTTCTCGTCTTTACAATAATTTTCTGCGTCGTCTTTTTGCGTTCTACATATTTTCTTATATTTGTTTACAATTCAAACACTCACACACACACAGTAGTTGTTTTTTTTTTATGCGCAAGCGCCACAAAAAAATTAACAATAACAAAAGCAAATGGCAATAATAATGAAACGCGCTCTCAAGGTTGCAAAACTTTGTTGCTAATTTTTCATTCAGTCAAACATCAGTCGAATAGACGCCTTGAATCAAATTCTTTAAAATCATATTTAATTTTGAATTTAGAACTATCTCAGCTAATGTACATATAGATATATAACATAACATTAACATAACATAGTATTAACATAGATACTTGGCATACTCTTATGCAGAGGTCCTGACGTGACATATACTGGGCATATCCTGCACCTTGATGTATTTAAAATCTGTTACTTGAATTAGTATTCAAGTTGCATATTAAAATCAAATTTAATTCATTCTTTCTTCTAATTTTTAAGTTTTCATATTCGAATGAGCTAAGAAGAAAGCAGCTTGGATTCATATGTCTTAAGAAAATTTAAAAAAATCTACTGGAAATGCAATGGAGCTTGTTAAAAGAAGTGCGATTTCTATGTATAGATATATAGGCTATAAAATGCTGCTTAAAACATTGGGCCAAAAAATGTCTATATATACCTAAATATATATATATATATATATATATATATAAATATATATGTATATATATATATATATATATATATATATATATATATATATATATATATATATTTATATATAATTAAAATATTTTTAATCAAACTGTAGCAGAAACTATAATGATTTGGAATTGTTATAAAAAACTTTATAGCTCATCAAATTTAATATAAATTTATGTTTTATGTTTTCATGTCAACATTTTAATTTTCATACGAAATATAAAAATCTCGCTTTCAATTCATCAAAGTGAGTATGTGTGTGTGTGTGTGTGTGTGTTTGTGTCTTTTGAATCAAATCAAATATGTTTGTATTCAATATTATTTATTGTCGTGCAGTTTGCAATTGAATCTAACTTGTTCGTATTTATTTGGCTTGATTGATTGATTGACGCCAATTCAAGTCTGGCCCAAAGTGCAGCTTATGCTAAATGATAACCGAATATTGAATACCCAATACTTGCTCGCCAAAAAATTCAAAAATTGTTTTTAAAAAATAAATATTTGACGATAGTTAAAATTTAAATAATATAATATAAGCTTAATATTATAGCAAGTATTTTTAGCAATATTCGAGATTTTTTTGAAAAATGTTTATTATATATGCGTTCACTTCAAACCAATATACCCCTTCTGCATCGACAATACACATAACATACAGATAGTAGCATTAAGAGCGATACCGAACGCGGTTTCAGAGTCGCATGAGAGCGTCACGTGACAGAAACCAAAAAGAAGAAACGAAACAAATGTAATAATAAATGAACAACAGCAACAACAAACACAATGGCAATCAGCAGCGACAAGACAATCAAAACAACAACAATTAAAAAAAGTTAGAGCAGTCTGTAGTAGTTAAACATGTTTCTTGTTGTCTTTTGTCACATTTGTCACTGTGGCGCGCGTAGCTTCTAGCTCGTTTGACAGTTTGATTCTGATTTGCAAATGTACGTCATAGTTGTAGTTATCTCATGCTATCCCATCCCATCCCATGCCATCCCAATCCATCCCGTTCCATCCCATTCTATCCCATTCCATCTCAGTCATCACACATCTATTTCGTGATGAGATCGCGATCGGACATGGAGAGCACAAAATAGTACTTTACTCACTTCTCATAGCTGAAATGTAAACAAAATCTTATCAATTTTAGTCGTTGTCGGTCGTCGTTCGAGTCCAACTGGCTCACAGCTCACAGCTCACGCCCAACTCATAAAGATACGAATACACTACATATATATTTGCATACATGTATACGTAGATGTACATACATGAATACATCAATACATATGCATAAGTACTTATACACAATTGAGGTTTGTCTCGCTCCCTGTCATTTGCCATTTACCGTCTAGCTAATTTCACAATGTATCGCGAAATTCAAACAAAGTTCGAATACATATATATATATATATTTTATTTATTTTTTTGTGTATATATATGTATACATTATATATTCAAAAACGTATAGAGAGAATTCAATTCGTTTCTATGCTTTGCACTTAATTAGATTGAAATATTCAATTTTGGTAATCAGTCTACGTTTCAGGCTATTAATAAATATTAAAAATAAAAAACATTTCTATTAAGAATTAAAAACAAAAAAAAAAAAAATGGTATCACTGCGAATCTAAATGAATATGTTTAATGTTTATACAACGGCTTGTCTAACAATTCGTTTAATCACAAATTAATTGAAACTTTTGTTAGTCATATACATATATGTTGAAAATTCTAATAAAATTAAGATAACATAATTTGGGCATTTATATAGAAAAGAAACTCCTATGGATATAACGTACTCAGCTGTTCTTTATATCATGTATGAGAATATTGTATAGTATTAATTTGCAAATTTATTGATTTACTAAGTTACCAGCTTTTATCAATTTATACACAAGACATATCTTCACAGACATCTTTAGCATCAAATAGCATCCAGCGAAAAAAGTTTTTTTTTCGCTAGGAATCGAACTAACACTTCATTGTTGGCCTATGAATAGGGTAAAATCGAACCATTTGATTCCCACTATAAATGTCTTAAGGGCAGAACAAGTTTTGCCAGACAATGCCAATTGACAATGATCCTCTAAAAGTTTACAAAATCCTAATAAAATATCAACAAAATCTCACGAGTTTCATATTGATTTTATTGATTATCATAAAAAAGGACATTTGCAGCTATTAATGGCAAGAAATGTTTGTAATAAGCTCTTTTTGTGTAGCATTCTTTTCAAGTTCATTCATTGAATTTATATAGGATTTAGATATGATTATATTATGTTTGTTTGCTGGCGGGGACTCTATTTGTGAGCCACACGGAACGCACCGACGATTTCCCAATAAAATCTTATCAGATTTAATGATTAGTTTTTTGCTTTAAAGCATTTGTCGGCGCTTGTCATACTTGTTCGCAGGGCGAGTAGAGTATATTGGTTTTACTGCATGTCAGTTTTGTATTTTCAATTAGAAGGTTTCAACAGTTTCTATAACTTTTACAATATATATTTATATTTATATAAAACTATAAGTTTTAGACTTTCTCTAGTTGTCTTTATTTAGTATGTATTGTGGGCGTGGCAAGCAAAATTATATCATCTCAGTAGATCTGTAGGTCTATAAATGAAGAGTTAATATTGATATATCATTGAGCCCTGAGCGCGTATTGCGCAGTCGGTAGCATCCGACTTCGGCATTTTTATTTGTTACGAATCGTTTTCGTTTTCGTCACACTTGCTACAAGTTCGGCGTACGCCAAACGTTACAAGTCTGATGTCAATGCCATAGTCAAATAAAACTATTCACACACAGGCACACTTACAACACACGTACAGAAACACGCTTAGGCAGCGCTAGACACACTTATACAAACACGAAATTTGTGCCTCAAGGCGGACAGCATAATAATAATCTCTCGCTCCGACTACATGAATTGATAAAGGCGAATTATTTATAAAAACTACAACCAGAATTCGACAAGCCGAAGTAGTTAAAACCAGTTGAATTTCGTGTAGTTCGGCGATTGGGCATACCCTCCTATAGAATTTTTTCTTTTTTTTTTTTTTTTTTTTTTGACACTTGATTAGCTCTAAAAAAAAAATAAAAAAAAAAAAAAACAATATAAATAAATAAATAATTCGGTTCTAGTCGGGAGAGCACGACCATACAGGCGTTTTAGCCAGAGCTCTTATCTATATCACTCACTTAGCGGCTTTTAGTCTATTGTTTATATTGATCTGATATAAATATAGGATAGATGAATAGATCTATTAATCCAAATGCTTGGACTTCCTAGGAACATAAAGATATTTTTTTTTAAGATTATGCTAGATTATATTAAGCAATTATATTAAACAATTTTATATATTAATTTAAGAATATTGAAATAAGGTTATATATTTGCTTCCTTTCTGTGAATTTGAATTATACTACTATAATTATATGCTATATATAATACTAATATATCAATAGATCTTTGTGTACATCTGGTTTACGTATACCCATATGTCATGAAATACATTCATAACATAAATTATTATAATGATACATACGTCACTTCACATTTGACATTATTCTACATTATATATATTCACAATCTATTTGAATTTTACTCGTGAGTTTGGCTTCTTTTTTTTTGTGGATTGTGCAAGAAATGTTTCTCACTTAATTTGAAGCTTACTTCGATCAAGTTTTGGGCTTATCAGTTTTAGTATGCGAACTAAATTTATTTAAGTTTTTTTTTTTTTTTTTTTTTTTTTGAATTTTCTGAGGTCACATCAACAACACGTGATGCAAGTGACGGCTGAGTGAGCATCTGTCAGATAGCCCGGAAGTAGGCCCAACCAGAACCACAGCATAATCGCCTTAAGCACACACACGTTTCAGTGTGTGTATTGTTATTCAAGCTCAGAGATTGTATTATGTATTAAATAAACGAAATTAGAACAAGTGCGACATATTTTTGCTCTCATACCCTATACGATTTGGACACAAATATCCGATCTCATTACAAACGATCAATATTAAATTGAAATATTTTCCGATTGCACCTAATTCTTTCGATATCATATTACAAAGCTTTAATTTCTATAAACCAATATAATATAAAAAGCTATTAATATTAAGCATAAAATTACTTTTGAGCCGTAGGCAATGCTTAAAAGTTTGCTGGGTATTCCTAAGTGCGTCATGAGCTACCAACTGCCATTTATGTGTCTCTCTCTCTCGCTCTATATGCATATATATGTATATAACGTATATTTATATTTGTTGGCTTGCTTATCACATTTTATGATCGCATTTACCGGCCCATCCTGACTAGTGTCAAAATAAGATTATTAGATTGCTTAGCAGTTGGGGGTAAAGCACCGTCTGTGCGTGCTGACGTTTGAGGTAGCTGACGATGGTTTATCAGATGCAAAACCTTCAAAAGGAAAACAAATAAGTGTGCTCTAGACGGCAGTGCCCGACTAGCAAATACACTGAACCCTGGCCAATCAGCTTTTACGCTTTTATGCATATAACACACACACACACACACACGTAGGCACACGATTACTGCGCACTTTGGGCAGCTTGAGCTGCACTGTGGACTTTACTATAGGAAATTAATTGACGAATAACTAATCAAATTTATAGAGCGTGATAATGGCATACATATGTGTCTATTGGCTCTCTATTGTAAATTGTTTTTTTTTTTTTCGGACTTGGGGAATGAGGAGGTGGTAACCAAAATTAAAAATATTCAAAGAATAGTAAACCAAAAAAGTATCGATTTTTATCGACAATAAGAAAAATGTATAGGTTATTAAGAAACCCGATATGTTCTTAGCTTATATTTAAGCTTTCAAATCTCTGAGTTTTATAGTTTACAAGAGTCACATATATATATATATATATATTAAATATAATATACTTTCGAGTGTATATTTGTCACGCCTACTTCTGTCTGTCACATACTACGACACAAAACCAATTCGCCCCGAATTCCCATTTTCAATGTGTTCAAGGCATAAAAGTCAGCTGAATGAAACGTGCAACTCAACGAGGCGATATGAAGATAAAGTTAAGGTAATTTCATTTTACCTAGATGTGTGTGCTTTGGCAAGAAACGAATTTCAATTGTGCTTTAGTCAATAGTAAAGGTCGAATCCTGAGGTGTGAAACAGGCACTGATGCACATATGGCGCTCTTTGTGTATTGTATCGTATCGTATCAAAATGATGGCAATATTTGAGCAATCGCTTTTAAATTCTCATGTAGTCGATAATGAAGTCAATGGCAATGGTGGCCAGTGAAATTTGTCGATTAGGCTTGCTTGCAAATTGACAAGGGTAGCATAAATGGAATAGCTATCAATTACCAAATTTAATTTGCAATGTCTAGCCGTCAGTTAACAGACGGACAGCGCGTGCGCGACATTTCCCAAACCGCAACGCAACAGTTCTGCTTGCGTCGCCAGCGAACGTCACTGTTATCTGCGCTGTTATTGTTCTTGTCTTTATAGTCGTCGTCTGTGTCTGTTCATGCGTTTGACAGATGACTGAGTCGGCAATGGCGGAGGCATACGTTTTCTTTGTCTGGTTGTTGTACGTAATCATACCCTGTACCCCGCAAAACGGGTATATTTGGTTTTCGTATTTAACAACTGATCGGTAAGTTGCGTTGAGTCCGCAGTTGATAAAACTGTAAAAGCCTTTCGAATGTTAAACAGTGAATTTTCATTTTTGAATATCTAACTGTTCACTACTTCAGTTATTAATGAAATATTGTATTTTTTTTTGCTGAATTTTTGTAAATTATTCTTCGGCTATCGACATATAGAAGCCGTTCCCAACTTAAACCAGTTAACTACTGCATAAATTAACGCACTTTCCATACATTTCATAGATGCAGAGATTAATATCTCAGCTGGGTGCTGAGTATCCTCAAGTCACGCCGTCTTTAATTGCACTCCATAGTGGCACAGTGAGGCTATAATTGTATCGCCGAGCGGCAAAATAATTACAACAAATTAAAGCAAATTAATATAATCTTGTGATTGTCGAACTTGTTGTTTATTCTAAAATGAAAAAAAAAAAAAAGGTTTGCAATATAGATATCTATCAGACATTTTATGATCAATAATTGCGCGTAAATGCCCGAAACGAAATCCGAAATGTGGATCCATAAAACCTATTCAATAACAAAAAATTAAATGCCTATATACACATTGTTCAAATAGTCTGATATACGTATCGAAAATATGTGTATATATATATCTATATATTTTAAATTTTTAATTTTTCCTTTGTTAGCTTTGAATTTATTGTTGCTTTTATTGTTGCTGTTCAAACAAAAATATTTACATCAAATGCATCGAAATTTTTTGGCATTTTTCTTTGATACATTTTATGGCACATTATTTATCATTTGTTCCATATACCCTATACCGAAAGAAATGGGTCGATTTAATGGCAAATTGATTTTGCAAATATCTTTAAAATATCAAACAATTACTTTAAAATTAAAAAAATAAAAAAGAGAACAACTTTGCGAAAACAATTTAATAAAAATAATTATAGCAATTTTATGGCAACGTTAAAAATGTACCGTAAATGAATAATATACATATTTAGTGAATAAACCACAATTTTATTTCCGGATAAAAATTCTTAAGTTTCATTTGTATTTTCGTTTCTGTAATAAGAAAATAAATAAGAAATACGAAAAAAAAAACATGTGGACAAAATATTTTCAACATTCTTTGGACTTGCGGTTCGTATCTTGTGCTGTTTGAGTTATTTTAGGTTATGATATTGGTTTTGGGTTCATATTTGTATTTAGTGTTAGCGTCTGTCGTATCGGATCGTTTGGGGACCCGCAGTTGTACGTATGCAGATGTCATACCGTATAAAGTCCACGATGCGTACGTTAATCGAAATTTAAAATGAATCGTATGAAATCGTGATTGGGCATTTAACATTATTAAGATTTTAAACTCGTTGTATGCACAGACATATATAATACTTATATACAACACTGTTCAGCACACACATTGGCTGTGTGAAATACTTTGAGGCATTAAGATTGAATGAAAATAGGGCCAAAACGGACATTGATTGTGTGGCTTAGATCGAACGGGTTCAAAGCGAGCCAAAACGCAAAAGAAATCACAGAGAAAAATAAAAACAACTGACGTATACACGGTATACAAAGAGTACAGTTTAATAGTATGCCAAAATGTATATATATTTTTATTCAATTTAATGTTTTTATACTCGTTCACGCGCTGAATAGAGTATATTGGTTTTATGCAATATGCAGCCATGAATCTTCATCACTTTGATTGAACTTTATCGAGAATTTCAAAACTATATGCTCTACAATTTTACATGCATATGTAATACATTCCCATTTTTGTCTCTCTTAGATCTATCTACAATAAATTTAACACCCAAATATGTATTGAAATTAAAAACTTTGCAATTTTATATTTATTTATAATAATTTTTCCTGTCTAGTCTTAAGCCAAATTGACACACATTTCACAGAAGTCTAACATGTTTAATATGGTTTGATCGTTCAAGATTTAGATATTTATAAGACTCTTCTTTTTGGATATTCCATTTTCAGGTATTTTAAGGATAGTTTTTAGGGCGTGACAATTGAGGATCGGTTAATTAAATTGGAGCAGGTTCATTAGAGTTGAGTTGCTTGTAATGCGCCTCGTTTCTGATACCGATGCCCGCACAATATGCACCAGCCTAGCTATGTCCATGCCCATGTCCACTTCCTATAGGCCATTACCGATCTCATATGTATGTATAATTTATAACATTTTTTGTGACAGATGATCATCGCTGATGATTACAGTTGTCGCATTTTCGTGTACTTTTGATTGTAATTTTGCTCCTGCTGATGCTGTTGTTGTTGTGATTGTTGTTGTCATTGTATTTACCCATGAATGTATTATATTATACCCTACTTGGCAAATGCGTGGCGAGCCAATCTAACTAACTAGTACAACGACAGAAGATTAAACAGCAAAAATCTGAGATGGGTTCAAGGTTAAAACCTGTACTTATTAACACGGTTTATTGTACTTTTGTAAACTGCAAGCAAAAAAATAAAATAAATATTAAAAAAAAAAAAAAAAAAATAATAATAATAACAACAACAACAACTACAAAAAACAATAAAAAACTGAATTAACCCCCAAGAACATTGGCGTCTATAATTATTTATACGATGTTTCATTTGTTTTGGAATTTTTCCATTTTTTCAATTTATTTGTTGTTTTTTGTTTTATATCATAACAGGCCTGATATCAAGCAACTAATAACCAAAATTAGGGCTTATATTCGAAACCTATTGATTTGAATGATGCATGGTGTTTGTTAAAATGCATTTATTAATGGCTTATATTGTTCAATAAATTTTAATTGTTCTAAAGAGTATATCTAGCTGGTAAAGTCAGTTAAGCTTAATGAATACAATTTAAATTTTATTCATTTTTATATATGAAATTTTAGGAAGCCCCATTTTCTTGTTATTTGCTTACATTACTAAAGCTTGAACTCAGCCTGAATCTTGTTCATGACTTTAAAGCGTTTGGCAAATTAAGTCAGTTATATATATATATATATATCATTTAAAGATACAAATCCTATATATGATACAGTGTAATACTTTGAGTATTTCGAACCGCTTTACATATTCAATTATTTATCATAAACTGTAATATCTGGCTAAGAAGAATTCATCCAAACGTAGTTTCTTATCTAAAAAATAAATAACTTTAGATTTTGTATTAGCATCAAAATAGATTTGATACAATTCACACGTCAATATCAAAATAGGCTTTAAATTCACTTTAAGGTGGAAAGCCGACTCGTGTCTAACGCTAGATACTGAAATTCTGATCCATTAGAACTAACATAAAATACCAATATACTCTTTTTGCACATGGTAAACGAGCATACGTGTTTAAATGTTCGTTTTTAGTGCCAAGAATTAATTGTTTAAATAAGCTAATTCATTGTCGGTCAACGCTGCGTATGCGTTACATTTTCGTATCAAAACAAGTGACTCTAACGTTCGTCCGCTAGTGGCGCTGGCACTTGATGTTTTTGACGCGCGCATTTATTTTCTTTTTTTCTATTTTTTAACACTCTACACTCATTTTGAACGCTGTCCCCCAAAAACGGTCTCATTATCACGATAATAATGACGACAGGGACAGTGAACGTTGATTGTGATAATGATTGAGGTGCGCGGCTGTGGTTGCGGCTGTGGCTGCGGCTGTGGCTGCGGCTGTGGCTGCGGCTGCGGCTGCGGCTATGGCTGCTGCGGCGACTGCTACTGTTAGCTGATTATAATTTACATGTGTTGTATTTATTTAGTTACGCGCTATTTTCCTGTTTCTGTTTGCTCATATTATTTGTGCCGAACGAAATGATATTTCGGCTTGCATTGTCGAGCCCCAAAGAGCCACTATCAATTGTATCCCAAGCGAAAGTTCTTTCAACGAATTAAATACTCTAGCCGCTTAGGATATTATGATGCTGCCAGGCGGCGCAACGCATTGTGTGTGGGCGTGTGATCTATATATTCTATATGTATGTATACATAGACATATGTATAACTATACACATACACACATGCATATACATTACTATAGCCTATGAACTTGCAAGCTCTCATAGTGCATTTTGTCTGCAAGGGTATTTAGGTGTCGGCATATCAAAGTTAAATTGTTGTTCTTGCTTTTCGTCAATTTTCGAGCATTTCTTGTGCGCCCAACGAAACGGCCAATAAGAATTCAACACCATAACTGTAGTTGTGTTACTGTTACCAGATCTGACGCTTTTTTTTTTCTTTTTCTTTCTTTCTATTCTGTGTTTTGCTTTTGTCGTGCTGTTCAGAGGCGTGAAGCGTGCTCACACTGTGAACAGTCAAATTTGAAGCTCTACGCACCACAGTTTACACATGGATAACACACGCACGCATGCATTTGTATGTGTGATAATATGTTATATACATATGCATGCACAAATGTGCATAGTCATTGTAGTATACTGGATATAGGCCATGCAGAAGGATCTTACATTGCGTTTTTAACTCTTGAAAATTTGCGTGTTTTGCGGTTTTTATTTGTTTTTTTTTTTTCGTCTTTAATTGAAATTGATATTGATTATTGTTTTACCGTCGATACTATGCGCTGACCGAATGCTTCTTTTCTATTTAATGTTGTTTATTTTGTATTCTTTTTTTTTCATTTTTTTTTTTTTTTTTTTTTTTACTTTATTAATTTGTGCTTGCAATCCGAAGCCAAATGCGAATCACAGTGTGAGCGACGATGCGCGCGCGCGTTCCGCTCACAAATACATTGAAATCAATTAAACCCGTTGTCGTCATCGTTGGCGCTGGCAGCAGCGATTCTCGTCTCAAGCACGAGCGGCGGCCACGCATACACTTGTTATTATTGTTGCTATTGCTGTTGCTCTCGCACTTGTTGTTTGCTCTCTCACGGTGATCTCTGCGACGCAGCAGCAGCAGCGGTGGCGGTGGCGGCGGCAGCGACAGCGGCGACGGCAACAGCGACGGCATTCGACACCAAGCAATGGGCCAGGCATCATTACGGCTTGTCGTTCTTTAGGATTTTAGTTCATCGATCTCAGCGTAAGTGCTCGCAACACGTCGCTCGACGCTTTGACGCTCCCGTCTACGGTTAAACGGCAAAAGCTTAATTTTTTTTTTCTTGTTATTGTGCGCGCCGCTTGAAATTATTTTCAATTATTATTTATTCAAAGTTGTTCGTTTTTATTTATTTATTTATTTTTTTTTTTTTTTTGTATTATTTTCATATTTTTGTTGTTATACTTTAGACGATCCGTACGCAGATCGCTGATCGTTGTCGTCGTCGTGTGTGCATTTAATTTGATTGTTCCAATTCATATATGTGTGTACGTAGCGTGCGTCTATATTCACTTTTATCAGCAACAATTTAAAGTGCGACGACGCACGACGGCTCTCCGTTATCGTTTGCCGTCATGAGCTGATCGTGTTCCGATCGGCAGCAACAATTTATCGCCATATATCGCCGAAAAATGTCTAACAATTTCATCAAAATATAATAACAAAAAAAAAAAAAAAAAACCCAAAATAAAATAAATAATTGAATAAAACAACAACAACAACTGAACACACAGACACAAACACTTTGTGCACAAATAAACTGCAAACAATGGACTTGCAGCCGGAAAATTGTATGCGGACAAAACGCAGTGACTCTCTCTCTCGCACAGCTGAGGAAAAGCCGAAACAAAACAAAATGTAACGAAACGATACAAAACGGAATGTTAACGAAACCGAACGATCAGTGCCTGTGGTTAAGCAGCTTTATCTTATCACCGCCAACGCCACTAGACCGTCGCGAAGGCAGCCCCAGTCGCAGAACCCCATAGAACACACATCGTTTGCCCGCTGACCGCAAGCACAAGAAAGAAAAGAAAAATAATTTAAATTCGCGTTTGGTGTTTCTTTTCAAAAATTTCGAATTTTAATTTAACATTTATTGTGTGCTCAAAGTTAAAGAATCATTCGCATAGTTTCTTGTGCTTCTGCAGTAAAAGAATATTATTTTTGTTTGTTTTGTGTATTTTTTGTTGCTGTCGCTCATTAGCTGAAATTAAATTACAGGCGATATTAACGAAAGATCTATGTATAAACTATAAACAAAATATACTTGGAGTGCATCTTTAGTTGAGCTGAATGAAGTACGAATTACTTTATTCACAGTCTGTGTCGATTAGGCAGTATACTTTCTATAACGAAATGAAAAATAAGACATATATTATTTATATTCAAATAGAATATATAATAAATAATATCAAAAATAGCAAAAAGACACAAAAACTACAGAAAACCCATACTTAAATTCTAGTCAATATTTTCTAAAAAATATTTAATATCAAATGTATTTCAATCATATCTCAATTATATTTTCATGAATTCCAAGTTCTGTTTGAATATACATCTATAATTTATTTCGATTAGCTCCCAACTCTTATGTACTTACATTTCTATCACGACATTTGTGAGCGTATGAATTTTAAAATATATTTTAGCTTGGCCTGAATAGAGTCTAGGTCCAATGTAAAATGAATACAAAATTTGTTGATCTCGAAAACTATTAATTGATAACCGGTCTGGGTATCGTTGTTCGCATAGCTTAAATCAGCAGGAGGAGGTATTTTGTTTATTTAGTTGACCGATCTGAAGATTATGTATCTAAAAGTGACTTCATCACATTCAGTGACGGGAAGATAACGTTTTTTCAGCCTTGCATTCAGATCTCTGAGCAATTTTATCACTAGCCCATAAAGTAAACAAAGAAGAGTTAAGTTCCTACTTAAAATCGATCATTAGCAGATCAAAAGAAAACGATCATTGCGGCTTGATCGACTTCAAGTTGCTTATTAAATTGAAGAAATGTTGTATAAATAGTGCTGTGCTCATGTTCATTGTATCAGCCAATATGCCCTCTTTCAGTACGTTAACAGATCATGACATAAGGCTTAAGCCTTCGCCAGTGCATGTTTCTTTTTCCTGGTTTCTACACGGACAACAAAGAAAATTAGCTTCGCAGTTGAAATTATGGAAATAATTGTGATGGGAAAGTAAAAGGGCTATCGAAACCAGTTACAGTTCATTATAGGCATAACTGTAAAACAAGGAAGAACTCCAAAATCTCAAGGTAGCTACTTGGTAGAAACTTGTTTTTATCGAGCTCAACTTATTAAGCTGCATAAAGAGATCGTGCAACTTTACACAATATGGGTGTCATTTTCATTTTATTATTATATAAGTGAAAGAGCCTCAATATTAAGGATCGCTTTAAGATTCTTGTAATAAAAATATTGTATGAAATTGGGAATATTTATAAGAAAAGTGTGGACTATGATACTTCATTTTGCTCCTTGAATTTATAAGCCATATTGATGTTTATTAGCCAACTTTTTTAATTGCGCTCCTCTGAGATTCTCATAAGTACAAATAATTCTCCACTTTTAAAAATCATTCACTGATTCAGCATTGTAATTAGTTGCAATTCAAAGTTACTAAGATCTGAACTCAAAAAAGATATATTAAACAGCGCTGCTCTTTGCGATTTTCATATTTGATGTTAAGAGCGTTCCTATTCTTTGTTGTATATTACATCTGATTCAAATACTGCGAACAGAAAGGCTTAACAGCTCTCTTCTATGCGATTCTCATAGATGAATGTTAGTTCATTCGCTATATGATTGTTTATGTTATGTATCTTGATTAACTCAGCTTAGTTATTTTTTTGTGTCTTATTTAAAATACTTTGGGCAACTTCAGATGCACTTCCAGGGTATCTTTTTGTTGAGCGATAACAACGAAAATATATATCTTCGATATACATATATATTATTTGATGTCTACGCACACATCTGTGTCTGTATATTTTGAACATTCTTTTGTGCTGCTCGCTTCGGTATCGCGGCACATAAAATTAAATGCGAATTTTGAAAACAAAACAAACGAAAGAGAAAAACGTTAATTTCCAGCGACGCGCGTTTTGCTAGCGTTTTAAGCGCGTTTTGTTTTTTCTACCATAAAAAAAAAAACATATCTGTTTTCGTTTTATTCACAGCTAGTAAAAACATACACAAAAAAAAAAAAAAAGAAAAAGAGAAAAGTTGTAAAAAACACAACTGCATAACAAAACAAACAAATCATGTATTTATTATGAGCATTAACTAAGTAACATAACAACAACAACAACTACAAAAATGTACAAATGAAAACTATATTGTAATGCCAAACAAATACACAAAAATTCTAATTAGTTCAATACAAAAAGCAAAGTGACAAAATATCAAAAAATAAACGTGCCAACTACAATCAACCAAAAAATTATTATATATGCATATATATAGAGAGAGTTAAATATATATATATATATATATATATACATATATATTATGAGCAGATCCTCTTTGCGTTATATGCCTGCCAAAATCAAAGAAACCACATAAAACAAAAGCAACATTTAAACAAATGCTGCATTATTTAATTTATATAAAGTTTATATAAAATCAATTAAGGCGAATATACAAAAAATCAAGTGTATACATATACATATATATATATATACGGATATCTGTATAGAGAAAACCAAAAACAAGAAATCATCAATAAGAGCAACAAAAACGGCCACAAAATGCGCTTCACTTACAATCAGTATAAATATTACGAGTCCGGCTATCGTATTCCTTCCAAAATGCACAATCTGAGCCATCATCATGGCGGCAATGGCAACGGCAGCGTTGGCAAAATCAACAACAACAATAATAGTGGCGGCAGCCACGGTAGCATCAACAGTCATCACTACAGCCATCACAATCATCACAGCAACAACAACAACAGCAATACAAACACAAATCCATATCAGCATCATTACAAAAGCAATTTTGGTAAGCTCACAACAAAAAAGATTAGTATAAACAATAAAATAAATAAAATGTTATACAAAAAATTAAATTAAAATATAAAAAATACAAATATAAAAATAAATATGAGTAAAATATAAATATAAAAACAATTAGAATTAAAAATTAGAAAATAATATAAAAAAACTGCATTTATTAAAAATAACTAATATGAAAAACATAAAACACCACTAATTAAAAAATAAATAAAATACAAAAATAAATAAAATAATTTATAAAAATATTTATGATGAAATGATAATTTTTATAATTGTAAAAAATATGATAAAAAATAAGCAAAATATTTATTAAAATATTATAAGTTATACATATAAATAAATAAATTATAAAAATAAATAAGTAAAAGATAAAAACATTCAATATACAAATAAATTAAATAAAGATAAAAATAAAATATAAAAATAAATACATAAATATAAATGTAAAAGTAAATAAATAAATATAAGTAAATAAATATAAATAAATAAATATAATTAAAAAAATATAAGTAAATAAATATAAATAAATAAATATAAATAAATAAATATAAATACAATAAATAAATATAATTAAATAAATATAAATATAATAAATAATATATTCAAATATTGAGACTAAAATTTATGTTCAACTTGTTAAGCTACCAATTAGGTAGTAAAAAAAAGTTAATAAAACCCCAAAATGCAGACTATACTTTTCAAAAGGACTTCGAATCTAAAAATGAAAGTCAATTGGCTCTAACACAACAGGCTCTTCAAATGTAGTAGCTAGTTACATTTTAGATCCAGTAATATCAATAGAAGGGTTTAAAGAGTTAAAAGGGAGTCACGAAAAGAGTGTCAAAAGCTGAACTGAAAGAGGTAGAGAGAGTGCGGCCCTAGGGCATCGGTTAGTAAATTTCGCAACGACACATAGAAATGATCTCACACATTGAAATGATCTTAAAGTCGTATAATAACAGTGTAATCGGAAAACCAGTATTTTGGAATAATCTAAAATAATTCGATGCTCAGTAAATCTATATCTAAAGATATATCACACTAAACTACTGCGAGGTATTTTAGTCAGCGTCTTAGTTATTGACTCATTCAATTTGTTTGACATGTGTAATAAATATATCAATCTAAAACTTTATTCTGATTGACTCCTCAGTCAAATTGCCAAACAATGCACAATTTACGCTGAAGAGTGAATGAATTTACAAGTATAAATTTTAAGGCAATCTGAAAGGTGTTTCTTCTACTTCCCGCCTTTACGGAAGAAATCATTAAACAAATCTTAAGAATTTTAAATATTTTGTCAACTATAACGCTGTTAATATAGCAAAATAAAAGAGCTTAAGTAAAATAAAAAATAAATCGGTTTGCTTTAAATTAGTTGCTAAATCATCAGCTCCTTACATTGGTTAAAAAGTGGTCGAAAATCTTGTTGAAGCAAATGCACGCGACTTCAACATTGACATGTTGCATTTAATAAATAGTTGATAAACAACGAGAACGAAGCAACTCTCTTTTGAGCGCCAATGTGCGTCAATGGAATCTCTATGTCACATTCACATTCCAGCCAGAGAGCGAGAAGCTGACAACTCGTTGTTAAATATTTATTTATTTTTGCCATTTCAGCGCCCCAAGAGTTGCCTGCGAGAAAATGTATTATTCAATTAAACGTCAGCATGAGTCAAATCCGAATTACATTTTCATCTGGCATATGTATATAATATATATATAAACTATATATATTTAATTTGTCAGTTAATAAATTGTCTAGCGATAAGATTAAGGCCAAAATTATTAAAATAATCGCAATTGGCTGAAATAAATCCGAACTCGATTTGATTTTGTTTAAAGTGTTTTTACCACAAATTATCTATTAATTATTTATAGAGATCTTATCAAAAATGATAAGCTGATTGACTCTAACATAGATATTTCGTATCAATATATGCTTTAATTGTCTATCATATTGTACAATGTCATATTTTTATAGATATATATCTAGATTCACATTATGTTAACATAAAGCAAAGCCTAAGAGCTCCGATCATTTGCTCTATGACCTAATACTTAGTGCTGGCAATTGAATTAAGCAGCTTTTTGTATGCCAATTCAAGACAACGAAATTACATAAAAGCGCGGTCTAAGAAAAAAAAATAAATAAATAAATAAAATAAAGAAAAAAAAAAAAAAACGTAAATCTTATCTCTTTGGATTGCAGATAAAAGAACAACGCCTCGGGAGTGTGAAAAGGCGCGCTCTTTTGTGAGTGTGGGTGGGTTTTTGTATGGGCTGCGGGTACGGATTGGCTTGTCTTATCGCAGGCGCTTAGATAAAGTGCCGCGTCAGTGGCAGGTAACCAGGTAACAGAACTGTGGTACAGGTACCCAAGAATATACATATATATATATGTGTGTATATGTTTCTATATACATATACATATATATATATATATATGTATGTATACATAATCGTGCGACCGTAAAACCCATGATGTCAGCTAACATGTGTGCGTGTGTCTTTGAAGAAAGTTCAAAGGTTACTTTTTGCATGATCTTGACTTGGCACGCACAAATAGCAGAAAATCAAAATCAAAATAACAAACATAATACTCAACTTACACATCCCAAATAGGATTATAAATAAATTGTTTGTACATAGTATAGACACGTGCTTGTTGCTTTTGGCAAATATTTGCCAAATGCTTATCTAATGGCAAAATGCTTCTAATTACATTTTCACAAAATGCCTAGATTGAATTTGAGTTCTTATTGAATGGCAACTAGACCGATAATTATGTATGTTTAGATTTGGGCATTTTGTATCTTATCGTGAAAGCAATCAATGCTGAGTTTTTGTCATATCAAAATTTTGAAATTTAGTCATGATCTAGTACTAAAGGGCAACACCACAAAAACGCTTTGCTTATCAATACGAAATATCTTTATAGACTCAACAGCCTCAGCAGCTTGGTAACAGGCCGTCGCAATATTTTAGTCTAGCTCGTAATAATTATTTATGTATATATATATATATATATATGTATCAAATGTATCTATTCGTGAAGTAAAGGACATCATTGTCTAAATTGATTAGGAATGTGTCGCTCATTTAGTAACTGTGACACTAATCGGAGAACAAGTATTTCTAATTAGCGCTTGGAAGTGGACTTAAGATTTAGTTAAGTCACGACTGGGTGACTTGATTTATGTTTCCATTGATGCATAGCAATTTGAGAATTTATCAACTGCGATTTTAGTGTTATATTATCGAAATATAGCTCAATTGATTGATCGTAAATAGTTATGGGAACTATGATTGGGAGTGGCATGAATTATGCACCTTCTCTTGTCACTCTCTGAATCTCCTCTCTCTAGTTTCTTAATAATTCCCTCGCTCTCTAATTCTGCCTTTCTCACATGCACAGTCTCTCTAACTCTTACACAACTATTCTCTCACACGGTCTGTTGAGAGTGGGCTTAAGATTGCTCAAATTAACTGTCTCTCTCTGAATCAACCCCCCTCTCTTCGTCACCGTATTAGTCGCTCTATATATATATATATATATATATATATATATATATATATATCTGTATCTTTCACTCTTTCCTTTTGCCTTTCACTGGCTCTCTCTCTCTGTCTTTCAATTGGCATGTATCTCTCTCTCTCTCTTTGCCTGCTGCACTCTCTCTCAATCTCCCTCAATCTATCTCTTTCTCTCTACTTCACTCTCTCTCTCTCTCGTTCTCTCTCTCTCTCTCATTGTATCTTGGTATGTTTTACACTCTCTCGCTCTCTTTTTCTCTCTCTCTCTCTCTCCCTCTCTCCCTCTCTCTTTGTTTCACTCCCTCGTTCTGTTTCTATTTCTCTCTCTGTAATTAAAAAAACAAAAAAAGAATTAGTTTCCAAGCAGAATGCAATAATCAAATGTAAACAACTTGCATTGAAATATAGAAACAATTACAATAAAAAAAACTATATATTTATATATATATATATAAATACATATATATATTTATATTTATTCATTTGCAAATCGTAGAGGGTTGCTTGGGCGCCGTCTTCGCCTTTGCGTTATCAGTTTGCAGCAGCAGCTCGCCTGTTTACTGTTGCTATTAAGTGCATCTGCAACTGCAACTGCAACAGCGACAGCGACGGCAACTGGGCAATGATAATTCGTTGAGAACGCGAACAACTTCACAAATTGTGCATCAATTGAGCGCCCAAAGTACAATAATAAAGCTCAACTTGATGTGCAATTGGATGAACAATGACAGCTGTCCACTGGATGTTATATATATATATATATATATCTATATAAATATATTTATATATTTATATTTATATATGTAGCAAGTCCTTGTCACATAGCGAGCATAAAGTGTAACATCGGCCCGCAGACATATAGATAGATATTCATGTATGTGGCAGACGCTGGGCTCGTCGTATGCATTTCGCGCACAATCGGGTTCAATGCACTCTGTCTCTAGCTGCATCCACGTTGCATTATCAGCAGCGCGACCGTTGAAAGTCGAACCATTTTTGCATTGTGCTCGCATAAGGCACTTGATTCGGTGTCTCTGTGCTTGTAAACTACATACATATGTAACGAAATTCACCAATCTATATATATATATATACATATACATATATATATATATATATATATATATATGTAGATATAGTAGATGCTTTCCTGATCAATCTGCAGACCAAATGAATTGCTAAACGCACTTTGGCGCAATTTTTGATTTCTTTTCATTTTGTCACGCTTATCATTCAATTCTGGTTTGAACAGGTTTTATCTTGATTTGCCTACATATGTACATATATATTTACGTGCTCCATCTACGTGGCATCAAAAATATTTACAATTTGTGTAACAATCTGTAGATTGCTATCTTCCAACAGATGTGTTTATGTATGGGGCTTCAGTTATAAGTATTACGTCTTAGGATGCTTTACGTTTTAGGCGTTTCACTTGTTTGATTTCATTTTATTTATTTTTTTTTTTAATGATTACTTTTAGTCCAACTGACTACTTAGCACGAAACATTAATTAGCTCCTCCTTTCCTTGCTAAAAAAAAATATATAATAAAAGTTGAACCGACTTAAGGCTTGAGCTTTTAGAAAAATAAAATAAATATATTTGTGTAAATCTATAAACGACCATTTCTGCCCATCCTTTAATTCTTAGTCTCAGATTGACATATTCTGTTTTGTTTTTTACTCTTTTCTAGGCATGCGTATGACCATGTCCACAAACTCAACGATGAGCCCTCGCATACACCGCAAAGGCTTTCGCATACCATCGAAAAGACAGCCGGGCAAGGGACTGCCGGGTAAACTGCACACCATAGCTAGGGTAAGCATATAATATATATATATATATATATATATATATATAAATATATATGTATTATATACGTTTAGATCTAACTGAAATTTTGGTGCTTTTCCAGACGGGACCGGGCAAGCTGGTGCCGGGGAAACGAATACCACAGCGACCGCATCCGCCGCCTTGCGACAATTCCAATGACAGTGGCTTGGGATTCGATCAGCATACGGAGCTGCGCAGTGGTGCGGCAACAGTTGCTGTCGATGCCAGGAGCAATAACGCCAGCAGCAGCAACAGTAGCAGCAGCAGCAGCAGTTGTAGCAGCAACAGCAGCAACAGCAGCAGCAGCAGCAGCGGCATTTCCGTCAGTGGGCAGCACTCAAATCTGATAGTCAATGGTGTGACTGCAGGAGCGGCGAGCAGCAACTCGTTGCAGCAGCATCATCATCAGCAACAGCAGCAACAACAGCAACAGCATCCACATCAACAGCAGCAACAACATTCACCGCAGCAGCATTTAATACGCGCGATACCTGGTTCAAGGTGAGTCCAGCTACCCTTTCACTCGATCAGCTGTTCGGTGCTCCTTACACACTCATCAGCAGCTATTCATGCACATACACGCACACACACACACACATACACGCTCGCTTATGGGTTAGCTTAATGCTGGATTCGCACAAATTGAAACGCGCTCAGTCCTCTTCGGATTACTTAGCCCACAGCTAGCTTAGCTTTAGCTTTATTGTTTATTTTCGTCAATGCGTCGTCGATTTCCGTTCGATAAATGAAATGAGCCTCGGCTGAGTTGCGAACTTGAAAATGCATTGGATTTTGGTTACCATAATGGATCGTTGGCCAGTAGCAATGCCCTTTAGTTGTCTTCCGCGCTTGCTTGCGATCGGAAGTGTTTCTTTTCACATCTGCCCCAACGTAACTCTGCTCTCGTGCACAAATTTGTAGCAGCATGCGAATGCTGTAAGTGCCGCTCGCTATATATATATATATATATATATATATATATGTATCAAGTTGCATCGCGTCGCCTATAATATATCTAGAGCAATATTATTATTTGAATTAAGCGTGTTCATGCCCTGCCAGCCAGCCAAGTGACGAGCCAGCAGTTCACACAGCATTTAGATAATTGCACTCATGTCGCGCGCCTCGTGAAAATCTCGCACATTTGCATTTCAACTTTCATCGCTCAACACATTTTCTCAATTGATATTTTTTCTTTAATCAACACATTTTTCTCGCTCAGCTAGGCTCATTTTATTCTTATATTATTTATATAAAATACATATATTTTTATTTGATTATATTAAAATGCATAAAGGGTGTATGCAGTGGCCGCTTGCTTATTAGAATGCAATAATTTAGTTACTTCGAAGTTTTTTCTAATTCAAAGAAAACTTAAAATTCGGAATTCAATTTAATTTCAATGTTTTTATCTTAACAAAATTTTAATCGAGATCAAAAGTTAAAATTTTAAACCAATCAAGAGCTGAAAGCAGTTCAAGTTTTTTATTTAACATGATCAAAAAAATTATACAAAATTATAAAAAATAATACAAATATAAAAAGTTAAAACAATGCTTAAATACGTGGCAAAATCTTAAACTGTAAGAATTAAATTATTATTGAGCAGAAATTGAAATTCAATTTAATTTAAATGTTTTTATCTTAACAAAATTTTAATCCAACTCAAAAGCAACAAATTTTAACCAATCAAAAGTTGCAGTTCTAGTTTTATGTTTACAATGATCTAAAAAATATATAAAAAATAATAAAAAAAATAAAAAGTTAAAGCAAAGTATTATACGTGGCAAAATTCATATTCATATTTGAAATATTAAACCGTAGGAATTAAATTATTATTGAGCAGAAATTTCGCGCAAATATTGTGATTAGCTGGAAACATTGATGGACATAGAATAACTTATGGCTCAGGTGATTTATGAGCTCTTTTAGTTGAAAAGAAAATCGAGAGTAAAATGAAAAAAAAAAAAAAAATTAGCTTAAGAATTTCGATTTTATGGACAGGTTTTACACGATGCATTTTTTATATATTTTTTTTTTTTATATTTATTTATTGGCATTGTAGGTCAGGGTGAATGTGTTTAGAGACTAGAGTTGTGCCTAAGAGTGTCTGTGTGTGCTCAAATGTTGTTGCCATTATAATACTTATCACACATTATATTTACATGCCTGTAATCGAACTGTAATCGCATTTGTATCTTATCAATTCATTCTGTCAACTGCAGTTGAGCTTCAGTTTGCCGGCCACTTGACGGCCTCCGTCTTATCGCCCCTGTGTTTATGTCACTCAATAGAATACGACTGCGGAGAGTGCGATTTTGATTTATATGATCGCTTCTCAAATTGTTTGTTAATCGTTTAATGGACTCAAGCTGCCAACTTGCGTGCGCCAAGCTCTAAAAACAGGCATTAATACAAAAAAAAAATAATTCAATAAAATTCGTAAATAGTAAATTTTCTAATTATTCCTACGAAATAAGTATATTTAAATTTCAATTTCGTGGCAAATAAGTAATTATATTTTGTAATAGTACTTGGAGATATTTGATTCAATCTATTTAAAATAATCTAGCATATCCGTACATTAATATCCATATATCTATTATTAAATAATTCCAATGCCGATTGAGTTCTTCTTAGACTATATCAACTTGTGCTGCGACAACACTTGCGCTTTTTTCATTCTGATTTCTCTACTATATAGTATTTGAATTTATTACGCATACGCCATGCTATGATGCCTACAATTCGATCTAGACTTGAATGACTTAAAGCTCAAATCACATTTTATTGCATATATTTATAAGGTTATGACATCTTTCGTACATTGGGCAGACACTTGCGCCTTCGTTCGCTTCATTCTGATTTCTCTCTGTATATAAATAGATAATTTGAATTTATTACGCATACGCCATGTTGTAGTGATTATAGCTCTACATAGATTTAGTTTAGATTAGTATTTCAAAGAAGCATACTCGTTCATGCAACGAAATGAGTATATCAGCTCACTCTCTGGAAATCGATCTACTTTGCTCAACGTCAGGCATAGAATCAAGCAAATTATATATTCCATTGTTTAAGGCTAGGATATTAATTGGCTAGCTAATGTTATAATTTCTATATCTATAATTAACTGTACTCGCTTACGCAGTAAACAGAGTATATTCGCTTTCTGTATATACTCTTTGAAGCTAAAGACATGAATCTACTCTAGAGTTTAACTTTAGATATTATTTGTAAATGTGCCACATGGAAAAACAAGTATATTGTGTACGTATATATGTATTCATATTGTGTTTCGTGAGCAAGTATTTTGTAGTCAGTTATACACGACTGCAACGTTCTAACTTGTTACGATTTGCTAATTGCCGCTGATTGCAATTTTGCACGTTGTCAAATATCAAGGATTGTTATGAAATGTATATTTCTATAAAATCACTTGTTTATTAAATACATATATATATACATATATATATACATATATATATATATATATATATATATATATATATATATATATATATATATATATATAACATCTCGAATATCAGCTAGATTGTAATACAGCAACAGCAGCCCTCATGATCGCAACAAGCAACAATATTTATTAGTAGTATCAGTACTTTTTTCAAATGAACTAGTTCATTGAAATTTTAGCACCCAAAATGCTCTTATCAAATCTATTTTGTGCGCCCAATTCAACTTTGATACTTCTATGAACTAGCTCCACGAATATTATTAAGTTTTCTGCTCAGAGATTAATTGTTGAAATTGTTATGAACCAGTTCCGCGTTAAAAAGCTTTCTATAGTTAGTATGGTATATTTTTGAATTAGAGCATGAATTAATTACAAGTTTAGTTCACGTTCATGGCAAAACTAGCTGACTGGTTCCTATCCATTTATAATGGTTCATGCTATGTGCTTATCCGTTAACTCGGTTTTTTGTAGGTTGGAACTAGTTCACATTGACAGTAGTTTTTTATATATAAAATATATATATATATACTATTTTTTTTTGGTAAAATTTGCAAATGAACCAAGTCATTTATAGCCTTGACTGCGACTTATAATGCAGGATAGTCATCTCTCGGTTGATAACACCTGTGCTTGTGTGTGTATTCGTATTCGTATATTATCTGAAATTCAGTTGAATTTCGTAAGATCTTTTGGTCGTTTGATTGTGATTTCAATTTAGAATGGTGAGAAAGTTTACTTTGCACAATTTAATTCCAATTATTAATGTGTGTTTTATTAGACGCAACAAAAAGCCTTACGCGGATTATTATTGTTGTTTACTTTTGTCATTCGATACAAAAAAATCGCCTAAATTGGTCAGCAATATTCAGTTGAATTGTATACAGAACAGAATTCCCAATAATATAGCTAATAAACAATTGAAACCGAATATATTCAATATTCCTCCAATATATATATATATATATATATATATATGTATATATATATATGTGTATATATATATATATGTATATATATATATATATACATATACATATATATATACATATGTGTATATGTATGTACCTACCTACATATAGATCGCGTCATGCCAAGAAAATGCTTAACAATCTGGATGAAATTGATGCGGACTCGTTTCTGGACGATCTGGCAACGCCGCCCAGCAATGATGAGGACACGGGCTTCGGCACTGACAGCAATCAGGCATCAGGTTCATCATCAACCGGAACAGCGTCGTCGACATTGAGCTCAGAGCTGTTCGGTGGCATTTTTAACACCACGCTGCGGCACAAGACGGCCGATGTGGTGCTCACTGTGCAGCAGCCAAAGCCGCAGCAGGTGCAACAGCAACAGCAGCATTTCCAGCAACAGACGCAGACACAGCTGCTGCAGCAGCAGCAGCAGCAACAGGAGGCACAGCAGCATCAACTGCCACAGCAGCAACATTTTCAGTATCCCGGATTGCTTTTACAGCTGCAGCAGGAGGAAAGCACCAGCAGCGGTGCGGAAAATGGCAGCGTTGCTGGTAGTGGCCGTGGTGGGAAGCATCTGAAGCGCCGCAAGCTCGAATGCAATCAGGTGGAGCTGGACAACGATGATGCGTGCAGCGAGGATGAATTCATACGGAAAATAGCCACAGTTGTGGCCGACAATGGGCCGAGCGAGGAGCCGAACGTCGTGGCACGGGAAACGCTGAGCTATGCCAGCAAAGGCAGGAACAGCAGCCACAGTGAGCCAAAGTAAGCGGCGAATTGCCTTCCTTCATTTTTCTTTTTTTGTTTTGCTAACATCTCCAAGAGCCAACTACAAAGAAAGAAAAACAAAAGCAACAACAGCAGCAGCCAAAATAAAAACAAACAACAACAACAAAAGAATTTTAGATAAATCACTCAACTGGCGCCAAAAATGTTCGTTTTGTGCGCACTGAACACAGAGCTCGTCTTATAAAAACAAATTTCAAATTATACGAAATTTTCCCCAAACAAACTTTCAACTAAATTGAATAATTCTAATAAAGGCATCAAAGAGCAAGGCTAAATCACGAATTGGTCAACAACAAAAAAAATCTATGAAAAGTATTAAAAATTTGTAATTGATTTTTGAATTTATATAAAATTAAAAAACAAAAAAAAAATGTTTAGAAAAATTAAATAACAAAAAACAAAAAAATATAGGAAATTAATTGTCAATGTATAGCTATTATTATGAAAAGTTTTTTATTTTGGTTAAAAATGCATTGAAAAATAATAATAATAACAATAATAAAAAAACATAATATTGCTTAAATAATGAAAAATTTAGTAATATTAAAAAAAATATATATTTGAGTAAAGGAAATAAATTGAAAAAGTTTGCTTAGGAATTTAGATGACTTTTAGCCGATTTGGCATATGTATCTATTTAATTTATAATCCAGATCTCCCCGATTTGTCTCTAACTCTCTATTTATCTCCTTCTCTCTCTCTATCTCTATCGCTCTCTCTCTCTCTGTCTGTCGCTGCTCTGAGCTCTGTGTATGTAAACAATATGAAACGTTAACAAATAAGCAAACCAAGTTAAAAAGCATAAAACTCAAATCAAAATAAATGTCTAAACAAAATCAACACAAAAAAAAAAAAGAAGAAGAAAAGTAAAGCAATAACTGCAAAGCGAGGCATTTTTCAACAATTTATTTTTCATTGTTTTTATGTTCAAATAAAAAAAAAATGAGCAGAAAAAAAAAGAAGAAAAAGTTAAAAAACATTTTGAATTGAACATTTACAATTGATACATGTGTCCAATTGTTATGCGTACGGCTCTCGCTCTCGCTCTCTCTGTCTCTCTGTGTGTGTGTGTGTGTGTGTGTGTGTGTGTATGTATTATATAGTCATATATCATTTCCCATCAATTCAAGAATCATCCTGGGATCAGCACACGCAGCACTAAATTCTTTAACATAAATCATTAATACGCATATGCCAAACATACGCATGCTCCTGCATAGAATTTCATACCATAAACAACTAAATATATATGCATATATGTATGTATATGTATATGTATGTATATATATATATATATAAATATATGGCATAGATAATTATTGGGAATTAGCTTATAGTTCTGCAGTTATCACAGACCATAGACATTTTGCACATTTGATTTGAGCTTTATGCGATTTTTTTAATGGCCCGCCTCTCATCTATTGAACTTTGACCTTTGAGCGCTAACCTTGACCTCTAATTAACTGTATGTGTGCTTACTTTCGCACAGATTTATTGGGACACGCGCCGTTACCCGCGTCGCCAACAAACGTCAGCCCACAACGCCTCTGAACAGCATCGCCAGCTCCAATGATGGGCACGTGCAGCTGGAGATTGTATCGCAGCCGGAGCAACAGCATCGCGCACGCTACCAGACCGAGGGCAGCCGCGGCGCCGTCAAGGATCGCAGCGGCAATGGCTTTCCCATTGTCCGGCTAACTGGCTATGATAAGGCGGCCGTGCTGCAGGTATTCATTGGAACGGACATTGGACGCGTTGCGCCGCACATGTTCTATCAGGCGTGCAAGGTGGCCGGCAAGAATTCGACGCAGTGCAACGAGACAAAGGTCGATGGCACCATGGTCATCGAGATTGATTTCAAGCCCGAAACGGACATGACCATCACCTGCGATTGCGTTGGCATCCTTAAGGTAGCCCAAACATATTCAAATTGACTACGGTCCAAGCTAAAATTCATTTTGTGTCTGTCGCAGGAACGCAATGTCGACGTGGAGCATCGTTTCCCGGAGCATCTGGCACAGAAGAATAAGAAAAAGTCGACACGTTGTCGCATGGTCTTTCGCACGCAGTTAACACGTGACGATGGCAGCACAGAAACGCTGCAGGTCTGCTCCAATCCCATCATCTGCAGTATGTACACAAAATTTTAAATATCACAAATACTTGGAGTAGATTATAGTGTTTGCCGCTGCGAAAAGCAGTAGTGCTCCCCATAAGGAGTTTTTATAGAGAGATTGAAAAGTATCCTGATTCGCTGAGCTGCTCTAAAATGCTTGAACAGTTTAACTCTCTGGGCTCAGGTCGAATCTAGAAAAATTATTGTCATATTAAATGGTTTATTTTGTCCAAGATGTCCGAATGTCCAGAGTAACTGATAGATTGATCACAATCTTTAGTATATATCTAGATCTAGTTAAATATCTAAAATATTTAAATACAAATTGGAAAAGGAACAAACAGTAAAAAGTTTAAAAAAGGCAATTATGACTTCTTATAATTTATAAAAAATAATATCATTATAATATATATATAAAAATAATATTATTATAATATATAATATTAATAATAATAATAACAATGTAAAATATAAGTACAATAATAATAATATAATATGAAACATAAATACAATAACAATAATAATAATATAATATAAAATATTAATAATAAATGTTATGAAATTTATTTTATTTATAGCTCAGCCACCGGGCGTGCCGGAGATCTGTAAGAAATCGCTTGACTCATGCCCCGTCGTTGGTGGCCTGGAGCTGTTCATAATTGGCAAGAACTTTTTGAAGGACACGCACGTGGTGTTCCAGGAGACCTACGATAGTGTCAATGCCGATGATCCGGCCACTGAGATAGTGGCACGCCAGCAGCTAATCGGCGGTACCTCAGCGCTATGGGAGCAAAGTGTGTCGCCCGATAAAGAGTATTTGCATCAGGTAGAGTATAAATTTATATATATGTACACGTATTTATATAATAATAAATGAAATTTGATTTGCAGACGCATTTGATCTGCACAGTGCCGCCATATCTACATCAGAATATACTAAAGCCGGTCAGCGTCCAGGTGTCCATCATATCGAGCGGCAAGAAGAGCGAGCCACACACCTTCACCTATACGCCCAAGGGCAGCTATACAACTTTAGCGGCGGCCAGCACGTTAAGTAGCTCAATGCATAGCCAAGGTATTTATTTGTTGACTATTTCTAAAAAAAAAAAAAAAAAAAAAAAAAAAAGAATCAGCAGACCCCTGCGCAGACATCATGAACCATAAACAAATTAAGCGCGATTCAAACATGAGCACACACACACACACACAAACAGTACACACAGAGACACACACACACGCACAGAACAAACAAATACACACACGCACACTCAAACCATAATTGAAAAACTAATCCGTCGTCAGGCAGTCGTCGCAGGCAGGCCAGATAAATGCACTAACGTTAGTCTATCAAACGAATAAGAAATACATAGATACATACATACATGCATACATAGATGCATAACTGCATACATACACATATGTACATACACTCTATTATCATCACAACTTATGTATGTATGTATCAAAATCATATCTATTCGTTAACTCGTTTAACTCGAAAATCAAAATGAAAAAAAAAAGAAAAAATAAAATAAAATACAAAAACGAACAACAAAATCAAAAACGAAAACTAAATAAATAATTAAAATCTGCAAAGTTGCAAAACCAATTTATTAGTTAGTTTAGCTAATTAGATAGTTAGTAGAGACATTTATAAAAGCATAAATCTATAATTTTTAAACATATAATTTTAAATTACAAACAATTCAAAGCAATTTAACAACATTTAAAGCCCTCGTGCGTTATTCTGTTTTCCACTTAAATTAGATTTAAAAAAAAAAAAATTTATAAATTGATAGACAAATGCAAACACACAGCAATAATTAGATATAGAATGTTGATTTCTAATTTAAGTCAAATTAATTAATATTAAGTTATTAAAAACAAAACCAACTGCTAAAAGCCTAGCAGAGCACGAAGTTTCTAAACTAGTTTCTGTCCACTAGTTAAACAAATATTTTTGCTAGAGCTTATGAAGCAGAAACTATTATTTCTTATTTGACTCAAAAAATATTACTGAAAAAGAATTAAATATATATTTTTTATATCAAAAATTACTGGAAAACAAATTTCAAATATATCTTTTATCTTTTCTTATTTTCTTATAATTAATAAAAGTTGATAATTTAATATATTTTTTAAGCGTTGCCTGAAGACTATACAATATATAAGGAAACCATTTGCTGTAACGCATTTCCATATTGAATAAATATTTTTATAATTTTTTGCATATTATTTTACACAGAAAACAACAATTCAAGTTCACAATACTTTTTGAGCAGACCTCGTATATTATTTGATTAAATAGCATTTTGTGATTTTTTTTCTTTTAATATTGAATTGTGTGTGAAAATTTAAACATTTAATTGATCAGTTTTGTCACTCATTTGTCGAATCATTATCGTTGCATGACACAAATCATTTTTGAAAATATAACCAAAACCAAATTAAAATGAATTTAACAAATTATTTTAATACATTATTGCTAATTTATACTTCGAAATTGAGCGAATTCGATCAATCGGAACAATTTGCAGTTCGAAAATCGGGACAGAATAACGCATGAACACTATAACACAATATGATCAGATAATAATTAATATCATATGTATAAGTAGGGAAAAGCTGCGCAATAAAACAGAGATTTAATATAAAATTAAGGTAAATATTACAAAACTGTTAGGATACGATTCCTAACACATCAGCAGCTAACAAGCAAATTATTTAATTTACGATAATCAATCAATCAATCAATGAATTAATCAATCAATCCAGCATAAACTAAAACAAAAACAAACCAAAAACGAAATCTGCGACGCTGATGAATTATTTCTAGGACGCTTTCGAAATGGAGAGTTTATTTAAATTACGCGAATTCGGCTTTACACCGTAACTCCTCGCTCTCGCTCTCTAACTTTTACTCTGTCACTCTCTCGCGCGCTCTCTCTCTCTCTCTCTCGCTCTCTCTCTCTCTTTCCGTCACTCTGTCTTTCTGTATGCAATCTATCCATCTATCTTAATCCCATTTGATTTCCTACTGCATCAACTGAATGAAGCCACAAGGGAAACTGATCGAAACAACTCTGCGGTGTGAATGTGTGTATCAAGTTGCTGTTGTTGTTGTTGCTGTTTTTGTGTGATTGGCATTTAGATACCCTGTAAATGCCTTAAGCTGCAAGTTGCAGCTTTCGACTTGATATCATCAATTAGTTCATTTTCTGTAGACATTTCGGCGGGGGATTTTTTTTGCAATATATATATATATATATATATATATATATGTGTGTGTGTGTGTGTATATATGTGTGATAGGGAATATTGTTTTGGTGTGATTGAGACAGAGAGAGAGAGAGAAAGTTTCATTATGAGTGCGTGTGTTTGGTATGCAGAGTTTTTTTGGTCACGTTTTTGCCGCACGAGTCCAGCGCCTGCAGCTAACGAAGAATCAACCGATAACCGATAAACGATAACCGATACCCAATTAAACAGCAGCAACAGGAGATGCAGATGAAGAGAAATAATAAACAGAAGAAGAAGAAATATAAAAATGATGAGGATTAAAAATATAATTGATATAAAGAAGGCAGCCGTTCGTTCAATTTCTTGTTCAGGGAAATCCGGCAGAAACTTTATCGCAACACTAATTACAACAATCCAACCAAAAATTAAAAAAAAAAAAAAAAAAAACAATATAAAAAAAAATAAAAAAAATATACATATATATATTTTTACTTTATTCTTCCTCCCCTTCCCCTTTCTTAGCAATTTAGGTGCTCAATATACTATATAGTCAAATATGTAACCATTTTGAGTGCTATAAAATGCAAAAACACAAAATAAATAAAACAATTTCTAGTCAAGAAAATTTCCCAATTACAAAGATCCAAAGCCAAATATTATCAAACTTAAATTTAAATCAGCCAGCAAAAGGGCTAAAAGCAATGCAATAAGCAAGACAAACACACACACAAACAGCGGATTTGGAACGCGATGAGAACAAATATCTATACATATATATATATTTATATATGTATACGTATATGCCGAATACAATTCGAAGTATTATATACAACGATATACAGATATGTATATATATATATATATATATTTATATAATTATATATGCCAGGGGTCGATAACCCTCCTTGTATTATATAAATATATATATCAATATATACATATACACATATATATATAAATGCGCCCAGACATTTAGTACGACATCAAATGGTCAAATGGAAAACTGCAAAGGAGCAGCTGCATCTACAAGGAATCTGCAACGGGAACTACAGTCAACCCCAGCCAACGCCTGACGCAGCGACAGCACGAGCCACCTCAGCATGGAGCTTCAGCAACACACGTCTTATGCACCATTTATTTAGGGTACTGGTGATAAAAAAAAAAAAAAAATACAAAAAAAGACCAACAAAAAATACTGAAAAAATACATATTGAGAAATTCAATCATTGATCTCGTTTGACACCATTTATATATATATAAATATATGTCTACCATTATAATTAACTATAAAGCTAGCTTTATGCATACACATATACACATACACACACATACAGAGACATACACACATACGTACACATATAAAAATTACTTTTAAAAAAATCCATAAATAACAGAAATAACACGCGCATCAAAAACTTATATAGGTATATAACAATACATACATATATGCATATACACATATATAAGAAGTTACATTCCGAAATTGTGAAAGTCTTGAGGTCAGCATCTTGGGTTTCGGTAATATATACCTATATCTTCTATCATGTCACATTGATCATATGCTTTCAATTGTTATCGATTTATCGATTTATTTCAATTATATACACTTCATGCTTCGCATAGCCTAAAACATAGCCTCCTCCCCATTGGCAAGGCAAAGTGATCAATAATTTATAAGCGGTAATGGCTATACTTATAATTTGTAACGATTTTTTTTATCGATAATCGACTTTTTTTCAACCAACATGGCATCAAGAAACTCGCTGTATTTATCTCATGGACAAAACTTGTGTTGTTGCTATCAAGTATTTGGCACAACGATAGACAATCGATAGTTTAATCGATAATTCGCTTTGGCTGTTCAGCTGCACAATTTAGTCTTCAGAAAAAATGGTTAACGCTCTTTACGAGGTAGTGATGGGACTCACCTAGAACGAGTGGAATTTTAAAGCATTGCTCGCACTTCAGAGCCTCAGCATTACGCCTAGAGAAATATCAACTACGACTAAGCTACGTCTCTCTAATACCAGTTGGTGGTGGTGCAGTTGAACTAGTTTCTAATTCAATCGTTGACAATGTGAATGGTGTGGTTAATGTTAACACTTATAGATATTTTGTTAAGGGTATTCCTACTTTTCACACTCTTTATTTTCCCTCTTTTTTTTTCATCTACTTGCAAAGACCATCCGAAACTATCCAGTTTCATTCAGCATTCATATACTTTCTATACTAACCAGAATCCAGCTATTTACACAACATATAGAAAATATACATACACACCACGAATAATATATATAAATATATATATATATTTATTTAATAATAATAATATTAAGAATAAGACCTAACTAGAACTTAATTGGGGCGTCTAGAAGCGCCTTAGAATATCTCTATATACATAATTATATAATAAGACCATTTTCTAATTTAGGCTTAAGTTGTTGCCCTGGAAATTGCTTTAAGCGCGCAAGAGTGAGCATGCAAGTGGCGAGAGATAGAGAGAGAGAGAGAGAGAGAGCGAGAGCGAGAGCGAGAGCGAAAGAGGGATAAGCAGACAGGCAGAGAGCGAGAGAGCTAAACTTGTATAAAAGAAAGTGGATTGTTTGTTAATAGCATCTGACTCGACGCATCGTTTGTGTTGTGCGCGCATTGTACTTGGCGAAAGATTGTTCCACATTTCTGAGTGTGAATCACGTTCCATACCAAATATATATATTTATAAATATATATATATATATATATATATAGGATCGCATCGGCGTCGTTGTATTTTTGTAGCTTTGTGTATTGTGTTGGCGAGCTTGAGAATATCTGATTTTGAATGAATTTGACTAAAGCAATTTCCAATATATATATATATATATATATAGGAATATATATAATTATACATATATATATTATATATATATATATATATATATATATATATATTCATATATCTATAATTAAATACTTATTATTTAAGCACTAATTGCCTTAAGACCTAATAGCTATGGAGAGCCTAGACAAAACTTGACCCCATTTTCCTTCCTTCTCTGACATAATAAATCTATCTATCTATCTCTCTCTCTGTGTCTAGCCAAGCTCAGTGTTAGTTAAAATCGAGAGCATTTCATTAGTCTTAGTCTTAGTTGTAAGTTCTTGCTTTAGTTGTTTAAGCCATAGTTCATACTAGTCTTAAGCATTTGCTCTCTAATTTTAACTGCAATTGGCTGTATCTCTGTCTCTCTTTCACATACACGCACACACTCCCTCTATCTCTCTCACTCTCTCTCTCTCTCTCTCTCTCTCTCTGTATCTCTGTCTCGCTCTGCAGGCAAAACCCTAGCCGTAAGCGCTTCCCCCCTCTTTTTTATGCCCTCCATTAAATTTTTCCATATATATATATATAAATATTTATGCATTCTCTTATATTTATAAATTTGTTTATAGATCTTTAACTTATGATTTTTTTATTCTTACGTTTCTTCTATGATTTTTTTGTTCTTTAATTTTTGTTTTTGACTCGACCAACCCCTGACAAGCCCCCCGCCCTTTCCCCCCGCCAACAACGCACCCGTTACCAACCGAAACAGCCGCGCTATTGCCACAGCCTGTGTACTAAATATGAATCTCTTGTACTTGTAGATGTTGGCAACTTCATGGACACCAGCAGTGCGCCCGCCGGCAGCAGTGCCGCCGTCGCCGCCTGGGGCGCCAGCGGTAGCGGCAGCGCAGTGACAGCCGCCGGCGCTGGCGGCGTTGTGGAGACGAAGCATGAACTGGACTTGGGCATGATGCCGCCGCCGATTACCACACAGATACCGATGGGCTTGAGGCGTTCATCGATTTCGGGCGCCACGCCCATGATAACGGACCAGCAGCTGGTGCATCTGAGCGCCGATGCGGCGCTCAAGAGCGAACTGCTGGACGAGAGCAGCTCGCTGAGTCCACGCACAGGCGAGACGCTTCACTCGCCGGAGGCGCTCAATCCGTGCAGCCCCAACGCGCTGCAATATCATGCGCACTATGCGCGCGAGGGCAGCCTGGACACAATCATGTACGATCAGTCGAACAGTATGCCCGGCTTTCCGGTGCCCGCTGCGGCCGCCGTTGACCTCGATCCGGCCGCGGTTGCCGTGGCCGTTGGGCTCGCCGTCAAACACGAGATTATCCAGCATGTGGTGCAGCAGCAGCAGCAGCAGCACCAGACTCCGCAACAGCAACAGCAAAATCAGCAGCAACAGCTGGAACAACAGCTGGAGCAACAGCAGCAACAACAGCAGCAACAGCAGCAACAGTCGGCGGCTGCGGCCGCCAATGTGCACAAGTTCATCGATGACCTGACCAAATCCACGTCTGTGGTCAATAGCAACGGCACCAGCGAGCCGGCGCTCTTCACCAGCTCGGCGGCCATCGATCACGCCCTCACCGACATACTGCAGCAGAAGGTGGGCGTGCTGTCGCACCCGCATCCACATCAGCACACGAACGGAGCGGCGACTGCGGCACCCAGTGTGCTCAAGCGCAGCCTCTCCATCAGCAGCAGCAATTCGAATTCGAGTTCGCTGTCGGGCAGCGAAGCATCGCCAAACAGTTCGCCGCTGACCCAGGACATTATCCTCAATTCGGAGCCGGCGGCAGCGCTGGGCGCCGGCCTGCCGCTGCAGCAATTGGCAACGGTGCCGAGCGCTGCGGCGGCGGCGGCGGCTGTGGCCAATGCCAGCGGCGCACTGTCGACGGACATCATCATGAATCCGGCAGTGTCGCCATCGACCATACTCTGTTCGGCAAATGGCGCCGCCACGGCGGTGGTGGCCAACATTTTGGCGCCGCACCAGGTGACCATGGCCAATTCGATATTGAACAACATTGCCATGCAGGCGGAGCCGACGCGGCAGGATGCCGCCGTCGCCGCATTGGCTTTGAGCAACATTATGATGAGTCCACCAAATGCGGCCGCCGGCGTCAGTGTCGATGTGGGCGATACGCTGCCGCCAACGCCTGCCGTCATGCAGCCAGAGGTGGCCGCCACGGCCACCTCGACGGCGGTCAGCAATATGATTATCAAGGCTGCAGCCGATTTTATAACCACACAGGAACAGGAACAGCATCATTATCATCAGCAGCAGCAACATCAGCAACAGCAGCAACAGCAACAGCAGCAGCAGCAGCAGCAGCATGCGCATGCCCATTCGCATACGCATTCCCATACACATACGCATCCGCATACACACACACATTCGCATTCGCATCCGCATCCACATCCGCATCCTCAGCAACAGCAGCAGTCAGCCAATGCTGCTGCCAGTGGCGGTGATCCGCTTGTCAATCTGCTGCTAAACCACACGGCACCGGAAACAGTTGTCGTAGAGGCAGCTGCTGTGGCAGCCGGCTATCCAACGCTATCCGGTGTCCATCTGCCGCCCATTGTGCCGCCCACACCACAAGAATCTCTCATTGTTGCGCTGGCCACTGAGAATGCACTGCAGAAGTCTGTGGCCACCGCGGCCATCACCACCAATGGAGCTGTAATGACCCAGCAGGCAACGACGCCCAGCAGCACCGGCAGCATTCTGCCGGCGGCCGTGGGCGCCGTCGCTGCGGCCGCCGCCGTCGCCGTACAGCCGCCCATACCACAGGAGCTGACATCAATGTCCGATCAGGACCTAATCAGTTACATCAATCCGAGCACCTTCGATCAGCGTGAGTATCCCAACGAAGTAGACCGAACTCTTGATTCAAGTTTAGCAATCACTGACTCATGCTATGCATGTAGAGAGACAAAGGGAGAGAGAGACAGAGAGAGAGAGAGAAAGAGAGAGTGATCTGAAAGAGCCGCTATGTCAGTCAAGTTTTACTTTGTAGACCGCTTGAAAAGGGAGAGGCAGCAAGCAAGACTAGAGAGATTACAGATATATATTACTGTATGCAATTGTTTTTCCTTTTTATCGATAATTATCGATTGTTCGTTAAGAAACATAGAACAGCTTAGTGTTAAGTTATTCGAGAGATTACAGATATATATTCCTGTATGCAATTGTTTTTCCTTTTTATCGATAATTATCGATTGTTCGTTAAGAAACATAGAACAGCTTAGTGTTAAGTTATTCGATATTAAATTGCAAATTATTATAAATTATTATGAGGGGATTACCACTCTTGCGCAGTTAAAGTTGTAATCTAAATCTGTATGAGGTTGAACCTTCTTGCTTAAATGGTATTATGCACTCAGCTTGGACTGCACCGGGTCTCTTTTCGTAGCACAATTAGCATAGAAGCTCAGGGAGCTATCAGCAGAGCTCACGGTATCTTCGAGATCAGTTTTTAATCTTGTCTTATTTCCAATCAAATCTCTACAAAAATGTAGCTTTGTATATTAATATTAAATTTAATATTTTGATCGATAATTATAATAATCGATTTCTTTTCTTTCTACTCTTTTCAGTTTAAACGGCAACAGATCAACAAATTAAACTATTGGGTTATTTTTAAACAAATAAGGGGAAACCACACAGGCCTAATCCTAAGCGTAAAAGTATAAAGAAAGAGAAAAAAAAAACACAAATACACACACACACAATATATATATATATATATATATATATATATATATATATAAACACACACACAATAACACAGTTCAACGTGGACCAAAAGTTGTCAAGTTTGTTTTATTTTTATTGTTTGGCTATCAGCAAAACTGAATACCCGCAATGAGAATTGGCACATACACACATACACACACAGACACACACACACACACACACCAACACATACACATTTGTATCGTTTTAAGCACACTTGTTAAGCTGTAGACCCTATAGATATATTTCTATTACTTTTTTTTTGTTCTCGTTAAATCTAAATTGATTTTTTTTCAACAAAAGTCAAATTATCTCAAAAATGATAACGACTGCCATATAAATACATGATTACAAAAAAAAAAAAAATAAAAAAAAAACAAAAAATATAAATTAAATAAAATAAAACAAAAACAAACAATTGCCCCCAACTAAATAATAATACATAGACGACGCACAAGAAGAATATTTATATATATATATATATCTAAATATATTGAAGAAAATCAAGAATTAAATACAGATTTTAATGAGTTAATTAATTTTGTAATTTGTTTTTTAATTTGCGTATTATTATTTTGTTGCGTTAATGTCCCGAAACTTTTTGAAAGTTTTAAGTCTGATTTGATATACGAACTATTTTTTTTTTTTTTTGTTTGTTTTTGCAAATATTATAAACTATATATATATATATATATGTAAATGTGCATGTATATGTATGTTTATTTATAAAAATATAGATATATGTGTATGCGCATACTTGAAATGTATTTCTATTATTTTATACTTTTTTTTTTGTTGTTCTTTTAAGGGGTTTGCAAAATCGAAACATTAAAATTACATGTAAAAAAATATTTATAGCCTACGAATATGAATATGCGAAAATTCCAAAAGACTTTTTTATTTAAAACAATGAAGAATGCGAAAACAGAAACATTTTATTTGCAAACTGTTTGAAATGTTTTAAATGCTTAAATTATATCGAAATGACGAGGTAACAGCACACAAATAATTCAAGTTTTTTTTTTTTTTTGTTAATTTTAAAGTTTTTATTTTAATTTTTAATAGTTGTTAAATGTAGTAGTAGTTCAAAGGCCACAAGTCGGAGTAAAAGAATATATATGTATATGTATATATATATATATATATATATATATTTGTATGCATGTATGTATATATGTTTGCCGTCTATCAGATTAAAATAAATATATGCTAGTGTTTTTTTTTAACGCTTAGTATTATTGTCAAAAACGGAGTCCCAGAATATACATGAATAACAGCCACAAACATTATATGTGTACATATATATATATATTATATATATATATATATATATATATATATATATATATATATATATAATTAATCTGAATTATAATCTGAATTTTGAATGGGGTTCAGAGTGTAAGATGAAACCCCCACTTGAATATGCATTTGTACACCTGTACCTACAATTTGTTGTATGATATTTATACCTAAATATTTATTAAATATAAAAATAAACGCATAGAATTTGACGAATTTTGCCGTGAATTAATTAAATATATATATATACATTATATATAAATAAAAAAAAAATAAAAATATTGAAAAAAAAAAAAATAAAAATATTATAAAAAAAAAACAGGCTGCTACAGTTAGTTTTGAACAAACATATAAATAATACTATAGTTTATAGTAAAAAACAATTGAAGTTTCAGCGATCAAGAAATCCACAGAGTGCAGTTAAAAACAATCTCAGAGATTGCAAATATTCCTCAACATAAATAAATGTATATAAAATTGATATATATATATAAATATATATTATTTTTTTTGCCTCGATTTGGCTACAAAATGTTTATAGAGGAACCTAAGTACATAGTTACTATATATACATATATCGCCTGCATACATATGTGTGTACACATTTACAAGAACAAAGCTGATGTATTTTTGATGTCATATACAGCAAGTGGACGAGAGTTGAAATGCAATTCAATCAGAATCAAATATCATTCAATTCAAAAAATCACTTTCACTGAATATATGTTTAAATATGAAATAAAATTGAATTGGACATTTTGTTAATGGATCAAAATTTCGTTGTATGTATATTTTGTTATTGTTGTTGTGGCAAATGTAAAACAGAAATACAAAAATTTATTTGAGGAACTCGCGAGCTTTTGCTATCTCTTTCGGTTCCACCGCGTCCGAACTTGTCATTTTGATGTGAAACTGACAAATAAAATGAGAAACATAAAAATAAATGGAAAATGAAAAAGATAGAAAACGGAAAACATATAACAAAGCTAACTAACCGTCAAGGTATGGAAAAACAAAACAGATATCAAGGAGCCCAGCCTCATATTTAGATGCGTAGGCCAATGCGCTTCTTGGGTGGATTCGGTTTGGTCAACGTTTGCGGTTTGCGTCCGCGTTGATAGCGTCCACCACGACTGTGGCGCTCGACGTGTGCATGCTCCGCTTCCAAATCTGGGCCCCGTTGTACTTGATTCTCTTTCATCAGCAGCCCCGACCACATCCAGTTCTCCTGCGGTGTACAGGGCGAGTCCTCGGGCATCAAGACCTAAGGTGAACCGAACCGTCTACATTGGCGATCAATGATTAACGCACAATTCACACTTACACGTATTAGGTATGGTAGCGAAGACATTATCAAATATTATTAAAAAGACTTTAAAATAATAAGAATTATTATTATTATTATTTTTTTTTTGTTTTGTTTTGTTTTGTTTAGTAAAGTATTTGGGATGAATGAAAACTGTACACAGTGTGTACGCCAGAGCTCATGTAGACGTAGCCTGCTATTATTATTGTTTTTCTTTTTTTTTTGCGCCAGACAATTTGATTGCCAACGAATTAGAATTGTAGCAGGTAATCGGCAATGGGTAGAGCACAGCCGGATTGATGCGATTGGTGTATCCAATCCGCGCGGACAACCTGCACGGAATGTGTGGCGAAATGTTTTTGAAACCACTGCTCAAAGTCCTGCCGGTTGAGGCGATTGGGGCAAACGATCACAAGGTTCGGAGTCTTTTGGTCAGTTTCGCTGATCAAATGCCCGTCACGCTGCAGAAAGAGCAGCGCGGCCAGTTCGTCCGCAACGCGATTGTACAGGCATGCATAATACTTGGAAAAGATGTAGGGGTTGTCGGGACCAAGCAGCTGTTGCTTCAGTTCCTCCAGCTCTTGCTCATCCACATCGTAAGCCTCAAGATCCGCATCGCTGATGCCCTGCAGCACTTCCCGCAGCTCATCGATGCTTTCGAACTCATCCGTGTAGCTATCACCGAACTCATCAAAGCTTTTCGCAAATTGCGCCTGCAGCGCTTCCGTAGCGGAGAGCACATCTCGGGGCCGCAGGTCGATTTGCTGCTTGTTGCACACACGCACCAGCCAGTCCAGACGTAGAATATCACTTGTGCGCGGCTGCTGCTGCATCAGACGTTTCACCAGATACACCGGATCGCCGGCTATGCAGATGCACTTTGGATCGTTGGGCAACGGATTCTGGACAATGACACCGCCATTCTGAGCGGCCAGCGTCTGCAGCTGCTGCTTGCTATGCCCCCGTGAGCCGCTCAATATGCAAAAGGAGAAACCCTCAAACAGCTGAGAGCTGCTCTCCAACGGCTGCGCATCGTAGCGCTTCTCATAGGCAGCCAATCCGAGGCGATTGCGTTCGGCAGGCGTCAGCTTTTGACGTTTGCGCTCCGTGGTGAAGTCACTGAGGATCGCCTGGCGCTTGTTCAGCTTCTTGATGGCACCGCGACCCTATGAAGCAAACGTTTATATTCAAAATGCCTTCAATTTCTGATACCGCAAATGCAAACCTGACACAATTGGGTATATTCGTCCAGAGTCATGCACTCGTGCCACACCTTGTCGCTGCGCATCATCTGCGTGCGCGGAAAGTGCAGCGACTTGGGCGTGTAGTAGGCACCATTGGGCGTCAGGTCGGCTGCCTTCACTTGCAATATTAACGAATTTTCAGGCTGGATCCAAACGTCGGGAGCGCCCTCCTTTTCGTTGGCCTTGTAGTGATACCACAGTGGCGGCGGCTCCGTGCTCGCATTGTGCCAATGTGGTTTCAATTCAGAATGGAGAACGACGCGCTGGCGCGTATTATTGGCCACACAGCCAATACTGTAGACCTCATTGCGACCAGAGTCGCCGCCCGGTTTCAGCACGCCCAGCAAAAATGTGTCGATGAAAGTCCGCTTGCGATTATAAAAGCCGCCAATGATCAGCACATCGAACTCAGTGATCAGCCCTTCGATATACTACGATGGGTGTAATGATTATGTATGGATTATAAAACTTCAAATCCTTTTGAGAGCTACTCACGTCTGCCTTGTCCTTGTACCAGCCGCCGCCAACACGTACGCCTGGCTTGTAAATCGAGTTCTGCTTCTTTAGCACAATGCCCTCGGCATTCGAATCAAGCATCTGCTGGAACAGCGTGTTGAAATGGTCAAGTGAAGTTATCTTCTGCGCCTTCATTATCTCTAAAATGCCCCGCTGTTCGGTGAGCAGCTCCTGCAGTTTATACGCGCGCTGCGCGTAAGTCATGTCCAGCAGGCTATCGCCGTTGAGGTAAAGCAGATCGTAGACCACGAAACAGGGTCGCCAGCTGCGCTCGGGCTTCAGATGTTTCACATCTGTGTTTTCGCCTTTCTCGCGATACCGCAACTGTTGCGTATCCCATATCATCATTTCGCCATCCAGTATGATCGACTCCATGCCGAGGGGCAGCAGCGTGCGCAGATGTGGCGTCAACGTGCCGCTCTCGTAGCTGCCGCCAAAGCTCTTAGTATAATCGGTGCCGTTGCGGGATATGTATTTAAACCTGCCGCGTGCATAGTGCAGCTGAAAGCGTTCGCCGTCCATTTTCCTCTCTAAATAGAGTACATCCGACTCCATAAGACTTTCGATCTTGCCCGGAAATCTTTCGCACAGCATGGGTCGTATTAGCTGAAAGGGCTCGATGATTGTGCTCAAGTTGATGACTCCACCACTGCCGCTGGTGCTGGCGCCGCTGCCAATGCTAGTGCTGCTGGAGGGCGCTTCGTTCGCTAGCTTATTGTCTGCCAACAGTATGCAGATGCGCTTTAGATCTGAGCAGCGTTGATACATGTCCTTTGCCAAGGGATGAAGCAAACCGAAGATCCGCTGCTCGCCAATGCCCAAGCCCATGGCCTTGAGCAGGATGCGTATTAGCCATCTTTGCTCCTCGGCCGAGGCCAGTTGGGTAAAGCGTGTCAGTTCGCATTCCTTTACTATACAGAATGAGTAGCAATTAAATTGAGGCTCGGATATTCAGGTAAATTACAAAAAAACAAAAGAAGTCAAGTACCCGTTGTGTCTTCGCTGGCGATGGTGTCCAGCATTTCATGGATTTGCTTCAGCGTCAGATTACTCGGCTCGTTGTGGCATCGAGGTCGCAGCACAGCATACACCACGTCTGCATAGTCACGAAATGAGGAGGCAGAACGATTCTGCAGGCGTATATAATCGCTGGCTAAGAAATAAATAATCCAGTTATGCGAATACAGTGACGTAGGCAACAGGGATTACTCACAATCTTTGGCTATCTGTAATACGCGCGAGTAGAGTCGCCCCAGTGCAGTTACCTGCAAGCCATAGTTGTCACGCGCAGTATCTGCGCCAGGTAATAGAAGTCGCAACACTGGATAGAAGCTGGTGGTTCCATCCTCAGCTTGATTGACCGTTAGATTGGCGCTCTGACGAAAAGACTCCCGATGCTTGCAGAAGGAGTCGTAATATCGCTTCAATATCAGCTCTTTGCGCTGTATATTCTTTGCTTCTTTAACTCTCTTCATCATCGTGCAGATATCACGAAATTTAACAGTGCTTGAAATGTCCATGACCCTTATAATTTCATCAGGGAACCTGCAAGAAGTTGGCAAATGTAGGTCGCAGCTTGCAACAGGCGGCTGGTCAAAGCTATATCGATAAGCGATATGACATCGATACTTTTATCATAGTATTTTCGATGGCAGTATTTTCTGATAGCACTATAAATACACCATCGCTTCACAACACTTGCAGTATAAGTATAAATTTTCTTCATTTGTCAACAATTTTAAGGCTTAAAGTGCAAAATTTAACAATTTATAAATACAAGATGTTGTATTTAGAGGACTATTTGGAAAGTAAGTGGCCGACAGCAGTGGATGCAAAGCAATTGCCACAAAATGCTGATCAATTTATGTTACAGTGATTGAGCATCTACCGCAGGAGCTGCGAGACCGTTTCACAGAGATGCGTGAATTGGATCTTGCCGTGCAGAGTGAGTATGGCTAAAACCGAAATCAATAACAATGTAAATTGTCATATGCACACACACATGCACGCAGACGACATGGACTCGCTGGATAAGAAGTCACGTATGTTCTTTCAACAGTGCAAGCGCGGTGAGCTGCAGCACGATTCAATGGATTCCGAATTCCACAGTCTGCGGGGTAATTATTTTAAAGTTATGGAGGATGCTGACGAAAAAGTTGCCATTGCCACACAAATACATGAGCTCGTCGAGCGTTATCTGCGTAGACTGGACAGCGAGCTGTTCAAATTCAAGTGCGAACTGGAGGCGGACAACAATGGCATAACCGAGATATTGGAGAAGCGTTCGCTGGAACTGGACGGCAACAATTCCACAGCTGCAACGGCGCTGTTGCTGAGCATCAATCAGAAAGAAAATCGTTATTATAACACGAGCAGCGCCATCAACAGCAACTTAATATCCGGCAATATTAACAGTGCCGCTGGCATTATAACCAGCACGGGCAGCACCAGCGGCAACATGGTGGTCAACAGCTCGGCGCTGAATAGTCTGTCCGGCAACAGTTCGGCCAGCGGTGGCCATCAGCGGCATCGCAAATTGGAGAAGCGCCGTGAGACGATTTGCACAGTGCCCGTGCAGGAGAAGCGCGCCAATCTAAACCAGTCGCTGCCCGTGGTCGCCGGCAGCAATCATGCCAGCAGCATTGTCAATCCTGTTAGTGGCAATCATGTGAATACGCTCACCACGCACACCAGCCTGCCGCTGGCACCGAGCGCTGCCAGCGTCAATAATCCGGCTGTCGCTAGTGCTGTGGCCGCCAACCTGGTGCGTCAGCTGCCCACGAATCTCACCGCGCATAGCGTGCTCGCCACCAATAGCAACAGTGCCGCTGTAGCGGCTGCAGCGGCAGCAGCAGCAGCTGCCGCTGCGAACAACAATGTGAACGTTGGCCCCGTCTCGGGCACTGGCGCGGGCACAGGCATGGCTGCCAGCCATGGCAATGCGACGGTTAGCTACAATCTGCATCAGTTCGGCGGTGGCGCTGCTGCCTCCAGTGCCATTGCGGCTGCCGCTAGCCAAGCGATTGTTGCCACCCAGCAGATGCCGCAAGGCAGACGTACGGCCAGCTTGAAGGCCAGCTATGAGGCCATTCATGGTGCTGGCGTTGCCGGCAGCACGGAGTTCTGGTCGGCAGCAGCGGCACATAATAGCAGCATTCAGCCAGCGACTGGAACGTTGGCCACCAGCGTGCACCATCATCCACCACAGCAACAGCCACAGCAGCAGCAGCAGCAGCAACAACAACAACAGCCGCAACAACAGCAACAACAGCAGCAGCAGCAGCAACATCAGCATCAACACCATCAGCATCATCACGAAAAGAAGCACAAGAAGTAAGTTAGCATTGAGCGCTCTCCTCGGGATTTTGACTAATCTATGTTGTCTCTTTCAGAAAACTGAATACCAGCATTTCAGTGCCTAGTGGGAAGGCCTACAAGTTTTGGGACGGATCATCGTCGGGCAATTCTATTGCATCGTCATCATCATCGATCAGTGTGGACTCTGTGGACATGCTGTCGAATGCTGCCGCCACGCCCATACAGCATGCCAGCCTTAGCCAGGGCACACTGGCCATCAATCCACTATCGAATCAATTGGCAACGGGGCATGCGGCAGCTGCTGTGGCAGCCACCGCAGCTCCTGTTACTCTGCCCACTGTTAACAGCGTAACGGCATCGGCCATTGGGCTGCCCAGCGCAGCTTTGGCTCCGGGCGCTAATCTTACCATTAGCGAGACCGGTTTGGTTGTGGAGCAAACAAATGAAGGCGAATGGTCCTATGATCCCAACGAGCCGCGCTACTGCACCTGCAATCAGGTATCCTATGGTGACATGGTTGCCTGCGACAATGATGCCTGCCCCTACGAGTGGTTCCACTATCCATGCGTGGGCATCACACAGCCGCCCAAAGGCAAGTGGTATTGTCCCAAGTGCACCGCTTCAATGCGACGTCGTGGCAACCGGAAGAACTGAGCTACACCTAGAGTTGGACTTGTTGGAAGAGACTTAACGTACTAAACATAGATCCATTATATAATATGTTCTAATGTTAGATGCCTGAAAAAATTTAATAAATGATTGATCAGCGGAGCGAAAATTCAAGATCTGCACTTTACTTTAAAGTGAGTATTCGATGGGCATACAGTTGTTCAAACTGTGCTTAGAAAGTAGCCAACTGGTGATCTACAAATTGAGACTTGCTCAATTTTAAGTTGATAACAATTGTGTTTATTGAATGCATTAATAACTGCAATTTAAATAATTCAGTTAAGCACTTATCGATAGGTATATCGCATTTGTGAGCATGCGATGAGCACATCACTTGAATCAGGTGAGTATATCGGAACAGAATGCGCATCGCTAGAATTTAAGTGAGGGCAATAGCAAATTTGGCTTTGTCCAACAACAAACTGCACAAAAGTTAATTTGCGTCGTGCGAACGTAAATCAATACCGTAATTACATAGACGGTTGGAGAAATAATTGCGACGGTAACAAAACAATTCATTACGTGCTCCCAACGGTTACAAATAACGGCCTCAAAATTGGCAAAATACGGAAAAATAAGAAAATGAGCTATAATGAGAAAAGCGAGGCCATCACTAAAGAGGAATGGATGCATCGACTCGAACAGTTCCCGTTCAAGCAGGCGGACATGAATCGTCTAATTATGAACTACTTGGTGACAGGTAAACAATCGAAGAAGAAAGAGAGCAAACCAATCCATCCATTTGGGGCTATTTCTCTTATTAAATATGTGTGTGTAAAAAATTTGTTTTTTCTTTTTTTTATCATTTGCAGAGGGGTTCAAGGAAGCAGCCGAAAAGTTCCAGCATGAAGCTGAACTGGAACCTAGTGTTGAGCTAAGCAGCTTGGATGACCGCATATTGATACGGGAGGCTGTCCAGGCAGGCCGAATTGAGGAGGCAACGCATCTGGTTAACCAGTTGCATCCGGACTTGCTAGGCAGTGAGCTTTATTTGTTTTTCCACTTGCAGCAACTTCAGTTAATTGAGTTAATTAGGGCGGGCAAGGTAGAAGATGCCTTGGTCTTTGCTCAGTCAAAGCTGTCGGAGACCGGTGAAGAGATCCGTTTCGAGCTGGAGCGCACTCTGGCACTGTTGGCATTCGAAAAACCACAAGAGAGCCCCTTTGCCGATCTATTGGAGCAATCCTACAGACAGAAAATTGCCAGTGAGCTCAATGCGGCAATATTGCGCTGCGAGCACAGCGAGGATTCAACGCCAAAAATGATGTTTCTGATGAAGCTAATACTGTGGGCACAATCCAATCTCGACAAACGTTCGATCAACTATCCGAAGATGAAGGATCTGGAGACTGCGCAGATTGAGCATAAATAAGTGGCGGGGCCGCAACCGGATTAAACAATAATAATAAAAATGTATGAGTGGGCGGGCGTGGCAGCGTTCAAATGAATGAAGGATGCGCAACCAGGGCAAAACTAATACCATTTCTATATCTATTTCTATATATATATATATTTTATAAATGTATGCATTAGGATTTTATGTTGCAAGATTGAAAGTATGCGAAGCTGAATTTGGTTTCGAATAACAATTATTGATTGCGTTTCATTTTGATATTAGATAATAAGCACACATGCTGCTGCAGGCTGGCTCGGGCGGTCACCAGCCAAAGATGAGGTCCATGGCCTTGTTCATCAGGCCGCTGCTCTTTTGGGGCACATTGCGATTGGGCGATACGTGAGCGTCCATGTGAACGCTGTTGTAGGACTGCTGTGTCAGCGAGCGCACCTTCGGCCTGGGCGCATCAGCTTCTGTCTCGACTAGTTTCGAGTTCTCCTTGTCAATGATGCTTTCGTCGGTGCAACGGGTGACGCCCACCATCACATTGCTGGCAATCACCTTCAGGTTGTAGTTCAGCGCCTTGTCGCTCTCGATGCGCGACGAGAAGCGCACGTGCATCCAGTTGCCATTTTGTGGGGCATGCACCACATCTACGATTGTGCCGCACATGGTGAAGTGCTGCAGTATCATGGAGCTGGCCCCAGGCGAAAAGCCAAAGATCGTTACCCAAAAATCATCGTTGCGTCCCTGTGGTGTGTGCGACATTGTCAGTGGAGACATGTTGGCGCCCAGTGGAGAGCACAGCGCGCGCATCGATGCATTGACCGCATTGGGCGCATTTGGCACATACGAATCATTCAGCTGCGTCGTCGGCGGATGGCAGCTTTGATTCAAACTATAATTCGAGCTGTTCAAATGTGACGTCTGCAGCAGGCCCAGATGTGTGCGCTGCGGAGTGCCGCACAGCTGTTCGTTGCGCAGCGAATCGAATAGTCCCTGAGTGGGTGGACCAGCTTGATGACTAGTATTGGCACTGCTAACATTGCCTGCATTAACACCAGCAGCACCGCCGGGACCAGCAAACAGTGTACGTGCTCCCAACGTTGAACGATTTAGCTGCTGTGGATTATTGTAGCCCGTTTCCTGGGGAGTATTATTGTTTGGAGATGTAGCTACAAATAATATAAATATAAATGTTTTTGCTACTAGATTTGGTATGACTAGAATGTCTGTGTATGCTTACCGAAGCTCACGTTGTAGCGTCCTAGCTTTGGTGAGAGCGTGTTGTCATGAGGCGTCATGGCCTGTGTGTCGCCCATGAGAAAAGGCGGCAAATACTGACTTTGATTGCTGCCAGGGCTGCTGACGGGACTACCAAGTGTCATGGGCTCCATTTTAACTTTAAATGTACTATCCGATTCACAACAAAACAAACACAACCAAGAACAATACGACAGGCAGAACAACTGACGCCGCAATTTAAAAAGCCATGAACTGCATTTTATTCAATCAGTGGCTTCGAGCATGAGTGTTGCAAAGAAAATTATCGAGTACCTCGATAGTATCGGCTTGCAATGTCGCATACAATAATGGCAAATGAAGGGACGACGCGTTTCGGTATTTTTTAGCGCAAGCGCTGTGCAGCGATCTTATCGATAGTGTGGGCATCGATTGTCAGTTTCATTTTAGACATCCCAAACAACGGAGCTGCAGGGTAGGCGCGTGTGGCCCGAAAGCCTTTTCTTTTTTTTTTGTTGCTGTTCAAAAGAATATATTAAAAATACGCGACGCGTCAAAACAAGTGTGTGTTTGTGATTACTTTGTTGCTGCGTTAATTCAAACATTAATACGCACAAGTGCATCGATTAATAATAATAATACAAAAATAAATTAAAAAAGCGCCGCTGCCCTTCACACAGCTCCATAATAATATTCTACATAACTTATAAAATTAGGAACGCTGCTACTTTGCCAAATTGTACAAGGGTGCTAACGTCATGTGGAGTCCAACACATTGCAGTGTAACTGGTAAGTGCAGGTGTTACTCACTCACTATCTCTATCACTCCTGTCAGCTGGTTACCCTTATAAATGCCGTTGCATAAATAACATTAGAGAGGGGCCACTACTTAGACGCTCCTAAAATATCGCATTTAACGTCAAACAGGTTTAGTTATTGTGACTGTATGTGTGTGTGTGTGTGTGTGTGTGTGTGTGAGAGAGTTAGCCTGCCTGCCTGCCTTGGTGTGTGTATAAAATCGTAAAACTTAAAACGCAAAGCCAATTGAACTGCTGTTAAATACTATTAATTGGTCAAATTACGCATTGTGTGTTAGTTATGCTTTGTTGTTCCTTTTTTGTCGACGGCTTACGTTTGGGACTTTGGCATGAAAGAATAACAATATTAAGTCACACATACACGCATACATATTTGTATTATATGCTGTACATATGGTGGAGATTCTCTGCATATGTGTGTGTCTGTGTGTTTATTTTTTTCGTGGTGAAAACCATTGTAACCTATTCAACATCTTGTTTAAAATTTCACTTTTCTGTTTTCGACGTTTTGAACGCATGACCCCCGCTTTGCCCGCTTGCTGCTGCCGCAACTCTTGCCAGTTTTCCCGGTTTTCTCTTTTTGTTTGGCCAGACTTTATCTCGACTCAATTGCAGTATCAGTAAATTACGTTGATAAGATTATGTATTTACTTGCCATTTGCCATTTTCATTGCCTCAATGCGATCATTTTTGTTATATACATATATATAGTATATACAATTTGTTGTTTTTTTTTTTTTTTTTAATTGCTTATTCATCGCGCGTGTTCAAAAACCGACAATTTAAACTCGAAATTCTAATTGTACACAGACAATCACACACATATGCTCTCTCCTTTTTCGCGTCATCTCCAACATTCTCTTGTTTTCGTTGATTGATTCGCTAATGGCGCATGGCGCATGGCGCGCATATTTGATTTATTTTGATTCCGTCTTTTCTTCTGTGTCGCATTCCTTCACATTCTTGTTCATATGTACATATATAACTGTGTATTTAGATATGTACGTGTGTGCATTTGGAGTGGGCCTTTTTAGCTCTTGCCCATCGTATTGGACATGTTTACGTTTTTGTTTTGCTTTCTTCATGGCTGAATGTCAATGAAAAATCAGCGCAAAATTTCAGAATCGTGACAAAATTGCAAATCTACGCCAAAAACTTGTCTCTCGCTCGCTCTCTTTAGATTATTTAGCTAATATTGTTTCTAATTATGAATGCGAATTGCAAATATTGCATATAGCGCAATTAAACTCGACATGTGCAATTGTATAAATGCATACATATATATATATATGTATGGTATGTATGTACATATTTATGCATACATACTTACATATGCACAGATGAATAGGTAAATGACTCACGAAATATTGAAAAGCTCACGACTGCAAATAGCGCAGATAATGAACACATACACAACATACGTATGTACAAACACATATATTTTTATACTCTGATAAGGCACGTTGTAAATACTCTCACATACACGCTTAAAGGAATTGTCATCACTAATCACGCTGTTGGAAATTTGCTTTTGCTTTTGCTTGTCCTTTTCTGTCTGCTTCGCCGCCTTGAACTTGCGGTACTTTCCAGCTGAGCTGCTGTTCTCCAGAGCTTTAACACACACACAAACACACATGTATATGCTTGCTTTTTTTGTATTTATTTATACTACATATTGCAAATCAAAGAATAGCTAAGAAAAACCAAAACTTTTATGATTTATTGCGAATGTGTTTTAAGGCAATTCAGATCTTAAAGAATGAGAAATGTAAATATAATTATGAGCAGGTGAATCATATGTCTCATACTGTTTAATCACTAAGTTTGGTGCAGCTGTCGAAAGTACAACTCGGAGATATTGGCAAGTAAATAATGACACGTTGTTGCACGATAAAAGAGAAACAACAAGAAGCGTTTAAATCTGGGCGGCAGTTCTTTGGAACTAGTTCGTGGCATTTTTAGTTGCGTTAGTTCTTTGGAAACACTACTAAATAAATGATTATATATATTTGTCTCTCTCTCTCTCCTTCTCTCTTGATTGAAATTGTAAAAAATTTGCTTCGGTTCAATTCGATTATTTTCAGAGAACAACTGGTTTGGTTTTTATGGTTCAGAATGCCAGTTAGAAATTTAAACGGAGCAAGCTGTACGACAATGTTGTTGAATGGTTATAAAAAGACGTTGACGTCAATTAATAAACAAATCCGTTGCCAGCTTGTTGGTTGACTGCTCTCGTCTGTCTGTGTTTTGGCATTGTTTGCTTTCTAGATTGATAAAAGTAGCTTACCTTGCCGCTCCGCCCCGCCTCAAGTCTCCGCAGGTGCAAAACAACGACACTTGTCCAATTCATTCCACGCTTCTCGCAGTCGTTGGTATAAACAAAAAAAAAAAGAAAAAGATATTAATATAAATATCTGTTTCTGTCTGTTGTTTGCCAAAGTCTAGTATCAATATTTGCGCCTGAGATGAGCCTGAGCCGTCAAGTGAGTTGGAGAAACAGCTGTTTCAGCTATGAACTTGGAGCACGATTTATTCCAAAATTAACCCTGGTCATATAAAAGTGTATTGAATTGGTATTTACCAATGATTTCGTAATCAATAGATATATAATTATATATATATATATTTTTTTTATTTATGTATACATATATTTATATAAGTATACTTTATGTTTTTCCATCTATATTTCACACTTGTGATTGGAATTTCTCTAACTAGAATGAGTTTTTTGTTTTATTATTATTATTATTATTTAGTTTAGTTCATTTAGTTAATGGCTTCGCGTTTTAATGGGGCACTTGGGTTAAGTAATGCGAACACACCCAGCGGATTGACGGGGCACTCCTCTACATTGGATCACCCCAGGCCCCCGAACACAATTTACCTACCCTATTTTTTGGGCATATCCCGGTGCATGGCTTGTACTTTGCAATGCCTGCTTTTAGAAGTTGGCTGCTGTTATTTCCACACAACTTTGCTGCTGCCTAATTGTGTGCGTTATTTTTAGCCATAAAATTCTGAGTAGTCCGTCCAGCCCAGTCGCCGGTCGGGTCGGTCGTGCGCGGAGTTACAGCAACAACGAGAAACATCGATAAGAAATAGCAACAAAATTGCGCAATATGTTGCCTTTTAAAGCAGGCCACAAGACCATCAAACTAACCAATCAACCAGACAAACAAACAAAAATTCCGCCAAGCAACCAACAGAAAGAAACACACGCACCATACCGATACGAATTCCAATTCCAATTCCAAAAACAAAAACAAAACATTGCTGCCTGAAGGCAACACTAGCAACGACGTTTGAATGCTCTTGAGCTGAAGCTGAGCAAATGCAATGAATGGAAATAGTCATAAAATCGCTGGAATCGACATTTTTATAGACCGACTTGTGAGATGCCTTGAGTTAGTTGGGGCTTTCCAGCCAGAAGAAGGCCTCTAATTGATTGAAAATACCCGATGTAGTGAGGTGTATAAAGCTTTCAACACATACAAATTTGTATTGCTATGCGCACCTAAGAAAGTAGAGTCTTCAGTCAAAGAACTAACTTTGATTTGACTGGTTTGGTTTGCAATTGCCAATCGGAGAATACAAATAGTAAAGATGCGATTCTTATTGGAATTGCATGTAATGGCTCGCATGCTTTTGCCCGTTGGATGCATTTATGCGAAACAGTTACGTTTCATTGCCCCCGACCCAGTTAGCGGCTATTCTCGGCGAATAGCAGAAATGCAGTGAATGAAACAGGTCTGAAATCAGATCTTGGCTCCACCTCCTGTCGCATCAATTGATTTCCAGTTTGCCAACTGTTAAATTTATGTTACTGCAATAGCTACTACCATTACTACTACTATTACTAGAGCTATTACTACGACTATTACCACTACTGTTAGTACTATTGCTGTGGTTACTGGTACTGAAGTACTACCTTTTACTTTTAGTACTAATATCATTATTACTATAGGTATTACTCCTATTACTACTACTATTTCATTTACTACTATTGCTATTATTTTTAGTATGTCTAACTGTTAGACTACTATTATTGCTAGTGCTATTCCCACTACTATTCCTACTCTATTGCTATTAATGTTGATATCAATATTGCTAGTAGTACTAAAAGTAGTGGTATTTAGTACTACTGGTATTTTAAGGATTACTACTACTTTTAGTACCACTACTACTTGTAGTACTAAAGGTACTTTTAGTATTATTAATACTTTTAGTACTACTAGTACTTTTAGTATTACTACTACTCTTAGTACCACTAGTACTTTTAGAATTACTACTACTTTTAGTACCACTAGTACTTTTAGAAGTACTACTACTCTTAGTACCACTACTACTTGTAGGACTTTTAGTATTATTAATACTTTTAGTACTACTAGTACTTTTTGAGTATTACTACTACTCTTAGTACCACTAGTACTTTTAGTATTACTAACACTTTTAGTACTACTAGTACTTTTAATATTACTACTATTTTTAGTACTAATGATATTTTTAGTATTACTACTACTTTTAGTACTACTACTAATTTTAGTACCACTACTACTTTTAGTACCACTAGTACTTTAAGTATTACTACTACTTTTAGTACTACTGCTACTTTTAATAGTAATATACTTTTAGTACTATAACTAGTTTTAGTACTACTAATTCGTTTTAGTACTACTACTACAACTACTGCTGTTAGTAATACTACTACTTCTTTTAGTAATGCCACTACAACTTTTAGTACTACAACAAATTTTAGTACTATTTCTAATTTTAGTACTACTATGTGTATTATTACTCCTATTCCTACTTTTTTTTTTTAATTTTTACTGCTATTACTACTTTACAGCTGCTTCTTCTTCTGGCAACATTAAGTAGTTGATCCAGAGATTTATTTGACCTTTTGCAATTGTCTTCACGTGTCCAAGAGTTGTAACCACATGCATTTAATTGCCTTCGCTTTCACATGCCCAAAGAAAATATTCAAATGTGCAGCAACAAACTGACACGACTAGCAAATACCCTATATTATATGCAAGTTATGCTGTGCTAGAAACAGTGCATAGCTGCATAGTAATCTGTATCAGAGATGTTCTAATCGAGACGCTTCACGACCCTTCAATATTTCCAAGCTTTCACAACTTTTCAGGCCATATGGAATAGACGTTGATAATGCTAATATTTGGTAAGAGCCATGCAAGTCTTGGGCTCTATCAGCAACATCGGCCCTCTCGATAGGGTATATGGAAACCGTGTGTATTTGAAGTATCTAAAAACATTTCATGAGCAGCTGCCAATGCATGCAACAAATGCAGCAACTGCAACTGCAACTGCAACAGCAGCAGCAGCAGCAGCAGCTAAATGCAATGCACTCTAAAAACGAATAAAATGAAGCTAAGAAATATTTATGAAATGAAAGGCCATTGGGGGGTTACTTTCGAGGCGATTCATGAAGTGCTTTCAAGTAGTTTCAAGATGTTTTTGTTTAGTTTTTCCTCTTCTTCATGTTGCGGAGCTATAAATCAGCATTTTCGCACGATCTCAGCTATTGTTGTTGTTGTTGTTGTTGTTGCTGTTTATGATATTGCGGCTAATTGCTGCTGGTGCTGCCGTTGCTGCTGTTGTTTATTAACAAATGCTCTTCGCCTAACGGTTCCCCATTCGCTCAGAAGCAATGACAGAAATTACATCAATGCCTCCAGTTTAGCACAAGCTGAATTACAGTATTATATATCATAATATTGCTCCATATAAATAATAAATATTGCAACAAACAGCCAAGCTCGTATTCCAAAAAAAAAAAAAAGAAAAAAAATAGTTTGTTTATAAATAGAACAATAAATAGCCTTTGTGAATTCAGATTGAATTACAACCAATTAAATGGCTGCTTTCTGTTGAGCTAGCTTAGCGGATCTGAGGACGGAAAGGAAAATGCGTGCATCTTGTGGATATGCTCTGATCGCAGGTTTTACTAAGTTTTAAAGCACACATATATATATATATATATATATATATATATATATATATATATATATATATATATATATATATGTGTGTGTGTGTGTGTGGTCGTAGAGGGTGATTGAAATTGAAGCTCTGTGGTTCAGGGTACATTCGAGTCAGGCACTCCCAACTAGAGGCTAATAAACAAAGTAATTATTAACTGTAACTATACATAAATAAATATATATATATCGATCATTGTAAAATTGCCAACAAAAGTGTAGCCAGCATTGGCAATTGGGTCTCAGAGATATATGTGTCTTTTACTCAAGTCGAATTCATTTGAAGGGTAATCCGTCGTTTGAATTGTTATTCACTATACTAAAGTTATATATATATATATATATATATATATATATATATACAAATATATATATATATATATATATATATATATATCACTTATACACATACAAACACGCTGCGCCAATGCCAACGCCAACGGAAACTGAAATAAAACCGAATCGAATTAGAAAATCACTTTAAATTGTATCTTTGGCTGGCAGTTCGTGTATCTGAAAACATTTCCATTTGTATCCGACATGCAGCTGCTGCTGCTGCTGCTGCTGCTGCTGCTTCTGGTGCTGCTGTTCAGATCAGCCACGGGGCGACTCTGTCCATGGGCTCATTAACATGCGCAGAGGAGCATTGGCCTCGGCGGGAGCCGCAGCAGTCGTAGTAGCTGTACCGGCAGCTCTAACCTCATCATCATCATTATTGTCATCATCGTCATCCACCACGTTCTCTGTTCTCTGTATCGCCGCCGCCGCCGTCGTCGCACGCAGTCGAAAGTGGAACAGCGAACTCAAAGTGCGTGTTGGGAATTTTGTAGATTTGTAATGCGACTTTTACTGCCAACAGTTGAATCAGTTGTTGTCGTGGAGTGGGTGGGGCGGGGCCGTGAGGCGACAGCGAAGCTGCTGCTGCTGCTGCTGCTGCTGCTGCTTCTGCATGTGGGGGAAAAAGCGTCAGTTCCCCAATGCAGATGTCTGTGGCAGTAATAAGGTCGCTTGGCTCTTAACGGTTGGCTGGCACTGCTAACTGTCGCAAGCTCAGTTTTTCTGCACTCGTCCACAAAGTGAAAACGAGCATATTTGTTGTCGATTATAACCCTGATCGGGTCTAAAAATCATATATGTTGCCAATATATAGGCTTGCTGGATGGTTATCAATAAGAAAAATTAGATCAAAGCTTAACTGTAGCCTCCACTCTCTCTCTCTATTTCTATATCGCTCTCTCTATTTGTATCCATAGCTCTCCCTTTTTCTATATCTCTCTCTATATACAACCTCTCTATTGCTATATTGCTCTACATTAATCTCTCTCTCTCTCTCTCTCTCTCTCTCCATTTCTATCTATCTCTCTTTTTCCATATGTATATCTCTCGATTTTTATCACTCTCTCTCTGTTTTTCTCTCTCTCTCTATTATTCTCTCGTTCTCTCTCTCTCTCTGTCTCTCTCTCTCACTCTATTATTCTCTCGCTCTCTCTCTCTCTCTGTCTCTCTCTCTCTCTCTCTATTTATTTATATCTCTCTCTTTCTCCTACTTATATATTTGATTTCCGAACGAGTATTACACAGTCGTTTGCATCCGACTGCAAAGTTCTTAACTTTATTTCAGTGTTTTTTTTCTTTTTTTGGGGGTATTTCTTTGTCAAATTTGAATTTGAGCCAAAGATTGCTTTGCACAGATAATCAAGATAATCGAGATCATTAAGATAATGATGATAAGCACGTTGACATCATCGTATTGCAAGTTGTATGATCGCACTGAACTAACTGTAACATAAGTCAATCTCTTCGAAATGTTTCTTTCGAAGTCGCAGAAACGGCTTAAAACAAATTTCCTGGTATGGAGTTTGGTGGAGCAGTTGACGGGAGGGCGGGCCGTTCGGTCAGGCGGGATTTATAACCCAACGCTTGGCAATGATTTCATTGAAATGAATTAACCTCAAAAGCTGACCTCCTCGAGAGAAGCAAAGGCCAACAATATGTTAAAAGAGCAAAACCAACACAAAAGCGACAATTGACAGTTGCATTGTTGCTGCTGTTGTTACTGCCGTCGGTGCTGCTGCCCCTGCTGCTGTGTTGTTGTCATACCCTGTAAATATAAAATTGGCAAAAAAGGCAAGAAATCATGCTTCTTTTTAGTTTATTAAAAATAAAAAAAAATCTTTGAAAAGAAAAAGAGCTGCAAAAACATTTGATATTATTTTTAAAATTTTCTATAATTTTTAAATACATATTTACTTCACCTTCCAACCTACTTTATAGGATATCTTCCGGTTGAGTATCAGAATTCTTAATTTATTGCCTTTGTTATTCTCATTCTCGCACAATTGAAAAGGTGCAGTAGGTATGTGTGTGTGTGTGAATTTACCTTTGTGTGTGTTTGAATTTGCGGGTCATGCGAAGCATTAAAATAATTGACAATAAACAAACACAGATACATAAGTACATACAACTATATAGATAGATATACATGTACATATTCACATGTTACGAGTCTCTTACTGCAGCTCATATCAAATTAGTGTGTGGTAACTTTTGCTAGAGCTCTACATAAATCAAGACGTTGTTATCGATTATTATATATGATAGAAGAATTTTTGTTGGCTTGTTTTGCAGATAACACTACAAAATTCCAGACATATGAATAATACAAGAATTTTTTGTGAGCACATAGTTATTAGCTTTGGGACTATTAGTTTTTTTTTTTTTAGATACGAAGTCATATTTATTTTTCAAACTAATTCATCTAATCATCCCAATGTAAAACTCGAAAAGGTATGTTAACAAAGTGTTGGTTCGAATTCACGTTCATTTTTCAAACTAATTCATCTAAGTAAAACTCAAATGGGAATGTTAGTAAACTTCCATTTTGTAACATACATAGTTCGTTAATGTCAGTGCATGCAAAACGAAATCAAAACAATTGTTTATAATTAACATAGCTAATATTTATTTCTGATTACTTGATGTTGGCATCTTCGCATCTTTTTCATTTAATTCAATTGAAGGGGAGCCTATTATTTTTCATTTTCATACACCTTTTTTTTTTGCACAGCTAATATTATTTAAGAAAAAAATAATTGCAAAAAAAATAATTACAATTTTTTGCAGCTACAATTTAATGTTGTTTTGCATACAAAATTTAATTTTAAGCATTTTTTTATAACTACAACGTATTATACATATGTATGTAAGTGGGTGTATGTGTGTGTGTGGGCATTCACTATTTTAACATCGCGTCTGTTGACTCGTATGACAATGGGTACCGACTATCTATCCACCTGCTTTCATCATCTTTCTCTCTCTCTCTCTCTCTCTTTTTCTGAGTCACACAGGCATTGTATTGTGTGGGTGTGTTTGTTTGTCTATTTGCCTACAATTCATTGATGACGCTAGCGTGTGGCTTGCTTGGGCTTCTGTTTGCTCTCAACAAGCACTCAATTACGTGTTGAATGCTTTTGTAGCGCCGCTTATGGCTCTCACTCCCGCTGACCTCGGTATACCCCCACTACTCCCCCTCAATCATCTCCATTAAGAAATCGAATATCATTAAGTGCACAGAATGCTCTGGGTGTTGATTTGGCACACACATACATATGTACACACATAAGCGTTTGGAACTGCGGGCTATAAAAGATCGAAGATTGAACGAACGAACAGGCCATTCGGTTGCAAAGCGTGACTCAAAAAGCGAAAATGATGCCGAATGCCAGAGCCAGAGCCAGAGCCAGAGATAACGAAAGCCGCAAATTAAGTGCCGTGCGAAGCGAGCGAAAAAAATAAAACGGGGCGACTTAACGGTTTCCCTTACTGCCAACAGCGCGCTCTCAGTAATTTTGTCGCTCTGTGCTCTTAGCGCTCTCCTTGCTCTACTCTATTCGTTTTGTTTTTGTCATTGTTTGGTAAATTTTGCCATTTGGCATTTACCATTTTACCTTTTCATGTCTGTCATCTATTTTGGTGCCTGTCATTTGCATATTGTCCCCCCACCCTCTGACAATAATTCGTGAAAGAAAAACTAAAACATTCCAGAGATAGATGATTGAATACCTTCAAAACAATGACCCCATCTGGTTAATCATACTCAAAAGTAAATCGATTAAATTGTTTATTTAGTTATAGGAAATCTTGTGGACTAGAGTGACTCCAGTATCTAAAAGTGATGCGCTCCCATCTCTAGTTGGTTGAAATTGCACTGGGTAACCCTTGGAACCGGTTTATCGATATTCGTTAAATACATTCTATGCGATCATCAATTTATCTATTGTGGCTGCCTGCCATCATTCCCGGTTGTCTCTAGCCTCAATTTTTTGCAGACTTCAAGTATTTACATATGTTTTGTTTGCATGTATGTGTGTGTGTGTGTGTGTGTGCGTGTGTTGATGTCCGCCGCAAAATCTTCCACAATTGGCTTAAGAAAAGCCACGACCGCAACAAGTGATAAATGCGGGTCTAAAACAGAACGTGCAAAGCGAAAAAATGTTAATGTAATAATAATTATTTGGCGTCAAGACGCCCACAGTGGGTAAAAGGCAACGGCTCTGCAGCCATCACTTCTTTCACTTGTAATGAACGACACCGCAAATAAAAAGACAAACAAATTTGCAAGAGAAAAAACGAAAACAAAGAGAAACAGCAAAATGTTTTCGTTGCTTTTCTATTGAGCGCTTTTTACTGTGCAGTTAGTTGTTGTTGTTACGAGTTTAAAATTTGCGCAATTCGCGTTGCGGCAACAGCATTTTCGTACCCAGCATATTTGAATAGCGATGTAATAATCAATAAGCAAAAGTCATTGCAAATCGATTAGTTAAACAACAAAATCTAATTGCATGCAAAATAAAAACAAGTTGCGAAAGTGTAATCCTGGAATTATTATTGAAGTAAAGACAAAAGAAAAAACTAAAAATACAAATGGAAAATGAAATGAAATGAATAAAATAAAAAACAATAAAAAGAATAAAAATAAAAAAAATAAAGTAAAAAAAATTAAAGAAAAAAACTTAATTAAAAAAAAATAAAATAAAATAAATATAAAATAAATAAAAATTATATAAAATATATAAAAATATAAAATAATAACTAGTTTCGGACAAAATCTTTTCTTGCACTTTTCTAGCTTGATTATATGCTAAAATATTTTTAATTTATAGAGGCTTTAGAAGTCTATCTATTTCAATAGACAACAAAATGTAGAAAATTATTCAGTTTTAGTAATGAATATTGTCATTTTTTGAGTTTCCCTTGATTTTTACATATATTCCCGATTCATGGATATCTGAATATTTATGCACACACACACACACACAAGTAGAGTTGTGAAGTGGAGCCTCTTCAATTGCCTATGCATATATGTAACTGGACTGGAACCGATTCGAGTCGAGGCGAGTCGAGTCGTTCGTGAATCTGAAACAATGCTGCGACTTTCTGTGCACCACAAATTCCAAAAGCAAATGTTTTGTGCTTCTATTTAATTTACTTTTTTTTTTATTTTTTTTTTTTTTTTTTTTTTTTTTTTGTGCGGTTTTCATATCAGCCGGATGCTCGAGCTATGCTGGCTATGACTTTGGTTTTAGTTTTGGATTCGGCGAGGTCACGAGGCGCTCTCAAGTGAAACTCGAAGCGACTTAAAAATTTGCTTTTAGGTCGCTATCAAAAAGCAGCGCAATTCGACCGTCCGTCCGCCGAGAACTGAATGACTCACAATCCATTCCATGCGAATTTTAGATTGTGCATTTTTTGGCGACGCTCTCGAAACCTTATTGACACAGCTGCCGGAAATGTAGAGGGACAAATCAAAATCAAGACATTGCCCGGCGTTGCCCGTTGGAGTGAACTCTGTAAAGCGTGACACCAGATTATCGAGTCAATAAATTGCCTAAAAATACATATATATATATATATATATATATATATATATATATATATATATATATATATATATATATATATATAAATGTATATGGAGTATAAATAATACTTGTTTCTAGGAATTACTGAATGATGAGCATTTTATAGCATTTCTCATAGTGACTAGGGAAAACTTTCGATATTATATAAATCTGGCTTTGTTACTCAGCGATAAACTGTCTTAGATTGTGCCCTTCTATGCGATTTTCACATTGATATTTTTTCTAATCTCGTAAATCTGTTTCATTTACAGTTCAGCGTGCGCGGGGCCTTCTGACCAAAGGCAAGAATGGCACTAACAATTGCTTTGTCACAATTGCCCTGGGCAAGGAGAAGTACCAGACATCGGTTAAGGACAAGGCCGAGGCGAGCGTCAACTGGAACGAGGAGTGTGAACTGTGAGTGCCATCGCCGACTTTCGCATATGTATTAAGACGGATTATCGTTTTTCTTTTAGCAAAATCCCGGATCAGGGCAATCGCGCGGAGCTAACGCTGACATGCCTGCATCGCAACAATCTGGGCATCGATGAGTTCCTGGGCCAGGCGACGCTGCCGCTTAAGGACATGGACGTGTACGATAGGCCGCGTGCCAAGTGGTTCAAGCTAGAGAGCAAGCCGGGCAAGGAGAAGAAGAATAAGGAGCGCGGCGAGCTGGAGGTGCGCATTGCGTTCGTTGTCAAATCTGGATCGCTGACAGATCTGAGCAAGAAGGACAAGCATAAGTCTTCCATTGGCCAGCTGGCCAGTTCCGTGGGCGGCAGCCTGCTCTCCATTGGCCAAGGCGAGAAGCGCAAGAGCATCAAGAAGCTAGCTGGATCACTCAGCTCCAAGCTGCACATACGCAGCAAGAAGAAGCAAGCGGATGGCGATGACAGCGGCTCATTTAGCGGCTCCTTTGCCAGCATTGGCACGCCCAACAGCTCCTCAGGTCTCGGCGGCGTTGGCGGTGGCAGCGGACGCAGGCGCGGCCAGCGCGCCGGTGAAGCTGATCCGGGCGTCATAAGCGAGGACGAGGATGAGTTTGTATTTGACAATTTGTCGCACAAGAGCTCTGGCAGCTCGCTGAACATCCAGCGCTCCGGGCTGCAGCCGCCTTCGTCTAACGGCAATAACAACTTCGCTCCGCGCAATCCATCGCCGCTGCTGAGCAACGGAGGCAGCTTTCCCAAGGGGAAACTCAATGGAGGTAAGCCCAAAATGCAAGAGACAGTCGATGAGGATCCAATCGTTGCGGAGATGGAACAGCTTGAGCTCGATTTCAGCGTTCGTGCACGCACTCTGCCACCTCCCTCGAAGCCGCCACGCACGCAGCAGACCCAGCAAGAGCTGGAGTCGGAGCGCGAAAAGGAACAGAAGCATGAAGCCAATGGCCACATACCAGTGGAGGCGGCACCGACACAGGGGCCGGTGGCCCCTAGCCAGGTGGATGAGTGGGAATCAAAGTTATATGGGGGCGGAAAGTATTTAGAGATTGGCAGCAGTGATTCCCTGAAGCGTCGCAGCTGGGAGACGCGCGTTCCGTTGCCGGCGACCAGCGAGGAACCGCCTCCGGTTCCATCGACCAGCAGCTCGTCGAGCTCATCGGACGCCGAAGAGGATGTTGAACCGGTGAATGAGGAGCCGCCAAAGGCAGCGCCGCCAGCTGCAAGAAACGCCAAGAGCGAGAGCAACTCGCTGTTCGCGCCCGATGTGGAGCCACGCAACTTTGATTCACTCAATGCTAGCTTCGCCAAGTTCGAGCAGCGCAACAGCACAGCCATCTTCGCGGATGAGCAGGTATCTCATGAGCCGTTGACTAGGTCGAATCCGATAGAGCCGCAACCGCAGTCGCAGCCGCAGCTGCAGCCGTTGCCAAGTGAGCGCCCCAAGCCGCAGCCGCGTGCAGCGCATAATGAGCAACTGAAGGCGGAAACGGCGGCTCTGGTTATGGCCGAGGCGGCCGCCGCAGAGGAAGCCTCGCGTCAGCGTCGCGCCGCAGAAGATGAACGTCTCGAGGCCGAGCTGCGTTTAAATGAGCAGCGGCTGCGCGAAGAGGAGGCGGCACTGCAGCAAGAGCTGGAATTGCAGCAGGAGGAGCAGCGGCGACGTGAGGCCAAACGCCGCGAGGAGGATCAAAGACTCTTGAGCTTTGCCAAGCGCTCCACATCGCTGGAGGAGCAGCCATCAAAGCCACTGGCGCAAAGACAGCCAATTGGAGAGGACGATGAGTCGACCACGGTCGTTGCCGCACCCGTTGCAGTTGCCGCCGTTGCCGTTGCTGTCGCCGCACCCGTTGCGGTGGCCATGGCCGATGTTGATCCTAGCATAGAGCACAACCTGTTAACGCCTGAGCAATCGCCCAAGGAGTTCAACAGCATCGGTGGAGGCAGCGGCAGCGGCGAGCGCTGGGAGAAACGACTGGGCAAATTTAAATACGGCAATAAGCGAGGTGAGCGGTTCTACCCAAAAGACACCACAATTTGACAAAGAGCGATTACAGCTGAATACCGTACAAACAAACAGAACTCAGAAATAAACGAGCAGCAAATCCTATCCAGCAAACCAAACCAAAACCAAAACCGATACCGATACCGAAACCGATACCGAAACCAAACCAAACTAATCCACCTCAATCTGAAACTTGTACCTCGAACTTATATCCAGTCCGGCGGTGCAGGGGAGTGCGGCATGTGTGTGTGTGCGCAATGTGGAGTCGGAACCAAAAATCGAACCAAGCTAATCGAATCAAGCAATTTTCCAAATCAGCTGTCATCTTTGCGTCATCCTATTGAAATTTCAATGTTTTACCTACGCATTCCTCATACAAATTTCTCATACTAACCGCTTTCGAAAACTTGGTCGTTCTCCTGCTGTGGCCATTGTCTCTAACTCGAACTCGAATTCTAACTCTAATTCTAATAAACATATATTTTCTATTTTTTTTTTTTTTTTTTTTTTTTGTGTCTTTTGCTTTTTTGTTTTGTTGCTTTTCGGAGTACATTTGAACTGAACTGATTCAATTCTGTTTCCAAGCTCACTGCATTTCTCACCCGTTCCGCGACAGCACACGCCCATTGCCAACTCGAACCAGTTCAAAATTGCAGTCATGGACTGCTATCGCACTCTAATTAGCAGAACCAAAAGAGCATGTAAAGAATGGTTCGATGAAGCTCACACTCTTGTTTGCATCTCTTGCACCCCATCTTTGGAATAGCCGTTAACGAATTTTCTTCTTTTTTTTTTGTTTTTGTATTCGCCGCAGATAAGCAAAACGATACGGACAGCAATTCGCCCAGTCCCAAGTCCACGGAGCGCATTATTATTGGCCACGAGAAGTCGGGTTCGCATGCTGATCGCCGTTCCGAGATCTCAGCACAGTTGGCCAAAAAATATGAAGGAAAATCACGGGAGGTGAGTGTGCTGTCTCTCTCTCTCTTTACATTACATATATATATATATATGTATCTGTATCTGTATCCGTATTTTGCTTGCAGGAGCTGATGCTGATTGCCAATGGCATGGAGAATGAAGCATTGCATCAGCGGCAGCGCGTCAAAGAGCTGGAGGATTATTTGGATAATTTGTTGTTGCGCGTTATGGAGACACATCCCAAGATCTTGCAGAATCCATATTCGCGAACCACATCGGCCAAAAGGTACATACATGCATAAACACACACACACACATACGTACATATGAATATACAATGTGTGGGTGTATATGACCATAAATCTTTCACTGGTGGAACTCGTGCTTCATACACACACCTCCGCTCTCTTGCTTCACCTTGCTATTGTCTATCCCTTTCTTTGTATTGCTTTGTGTTGTTATTCCAACCCCACCATCACCACCACACCACCAGCACAACTCACCACTCAGCTTCTCATCCCGCTGCATGTCTGTGACTTTGCCTCTATACATACATAACATACATACATATATTTTTGTTATTCTTTTAGTTTGTTCTCTTTTGATATATGCAATTTTCTACATTTATGTATTTCTCTTTATTTAGTTATAAAAATTACATCAATATGAATGACTTTTTAAAGTAAGTGCTGCGCATTTTCGGCATGCAGTTGCACGCACACCTAACAACAAAACTCATATGCACTCAAAACACACGAACAGCTAAAACCAAGATCAGCAGCACCCCTAGAGACCCCCGAGCAGCCGCATCAACAGCGTCACCAGCAACAACAAATACAACAATAAACAGCAAAAAGCAACAACCTTCGTCATCAACAACAACAACAACAGCAGCAGCGACAGCAACAGCAACAGCTAAAATAACAAACAGCAAACAAACAAAGAGTAAGAGAAATGTGATTTCGTCTCTCGTCATCTGTAACTGTTTCAATTGGTGCTTCAGGGATTTCCAGTCGATTACCCTTGCACGTCTGTCTCTATCTAATGCTGATCATACCAGCTCTCCCTCTCCCTCTCCCTCCCACTCTATATTATGGCTTTTAGTGTTGTAAAAAGCATTTAGCGTGTTCTTCCACCTACACACACTCACCACACACACGCACACTTACATAATATTACCTAATATTAATTCTCGTCTCTTTTATTACTTTGCAGCGGTTAAGTGCAACAGCAGCCAAACATTTGTGCGCATCATGCAGCTTATTGTCGGCCTAGAACAGAGAATGATGGAATGAGAGGAGAAATATGTAAAATAGAAACAAGACGAAACACCAAGTTGCCTTTGTCATTAGAGAAATTCAAGTGCTTTCTTATTGTATTTTAAGCATTATATTTACACATACAGTAACAACTCTTAGAAATTAAGATGATTTTTTTTCCAACACAAATGACTACTAAACTAAAAGGCCCTGCAAATTCGTTAACATTAACCATTTCTGTGCGTATTGTTTATATTTAATTATGATATTCGGTTTTCCCATTTGCCCTGTGTTAATATTTGAACGAACATAAATTAAATTATTTGTTAAATGTAAATTGTTGTGAGCAATTTGCTCGTGAATTGTGAAGCTTTGTTTCGATTCAACCGATTAATTGAAATTATCCAAAAGTATTTTTTATTTGCATTTCGAAATGTGTTTTTCTTTTATGTGAAGAGTCCAGCTAAATCGGCTACGATTGAAACAATTTATAGTTAAGTAACTTTTAAATTATTTATGTATTAGACGTTAAGCGAAGAATGAGCAATAAGCGAGGAGAGAACTACATAAAATTATACACAATATGTTGATAAATGATTATTCACTTATTAAACAAAATTAAAAACACTTATCATTGATATTAACATTGCGGGCTACGAAAATAAACTTATTGTGGAATTGAAGACGTCGAATTTTTTATGGGGAAAATATTCTATCCATCTCAGATAATCAACTGACAATTCTGTTAATGGTTATTAACATATTTAAATTAATCCGATTTCCGCTGAGGAACAAGTAATAAAAGGAGATACCCTAATTCCATTCGATCTTAGTTTTTGATTATACACAGTAACTTGTACGTACAACATGATTAATAAATGCAAAAAAATATAAATAAAATATACTGTATAATTAGAGAATAAATGAAAACGTATCAAAGCCAACTCAGATATTATGCACTAAAAATTCAACTGAATTTAACTGAATGTTAGTTATATTTCTCAAACGAAGTTTGAACATTTAACCAATTTCTAAAACATTTCGCTAATTAGTACATATATGTCTGTTAGTCAAGAACTTTCACTTGCTTCAGACGTAAAAAGAAATGATGTAGGCGAGCTGGTTTCCAGTGACCTCCAAATATCCTTGGTTTAGTCATAGCAAAGGTATAGTCCTATTAAGCCAGTCATGAAAGAGCTTCCAGTTGACTCATAATCATTGGTTATACCATGCCATTGATATTGTCCCTGTTAAAAGCTAACAGTTAAACCAAATCTTGGAGTAGTAATTCCTAGGAAACTATAAAATTTCAGAATCGACTGTTACAAAGGTATGTATTATGTGTGCATTTCGAGCTAAGATCAGTTGCATTAGAGTACATTGTGCTGCATTTCTGTAAATAAAAAATATCTTGACTAGGCCTGAAACGGCATCGCAATTGCGGAAAAATACCAGGCGAACATAAATGAGTAGTAGGGCGCGAAATGTTAGTTGAAATTGAGTAAGCACGGAGTTGACCTTGAAAGTGAGAGTGAGACTGCTTGTCGTCCAGATAATATATATACTTTATGGAGTGTGGCACGCCTCCTTCTGCCTGTTATATACTTTTAACATAATTATTAAGCCTTGTTTTCTCATTTTCAAGGGATCAGGGTATAACAAATGTTGCTAACAGTGCCAAGTGAGTAATCTTATAGTTATGGACTATCGTTTAAATGAGTAAGTGATAGTTTGCGGGCTATCGACTACGTAAACATATAATTATCGTATGGTAAAGCCGTTAAGTCAACCTTAGCGGCGATACTCTCACCTTTACTGGCAAAATAATTAAATTTATTCAATATTAAATGTTCCAAATAAAAAAAATGTAGCTTGTTAAAATATAATAAAAAAATATATTCTACAAGCAAGGTCAAAAATCATTAAAATTTTTTACATGTTTAACATAAGCTTGTGGATATACCGATTCTACTTGAGTTCAAATCGATATTGTGCTCAGCGTGGCACTGTTAACTGTTAACTGTTAAATTTCCGACTTTTGAAATATTCAAAATAATGGATAAGGCGGATTGCTCAAAGTAAATTATGTTATTAGAATTTGTAATATCTTTTAAAGCAAAGCACTTAAACCAAACAATTACCAAATTGCATGAGCTCCCTTCGTAAGAGTTATGTACTTTTAATTTATTCCTTTATTATTGTAATTTCTAAGATAATTGAATGTTGATTACTTTACCTAGTCATTCAGACTGTATGGTTTTATGTGGACTACATTTAATGTGACATTTTGGTAAGCTCGCTTACTCACATATGTAATCTGCAATGACTAACATTTTTAATACTTACCAAATTCCAACATAATTCACTCAAAGCAAAAATTTGTTAACATTTTATGGCAGTGACAGCACTGTAAAGTAACTTGAGCAATATTAACGAAGTTGCAGTCTCTAAGATATCGCCTTATCGATATATATTTTCGAAAAGACGCCATTCAAATTTAAATATAAAATGAATACGTTAAGCTTTAGTCCATATATATATTTTAATTATGTGTGTAATTCTTAAAAAAAAAAAAAAACGAAAGGGAAATCAATAAACTCAAATGCACATTTACATTATATGCACTATTTATTGTTCTCTATATACACCCTCAGGTCTAGTGCACGCCATTCGAGGTCTGCGACTGTGTCGCCGTCAAAGCTGCTGCTGCTGCTGCTGCCTGCTGTTGCTGTTGTTGTTGCTGCTGTTGTTGTTGCTGCTGCTGTTGTTGCTGCTGTTGCAATTTGCTGCTCTGAGAGAAATCTATGCAGGCACCCGATGTCAAATCAATTTCCTCCGAATCAGAACCATCAGAACCTTCATCGGAGGTGGGGCCAAGGGCGGACATGCCACCCAGATCCAGCTCAGAGACACCATGCACTGTCGGCTCCTTGTAGAGCTTGAGCTCCGTATAAGTTTTCGATAGCTTCTCATGCTCGGACTGTGAATGCGTTGACTGCTGCTGTTGCTGCTGAAAAGCTGGATGCATCATGGTAAAGCTGCCAGCGCCTTGTCCATTGGCCAGCGCAGGCACATCGTTTACGCCCACATCACTATTGATCAGTGCATCCTTGCTGCCTGGTGCATTGCCAGCTGATAAATTCTCTGGCATTTGACTGCTGCCATTGCCGTTGCCGTTGCCGTTGCCGTTGGCCGCTGTGCCATTTGCTGGCCTATTCGAGCCACTGCCTCCGCCTATAACTGGCGGAGTGCCCAGACTGAGGCAGCGCATACGCCATGCATCTTGCAGCAACTGCAGCCGCGCCTGCTTACGCCACTTTGCTCTCCTATTCTGGAACCACACCTGCAATACAAAATACCAAAGTCAAAAAACTCGATCGCATTGTTGATATATGGCTATCGTTGTGAAATTTTGATAAGCTTTAAATCGTTCAAATTATAATCGAACTGTGATATAGGAATCAGAATGGCTATGCTATTAGGCATATAGAAAATGTAACTGTAAACATATAAACTCTATGACTATATATATCTCTCCCATTTATATGCTCTTGCAATAAGTAAAATCATTTTATCATCTAATCTCATGTTAAAAAATAAATTTCAAAAACGAATCCGAGCTCTAACTAAATATAGTTTTATTAACTAAATTTTAACGTATTTTTCATAATTTTGGTATCATCACATGAATCTCTTTTATACATCCCAAAATGTCAAGATTAGGTTTTATAGCATTTTTAGTAAATATAAATTTAGTTTTTCTGCTCAGCAAAAGTAACTAAAAATATATATTAAATATGTTATAATATGCTGCAGTTAAGTTAAATATTATTAAAAAAAAAAATTTCTATTTATTAAATATTTGTTAATATCCATTCTGAATATTATAATACTTAAACCAAAAAAAAAAAGGTGAAAAATTCTATTTATTTAATATTTGTTAATATCCAGAAGTCATATTGAATATTACTTATTACGCTTTGGTACTTTGGTGTGCCATATAGGAACGATCCTCATAAATGCACAATATTTGCACATTAAGCGAGAGAAGCCCCGTGGCCACTTAAGTATGGGCGGGCGGCAGGATTGATTCACCTGGACGCGTGCCTCGCTGAGGCTAATGCGCAGCGCAACTTCCTCCCGCAGAAAGACGTCCGGATAGTGAGTCTTCTGGAAGAGCGCTTCCAGCTCCTGCAGCTGCTGTGGCGTAAATGTGGTACGATTCCGTCGCTGGCGCCTCCGGCCGAACATGTACTCTGTGAGCAGATCGCCCGGCAGCGGCGATATGAATGGTCCAGCCATTAAACTTGATAGTTCAAATTTCTCTTATTTATTTTAATTTTCTTTCTTTTCTTTTACTTTCTTTTTTTGCTAAGCAATTTGTTTATTTTTTTTCACTGTTCGCTTGCAATCACAAAGCACTAAAAAAAAGAACAAACAGATTTTGGTATTAAACGCACGCAATACGTAGATTTCTATTTTTGATAATGCACGGCAGATGGCGCTAGAGCCAACTAAAAAAAAGTGAACTTTCGAAGTGCGCGTTTGGCCAGCGACTGCGGGAGTGCAGGCAGCGTCCTTTGGCTTTTATGCATTCGCAGTGGCAGCAGCGGCAGTCAAATCAACTACTGCACATAAACATACGTACAAATATATGTATATATATATATATAATATATATATATATATATGTATATGTGAGTGTGTGTGCTTGTGAGAGTTGTATTGTGGCTGCGCCTGCGATTCGAAGCGTTGGTAGAATCATGTTCTTATGTGTGGGCAATAATTAGAAGAATGCCCATTGTAATTTACAGCTAATTGATATTCGCATACACACACATACATGCACACAGACTTAATATGACGCCAATAATCGTCCTGTTCTGTCGAAAGTAGCTGCCCACTTCGAGGCGATTGCTTAAAATTTACATTAGCATAATTATGTTAAACGTATATAACGTTATTATCATTAATATTTTGCCGCCTACAGCTGAATATTCATTCTCACGCTCACTCTGCCAGCGAATTCGCCGCTCGCCGTCTCGCTCACGATGTTAACCACTTAGAATGGCAGGTGGCTAGGAGCGCGCGCATCCTCTGTTCGCTGAGCTCGCTCATTCGCTCGTTGTAAACATAAACAAATATAACACACAACAATATAGTGCACATGTATGCATACACGCACACTCAAGGAGAAGTCCCGAGAGCTTGCCTCTTAATGAGTGCACTACTCTCTCACACCAATACAATTACATGTTGATGCCGCCGCTGCTACTGCTGCTGCTGCTGTTGTTGTTGTTGTTGTTGTTGTTACTGTTCTGCTAGCTGCGTCGGCTTTTATTGTTTTCTCGTTTTGACTTCGTTAAATTACGGCACAAGCACAAAAACCTCAAAAACGCCGTTAGCTTTACGGCCTGCATTGCAATTGGAGGCGGGTTGTGGCAGCGCAGTTGGGTAGGCTACGAACATTGCACAGTGGTTCGAGTGACGCTAAAATGTAGGCAATTGTTTTTCAAAGGCAAACGTTCGAAACATATCGTATTCTAGATAAGTAACTTAAAAATAATTTTTTATTCAGCGTATTTATATTGAAAATATAAAATAAATAAAATAATAAAATAAATAATTAATTTTTTTAATTTATTATTTATGTATTATATTAAATATATCTAATCACATTAATAGTTGAAATACATTTTTCGATAGGTAGTATAAAAGTATATCTTATTTTATATATTAATTTTATTTAAAGCTTTTATTATTAAAATATAAAAACAATATTTTCAATGTCAAGTAAAAAGCTTCAAGTACAGCTATGTCATTCACGACTTAATTATTATAAAATCTAATTCAAACTTTATGAGTAATTTATATTTATATTTATTATTATTGATCCACTGTTGTATGTATATTTATGTGTAAGCATACATGTGTGTGTGTGTGTATACATGTGCATGTTAATATGAGATGCACCTGTGAATAATAAAATTCAAATCACTTAATGCTGCCAGCAGTTGAGAAACGGCACCGACGTCTCCACTTAAACAATACGGCAACACCCCGTTCACACAGACGCACGCACATACAGTTATGCGATATGCAGTTAGAGAAAGATAGACGAAGAAAGAGAGAGAAAGAGTACGAGAGAGAGGGAGACAAAGATAGCAAGAGAGAGAGAGAGACAGAGGAAAAGAATGAAAGAGAGAGCAAGAAAAAAAGAAGGACAGAGAAAAAGGAAAGAGGGTGAGCGAGTGATTGAGTGTGTGTGAGAGAGAGAGAGAGATAGAGCGAGCTGCTGGCTTTTTGCTTGTGTTGCTGCTTGCGCTTCTGGGCAAAGAAACGTAAGTAAGGCGCACAGAAATAAGGTTGCCACCACAGCTGATGCCACCTGGCAGCCGTACAGAGCAGCGGAAACAACAATAAAAATATCAACAATGCGAGCATGCTAGCTGGTGTATGAGAGTGTGTGTATGAGTGTGTGTGCGGTACAAACAAATGAAGGGATGTAATTTTCTCATTTGCATACATTGTTTTGCTCGTTGTATTGTTGTTGTTGTTGTTTCGCTTGCTGTCGCTTTTGCTTGTGTGTGTTGCCTGCGCTTGCGCTAAAATTATATTTATTTATTAACACTGAGGCATAGGCGTGGCAGCTGCCACCCGCCTCTCCTTTACAGTAGTGCTAGCCTGCATTATGCTCGTGTTATTGCTTTATTTCATTTGCTTCTTTTGCGTCGAAGCCAATCATAAGCGAGCACAGTTATGTTTCTCAGTGCCTGCGTATGTGTGTGTGTGTGTGTGTGTGTGGGGGTTGACCAACGAGATGAACGTCAGCGTTGACAGCGTCTTATTGAAATTATGAAAATTATTTCATGTTCGCCTTTTGTTTCGTTTCGTTTTCGTTTCCTCTTTAGCTTGCTGGCAGCTGGCAGTCGCCAAACTCCACCCTGTGCCCGCCATTTTAAATGTGTAATTTGATGTTGTTGTGGCACTCACATTGTTGTTGTTGTTGTCGGGCTTATTGCTTATTGTTGCTACTGAAGTTTATTAGGCAACACGTTTCACCTGAGCTGCGAGCATTTGTCTGTCTGTCTGTCTGCCTGTGTGCGCGCGCGTGTGTGTGTGTGTCCATTGTTTTGTCGCGCTGATTGGTCTTTCACTGGCTACAAGCGCCTGTGCAAATGCGCCACATTGTTTTGCCATCTCGCTCGCACGTGCTGCTTTAGCCGACTGTTAATTATTTTTATAGCGCGCCCCTGTTGCTGCTGCTGCTCTTGCTGTTATTGTTGTTGTTGTTATTGTTTTTCTTGTAGCTGCATTTTGATTAAATATGCTTGCAGCACATGCAATAGATTTATATGCACACACACACACACATACACATGTTATTTTGTATAAAATGGCGGCGCAGCTGACAATTATTCATTGCATATTTCGGGGCGTTTATTTTTATTATTTATAAATACCAAAACTATTTGTGATTCAATTTACTATCAATCGTTAAAGAACTAAAGTTGAGCAGATATTTTCATTGTCTTAAAATATTGCATTTTTCTACAGCTACGCTGCAGCCAGTGTCAATTCAAATTGCCACAAGTTCTGTCATGGCCGTCATACATATGTGTCACATACATCTCCCTACTTGTCAACAGCAACTTCAACTGGAACAGGGAACAGGAACTGCAAGTGCAACTGGAACTGCAGCCCCAATGGCAACAGCGACATGTGGTAGGAGGCATGTGGCAAATTAGCGCTCCATGTTAACATTTGCCCACATTGTTACGTTGTGTTAATGCATTTGAATTTTCCTTACCCTATCTGGGGAGGTCGGGCAGCATCTGTACTTCATATGGGATATATTGACACTATATATGAGGACTTTATCAGACGGTGTATAAGAAAACGATTTGAGAAGACTATATATAAATATATATATAATTATATATACATTTTATAAGTATATAATATTTTATAATTGATAGTAGTAATATTTTAAAAAATTAAATACAAAATTTTCTTATTTTTTTTAATATATTGTCTCATATATATTTTTTTTTATTATATACATTTTAAAAGCTTACATAAGCTAGAATCTAAAAAATACTTAAGCCTTTTTGTAAGAATATTAAAATAAAAATAAAATGTTTAATAATAAAATAAATAAATAAATTTTTACCTATATTACTATACAAAACTTTTTTTTTCAATAATAATGTATAAATTATTTTCTTTTTTTTAAATACAAGAATCTATTTTACTTACATTAATCTAATTTCTTCACATCAAAAATTCTTTTACGCAATCAAATTTATTAATATATATATATATATGTATATGTATATATATATATATATATATATATATATATATATATATATATATATATATATATATATATATATGTTTATTTTATTTTATTTTTTATAAATTGTACTATAATATATAAATAAATAAAATTGAAAAGAAAACTGTTTTTTATTCTTAATAATTAATTTAATTAATTATCTACATAAATTGAGTTATATATCTCTGATATTTGCATGAATATACATATATGTGGTACGCCTTCATTTGGAGTCTTGCAGCTGGATCTATATCCCGCTTGTTCGATCTGAGATTATTATCTGTAGTGTATTCCTAGATTCGTGCTTAGCTCGGCGGATTTGTTGTTGCTTTGCTTTTTTAATTACTTTTTTTTTCAACTCATTTTCTTTTGTGCCAGGCAGTCAACCGGCAGCCCGTGCCCGCGCTCGAGTCGAGTCCTTGCTGCCAGGATTTATGCAACGGTTGGCGTCGTTGTCGTCATCAGCAGCATCTTTGTTGCTGTTGTTGTTGCTGCTGTTGCTGTTGCTGTTGTCGTTGTCGTTGTCGTTTCTCTTGCTTGGCTGCATTTAGCATAAATTCAGTTTCATCTCATCTCATCTCATCTCATTTCAACTCATCTCGTTCTCGTGCTCGTGCTCGTTCTCATGCTCGTTCTCGTTGTCGTTGTCGTTCTCGTCCTGCTCGTCAGCGTTGTCCTCTGACAGACAGCCCCAGCCGCAGCTTCACCTTCTCTCCTGCCGCTCGCTGAAAATGACATTGTGACGATGCAATTAGTATTATGAAAATATTTCTCATGTTCTCTCATTTTGTTTTCGTTTTTTTTTTTTCTCTTCCACTTTTTGTTGTTATTTTTCTTTGTTTTTTTTTTTATTTACTATGTTTTGTTGTTGCGCCCATTTAGCGTAATCCCCGACGGTGCCCAAAAGCTCAGGCGCCAACGTTGTTGTTGTTGTTGTTGTTGTTGCTGTAGCTCAACAGCTCAGCAGCTCAGCTGCTCCTACTCCTGCTCCTCCCTCTGCCCAGCGCCGCTTCTGCTCCTGCTCCTGTGCAGCTAACTTCAGGCGCGCCGTGTGCTTTTGTGTGGCGCTGATTATAATTTTGATGTGCTTGTGCCTCAGCCTCCGTCGCTCTGTGTCGCTGTGTCTGTGTCTGTTGGCGCGGACTGGGAGCGGGTGTTTGCTTATATTTTTCTTTTCTTTTTTTTTTTTTTTTTTAAATGCATTTCTCTGCCTCTGCCGTTCACCTGCCTTTCACCCATTGCATTTGGGCGCGTGCAAAAAATGTAATTAACTTAATGATTTTCATAAAGTGTGGTCGCTGCGCCACGGCACAGCGCAGCGCGACGTGGCGCGGCAGGGCGAGGTCTACCTGAAGGCAGGGGTGGCTCCTATGCCGCGGCGCCGATTCCCTGCACCGCCAGCATTATTGGGGCAATTAAAATGATTACAAAATCCAGCAAAAATATGCCGAACTGTCGACGAGCTGCTGCTGCTGCTGCTGCTGTTGCTGCTTCTCTTCTCGTTTTTTATTCTATTTTTTGCTGTTTGCCGTTTGCTAATCGTCCTAGTTTAATGCGTAATGATTTCTTTTCTCTCTTTATTATGATTATTATTATCCGAGCACAGACCGCTCACTCGCAATGACAAATCATAATAATTAAAAATTCCAATTATCCAGCGTCTTTGCTGGACCACACCACATGATTCCGCCGCTGACAGCTCAGCTCACGGCTCAAACAGTCAGCATCAAAAGCAAATTTCATTCTTCTTGATTTGCCGATGTTTTTTGTTTATTATTATTATTATTTTTTTTTTTTTTCGACTCCCTTCGGGCATCAACAGCAACAGCTCTGAGTTGATTTGAGCTTGAATGGCATCTATTGTGAATATCCCTGTGACGGCCAATCGGTTTTGGGGAGTCTCTTCTCAATGGAATCTTATCGGAATCGCACAAGACTACAATTCAAGATTATTATGGAATATTATGAGCTTACTTTATATAGCTGAGCTGAGGTACGCAGGGAGAAAGAGTTAAACAGGGCGCGCTATAAGGCATAAATCTTAACTAGCTTTTTCTTCTTTGGTGAATGGCTTAATCTGCTCTTAATGAATGTTTTAATTGCGTGTACAGAAAACGGCGATCGCATAGCCTTAATAATTGTGTACAGCTCGAAGTAGAGCTTTAACAGACGCATTTCCAGTGGGACTTGTTTTGCTCCCCAAACGAAACGAAATATTTTTGTCATGCTTTGGGTTAAATATTAAAATAATCATGGTGCATAAAATGATCATTAATACTTCGTAAATATACGCTTGGATTATGTATAAATCAATTACAATAACTTAAAAGTCATATCATTTATAGGGTATTTTTAGTAAATATTATTTTTATGTCATTCATATGCCTTGATCTTAGCAACTTGAATTGTACATTTTTTTTAGTCTTACATAAGCAGAGAGACTTTATCATTTTGAGCCAAGCTCTTAGCTGATCTGCTCAATTTTCATGAATATTCATAATTGAGCTTTAGTTTTTTGAGCTCAAGTTTCTGAGTTTTTAATTTGTTGCATATTAAACAAAAAAATAAACAAATTTCTTTTATTTTATTACGAATTTAATTTGAAATAAGAATTTCTGGCTATCTATATAGTTATTTCAACAAATCCTTCTCCTAGGATGGTCCAACGGCCATCAATTTGTCGCGAAACAAATCAAAAATTTTATGGACACTAGAAAAACCTAAAGTCCAGATACGGTTTTACTTCTGGGAATGAAATATATATTTATATAATTGAAAAGGATATGGCAATATATGTGGAAAGGACAATTCCTGCGCGGCCTCTGCTGCCCTTGAAACCCGGGGTCTATCCACCCTGTCGCATATGTAATCAAAACATTTTGATAAGATTGTATTGTGTTCATTCAATTAAGAACTTACATTCTCTTTGTGTTTAAGTATGTCTGAATTGAAATAAGAACATGAGAAGTGTGAGCTGGTGTGAGCTGGTGTGGGCTTAGCAGTTAGAGTATTTGCGACTGTATGTGTATTTGCTATATATCTCATATCTCCATATAACATCGCATCTCCATACAATATCGTATCTCTAATGAATAACGTCTCTCAATCATTTCTAAATACAATATCGTATCTCTACACAATATCGTATATCCTTAAAATATCTTTTCTCCCTACAATAATGTATCTCAATACAATATCGTGTCTAAATAAGATATCGTATGTCCTTATAATATAATGAATAACGTCTCTCATTACACTATCATTTCTAAATACAATATCGTATCTCTACACAATATCGTATATCCTTACAATATCTTTTCTCCCTACAATAATGTATCTCAATACAATATCGTGTCTAAATAAGATATCGTATGTCCATATAATATAATGAATAACGTCTCTCAATACACTATCATTTCTAAATACAATATCGTATCTCTACACAATATCGTATATCCTTAAAATATCTTTTCTCCCTACAATAATGTATCTCAGTACAATATCGTGTCTAAATATCGTATGTCCTTATAATATAGTATCTCCATGCCATATCATATTAACATATAATATCGTCTCTCTGTACAATATCGTATATTCATATATTATCTCTCATATCTCTATAAAATATTTCCATGCAATATCGATCTCAATGGAATATCGTAACTCCATATTATATCGCATCTTTATTTAATATAAATTGTTTGAATTTTGTTTCAACTCAAAAATTGCAAATGCTAAAAAGCTTTCGGTCGGTAGTTTGGATACTCGTCCATATGGCAAAATGTATATTTAATAGGTAAATATAAGTAATATTTATTAACCGATTGGTTAAATTTCAGTATGCTCGAGCTTGCGCTCGATACAGATTGCATTTCATCGAATCCGAGCTAAACTAATCAAATTAGAGGCAAAATAAAAAAAAAAAAAGGAGGGAGAAGGAAAATTGAAATACGCTTGGCCGGGTTTGCTGATTGGGATTCGGGGCCAATAAAATGCATATTGCAACTCAATCAAAATTGCAACAAAATGCATTTTCATTATATTTGTTCGAGCTGCCTCATAAAAAGCCGGAGCGCATGGCAAGGAGCAGCTGCCACGTTTGCCGCAATGCAAACGCAATCAATATAATTGATATATGTGCAGATATATATATCCTCAATATCTGTGTGTGTGTGTGTGTGTGTGTGTGTGTGTTGGGTATGTGTGTGCATTCGAAGTTCATTGTGGCTTTCCACTGAGAATTGTCGATGGCAATAGCTCGGCAAAAGCATAAAATGCGTTATAATTTACAAAATTGATTTGCAAAATGGAATTCTCTGCGCCGGGCTAACTCGGGCCGTCTCTGTCTGGCTGCCTTGCCACAGCCATGTCCGCCATGTTGATTTATTAAATCTCAATGTGGCAACATCTTCGCGCCGCTGCCCGCCCCGCCCGTTCATTACCATGGCCCGAGACAATGCGCACCGGCAGCACCCATTGTTTACTGAAAGCGAGCCATAAAACTACTAAACAAAACAGCTCAGCCCCAGCTCCAGCCCCAGCCCCACTTCCAGCCCCAAGTCAGCCCGGTTCCGCCCCTATTACCCCAATCTGGCCATACGGCTGCCTCTAGCCCGCCCACAAGCAGCCGCGCAAGTGCAGTCAGGCGAATGCATGGAAATGGGGCTGGGAGGCAAAGATTTGGCCGGCTGGGGGGTTGGGCTGGTTGGGCTGGTTGGGCTGCGGCAAAAATTAATCAAAACATTGCATAAAGCATGCAAAAATAATAACAATAACAATGTAGAGTGTCAGGCAAAAAGAGCCGACAGCGCAGCAGAAAGTTGACAGAACGCCAGCCCCACCCAAGGCTCCTCTAACAGCCACCCACTCGGCCGCTACGCGCTCTCACGGCACGGCACGGCACGGCACAGCACAGTCGCTGTCGCTATCTCTATCTCTGTCTCATTGTGACAATGATGATGCGGATGATAATGACGATGAGAATGATGATGATGCCACTGACACAAAAGCAACAAACAACTGTCGACAAGGATCTCATTTGTTATACTGATTATGTTGGCGCCTTGCGACAAGCACTAAGCTAAACATAGTGTATGTGTGTGAGGGAGAGAGAGAGAGAGAGAGGGAGAGCGAGCGAGAAAGCGGGATGGCAATGGCAAGAAGCAACATGTCAACAAAACATGGTATAAGAACAAGGAAATTTATCTAAATCCGAGAAACACTGCAGCAATAATGCTCTCCAAATATATATAGATAGAGAAAGAGAGAGATAGGGAGAGAGCAAAAAATAGACAGAAACAGACGGAAAGAGAGAGAGAGAGAGAGAGTCGGTAAAAAAGACAGATACAGAGAGGGAGAAAGAGAGCGTGAGAGCGAAAGGGACAGAGACGCAGAAAGAAGGTAAACGAAAACAAGACAGGGAGATAGGGAAAGAGAGAAAGAAGGAGAGAGCGCGAACAAAGAGAGAGTGAGAGAGAGATAATAAGCTAGAGCTGAAATTTTTAATGAATCAACTATTCATGATTTCAGATTTACCCAAGTTTTTAGCCCTTAGGCTTAGACTATAAAGACTTAAACCAATCTTGGTATATAATATTAGGGCTTTAGCTTTGAAAATATGGCATATAATAAAATATATATATGTAATATATATATATATATATATATATATATATATATATATATATATATATAAAAATGGAAGTTTTCAAAATATTTTTGAGAATTTTTATTATATATAATATAATATATATTATATATATATATATATATATATATATATATATATATATATATTTTATATATATATATATATATATATATATAATATATATTATATTATATATAATAAAAATTCTCAAAAATATTTTGAAAACTTTTCCATTTGTAAGATAATAAATAAATAAAGCTTGTCGTTTGGTTACAAATCGCTTGCGATTTGTAATAGACACAGCCTGTATAGAGCATATGGTAAAAGAAATAGAAATAGAAACGGAAGCTGGAGCAGCAGCGGAGGTGGAGGCGGAGTCCGGGGCAGAGGCTGTCTTAGGGCTTAGGCAGTCAAGTCGACGCTAGTTGCCAGGCCAGTCTGCAGCATGGGAGGATTCTCCGCGCCCAGTCGAGCCGCCATTCACATTCAGCTTCACGAACTTTGTAGGTTGCTGTAGGAATCAAATCATAATACCTACGTAATCAAGGACTTTTGCTCTGTCACGTTTCCGCTGCTGGCCAAGAGCGACGTTGGGCAGCCTCCGCTGGGCGACAATCGGCTTGATAAATGCCATTTTTTTGGTAGAATCATTAGATTTAGTTGAAATTAATGAAATATGGAAAATCTGAGTAAAAGAGAGAGAGAGAGAGATAGGGGGCGAGAGGGAATAAGATGGGGCGAAAGCGAGAGAGACAGAGAAGCGACAGAGCACGTGAGAGCGAAGAAGAGAGAAAAAAAAGATAGAAGGCAAACAAGAGTTGGAGAGAGGAAATATGAAATAACAGAGATAAAATGAGAAAGAGATTAAAATAAATATGAATATAACATTATGAGAGAGATAGGGCAAGAGTGGAAAGGAAAGAGAAAGGTAGAGAGAGAGAGAGAAAAGATGTCATAAAGTAGGCATAGAGAAAGAAAGAGAGTTTACACTCTCTCTACGAACACAGTAAATTAACAAACAGATGGAGAAAAAACGACAGAAGCAGAGAGAAAGAGACAGAAGCACAGAAAGAGAAAGAGAGAGACAGAAACAGAAATTACAAAGTCAAAGAGAGTTAAATGGATAGGTATATTGAGGAATAGGCTGAAAGGAAGAGGAAGTGAAAGAGGAAAAGCAAGAGAAAGTAAGAAAGAAATGGAAGGGGAAGAAAAAACAGCAAGATAAATAGAAAAAGAAATAGGAAGAGAAAATGTGGCAACGAGAGAAACAAAATAAATGATACAAAGGCAAGCAGAAAAGGAGAATGAGAGACATAACACATATAGCAGAAAGATGGAAAAATGCCCATAATTTTCGCACATAATTCCTTAAGCTTGAGCTTTTGACTGAGTGCTGATATAGCTTCCAGCTTATTATAACTAAACTATTTCTAGTTCGAGCCATATTTGCAAAAATATTTTATTTAAATGAGTCAGAGATCTGCAACGATATTTGCTTGGCACACAAATCCCTCTATGAATCGGTGCTGGGGCAAAGGCGAAGCAGCTACGAGCCGTCATCATCCATGGCAATGAATTATTCGTTTTGTGGGCAGCTTTAATATTAACTAGCCGGCGAGGGGCCTTGAACTTGAACAACAATTGCCGCATAATGGAATCAAAACACATTCAAGATCGAAAAAAAAAAGCAGAAATTAATTGAAAACAAAGTCAAATGGACGACAAAGGCAATGCCGAGGGGCAAAAGAAAGTGCAATTAATTAAAAAAAACTAGGCACCCTCACCTACACACACGTGTGCACACCTGTATGTGTATATGTGCGTGTGTGTGTGCGAAAGGCAAATCAAGTTAAAAGTGTTTAGCGAAGTCGACTCAGAAATACCCTGTATCTGCTTAAGAAACGATTGACAGCCTTTCGTGGTGTGTAGGAAAGCATGTGTAGCATTGAGATCGGCTATGAAATACCCTGTACACAATACACAGATTAAATTGGATAGAAAATAAATGAATATGAAATACCCTTTACACAGCTAAAACACTGATTGGATTGGATTGATTGATTGATTGATCAATAGGAAGTCAAATTTAGTTACAAGTATCAAATGAGCTCGACTAACAGATAACAGTATCAAGTAGGAACAGATAAATAGTATCAAGTAGGAACTGACTAAGAGACACCCTGTAATTAGCTAATATAATAAGAGATACAGATTGATAATTTAAGGTGAAGGAACTGCGAAATATACCCTGTAGTTACCTCACAGATAGACGAACTTACTGATAATCATATCATTGCCTTAGCAATTAAAGCTAGGAATTTACTCAGCAAATCTATAAAATTCTATAATATATACAGTAGGCAAAAAAGCTTAGAAATTAATATTAATTGCTAAAAATACCCTTTGAATTATAGAAAAATTAAGTAAATATAATTTGTTTATCTAAGCTAAAAGATGTAAGCCAGTCAAAAAGATATATATATATATATATACAGTAAAAAATATCTTCATATACAGGGTATATTTGAAATCGAAAAAAATAATAACTAAGAAGCAGAACTGATTCCGATTCAGAATCAGATTTCGATTTGCCTTCCACTCACTCACTCTCTCTCTCTCTCTCTCGCGCGCGCTCTCACTCTCACTCTCCCTCTCTCTCTCGCTCGTTCTTCTGATTGAATTGAAAACATTTTATGCATTTGATTTGATCAAAAGAGAGGCATTGAATACGAATACGAATGCGAATGGGAATGCGATGCGAATGCACTGCACAAAGACAACGGCAACAACCGAACGAGTCATTCAAATCAATTGCTAAATGGCATTCATTCATGCAATTTGCATTGTTCCGTGGAGCGACGAGGACGACATGTGCAGTGCCGCAGCCTCAGAGTTCGAGCTGACGGTATGGGGGTGGTGGTGGGAGTGCGAGTGGGAGCGAGAGCGGGAGCGGGAGTGGGCTACTGTGCCCATATCCATACCTCAATTGTCATTTATTCTGCCACCTGCCACCATCACACGGACTAAAAGCAATCCTAAAGCGCACACTGCAACGATTTGACAAGAGTTAATTTTGATTTCATTTACTGCCCAGAGCCGTAGTTGAGCCATGTGTGTGGTCGAGACAAAAGGCCAACTAACTAACTAACAACAAACAAGAGCAACAACAGGACAACAGGACTGAGCGTACTGCACAGAGAAAGAGAGAGAGAGAGGGAGAGAGAGAGAAAGAAAAACTTTGCATAGCAGCAAATTAGCCAATAAATGTCAATGGTAATGCAATACATATACGAGGTATACTCGTAAAAGGTGTGTGTTTTCAGATGGTACAAATGTTCCGCTATGCTAAACCTTAAGTATAATGTAATCATAATGCAAGTCGCTTTTATCAATATACTATATCATTCAGCTTTTGTCAGCATAAATCGATATTACAAAACATATTGAAAATGGGAAATTAGGCAATAGTATAGCAAGCTGCGTTTGTCAAGGTGTCATAGCATTCAGCTTGTGCCAGCATGAATAGATCCTAGACATATTAAAAATGGGAAATTGGGCTAGATTATAGAAGTATGTCATAGCACTCAGCTTGTGTCAGCATTAATATATCACTGACATATTGAAAATGGGAATTTCCCAATTGGCTTATATTATTATATTTCCATATCATTCAGCTTTTGTCAGCATAAATCGATATTACATAATATATTGAAAATGGGAAATCAGGCTGTATTATAGCAAGCCGCTTTTTTCACTATGTCAGCGTTCAGCTTGTGTCAGCATGAATAGGATCTTCCTAGACCTACTGAAAATGGGAAATTAGGTTAGATTATATCAGTATATCATAGCGTTCAGCTTGTGTCAGCATATATCGATAATGATCACATTCAAAATGGGAAATGAGGGTATATTAAAAATTTCACTATTGTCTGAATGGGATATCATAGCAGTCAGCTCTTGTGAGCATGGCACATTATGGTATTTAGCTATGTGTGTAGATGTTTGCGATTGCGTGGGTGTGAGTGTGTTATGCCATAGCATCTCGCTTTTATCTGAGCGTATTGTATCATGCAGCTTTTGTCAACATGCGAGTATATATATAAGCGAGGTATTCAGTGGGACGTATTTTGCCTGCGTTTATAGCATTTAGCTTTAGTCAGCAGTGGGGGTGTGAATGCGTGATATGTATGTGTAAACCATGAACCCATTGAAAATAGGAAGTTATTGAATATTACAGCAATTAGCTTTTGTCAGTATGCCAACTTATCGCAATCAGCCTTCGTAAGCATAATATCATTTATCATATGTCAGCATGAATGGCTTTTGTCAGCATGAATAGATCATAGACATATTTGGAAATTAGGTTATATTTATATTATAACAAGCCGCTTTTATATATCATATATATCATCATCATATTATATATCATATATATATATATATATATATATCATTCAGCTTTTGTCAGCATACATTGATATTACATAATACGTTGAAAATGGGAAATTAGGCTATATTATAGCAAGCCGCTTTTGATATTATGTCAGCGTTCAGCTTGTGTCCATGAATAGGTCCCTAGATCATAGCGTTCAGCTTGTGTCATTGAAAATAGGAAATTATTGAATATTATAGCAATTAGCTTTTGTCAGCATGTCAACATATTATGCATAGCATTTATCATTTATCATATATAAAAGCATATATGGAATATATTTGGAGCCTATATATATGTACCATATATATATGTACAAGCGAGGCTTTTTTAAAGGGTTCGCAAATGGGAGTTTCCAGTGTGATTTATTTTGTGTGTGCTTATGGCATCCCGCTTTTATCAGAGTGTATTATAGCAATTAGCTTTTGTCAGCATGGGAGTGTGAATGTGTGATGTGTATGTGTTTAATTTTAGTGATATGATAATTATATGATAATAATGATAATATTGAACTTTCAAGTCTTAGCATGTTTCGCTTTCTTAAATCCCGAACCCATTGAAAATGGGAAATTATGGTATATTATAGCAATTAGCTTTTGTCAGTATGTCAACTTATCGCAATCAGCCTTCGTAAGCATAATATCATTTATCATATATTGAAGCATATATGGAATATATGTGGAGCCTCAGCATATTGGGACAATTGAAAATCATGGAGTCTCAGAAGCAGAATCGGTCTTGTCAGTTGTTACTAGTCTATTTTGTAGCAGTCAGCTTTTGTCAACGTGTGTGTATGTAAATTAAATAAAAACATATATATCATCATAAAAACATATTCCATTATATACACCATATATATTTACAAGCAAGGTTTACTTCAAAGGGTTCGCAAATGGGAGTTTCCAGTGGGACGTATGCTTATGGCATCCAGCTATTATCAGAGTATTATAGCATTTAGCTTTTGTCAGCATGGGATTGTGAATGTGTGATGTGTATGTGTATATGTTAATGTTGATGTTAATGTTTCGCTTTCTTAAACCATGAAACCATTAAAAATGGGAAATTATGGTATATTATAGCAATTAGCTTTTGTCAGCATGCCGGCTTATCGAAATCAGCCTTCGTAATCATAAAAGCATTTAGCATATATATGTAACTATATGTGAAACCTGAGCATATTGGAGCCCGTAAAATATCGTAGCATTCAGTGTTTTGTAGAATTCAGCTTTTGTCAACTGGTTTGCGTGGGCATTTATCTATCTATAATTATAGGCATCAGCTCGAAGGCTTCAAGTAATATCTTTTGCCGACCCTTATCGATTAAACATTGAAAATTCTAGTATTTATCAGAGCTGAAATTACATAAAAAACGGTATACGATATAGGTATAAGAATAATTAATATATTTTATGTAAGAACAAAATTAACCACCGAATCATCTCTACGTGATGATGATGATGAGATATAGGCAAGGCAAGAGTCGAACTATGACTTGCAAAAAAATATCTGTTTATATTTGATATAGTTAAATTCTGGTGCTCGATCTGAAAAGAATGAGGTTAATGATAATGCCAATAGTTGGCTACTCTCAAGGCTGCAGGATTATCCGGCAACAGTTGCTAATTAACTTTGTCATAAGCTTCAGCACACACATGTGTCTGGCATTGTTTGGGGCTTTTAAGGAGGATGGCTGTATGGGATGGGTGTTGGGACCGAATCTATTCCGGGCGGTGAACTCGACGTCCGGCCGTCCCGCCTCCATCCCTCAATGCAGAGTTTTTGCGCTTGCTTTTTGTTTCTGCTCATTTTATTTTCTTTGTTTTTTGCATTTTCTCTCTCCTTTTTATTTCCAGCTGGGTTTTTATTTTGTAATTTGTTTGCCGTTTTGCTTGTAATTTGTTACAGCCTTTTTAATCTCGCATTGTTCTAAGCATCCGTTGACTGACAAACTGACGGACTGACGCTCGGACACACGGACAGATGGACATGTTTTGGACATGGCTAGGGGGCGGGCGGCAGCACTGTTGGGGGCGCGGTCACAATTTAATCAACATCATAATCAGTGGCCCAGCACTGGGAATGGGGCCTACAACTGCATTGTCCTGCCGGAGTCACAGCTCTGCAGTAGTTTTACTCCACATCACCCCACCAAGTTCAGCAACAGTTGAGAAACTCATTTTGCACACATGTGTGTGTGTGTCCCTAGAGATGGACACTTGGGATAAGCTATGCTACGCAGCTGTTATATGTGCATACACTCAGTACTCTAGAGCTATGTTAACTTAACAGCGTCAGATCACATTATCGAATAGTTGATCTACACGTTAACAGGATAGTTGATATTGTGACGTCACACTCACAACCTAAGTGAAAGCTCAAGGTAGCAATCGGTAACAATTGGTTAATTCTCATTGATTCAAAAGAGATTTGTGTATATTTATTATAACAAAATAATATATAGATAAATTCTGGTATAATCATTTTACAGTTTTAATATTATATAATCTGATACGATTTGATGCAAAATGGTATCATAAAAGAAGATAAATATATGAAATAGTATGATATGTCACGATATGATGTATGACAAAATATAATATAGTATACTATGATATTGCATAATATGCTAATAAATACTACCATATGATATAATATTGTATAATTAGTTGATAAATCATTATATGATATTAAAATATATAATTTGATAAGCTGTTAAACTGTCAATATTAATTATTTATATTATTAATATTTTATTTATTACTTAATTTATTAATATTTTATACTGATTTACCATCAATGTAACCAGAGCTCTCTATATAATGCGCAATTAAATTAAATTTCAATTTGAAATATATATAAAATATAAATATATAATGTATGATTCTGTGTTCTTTACATACATATGTATGTATAAGCATTTTTCTATTTCTAAAACAAAAACTATACTGTATTTTTATAATACAATTTTTTATATGTTTTGTTTTCTCTTCCGTTTCGAAGTATCATCACAAAATGATTCTACGCTCGCCTGACCCTTAAAGCTTAGATCTGCACTGAGTTTTTATTCTATTTTTCTTTTATTTTTTTAATTATTATAACTACATACGAGCCAGGCACACAGCCACACTCACACTTACAGACGCTGGCTATAAACAACAATGAGCCAAGGCGGTGCCTTTCTCATAATTCATTTGAGAGCGCACAAAAGCGCACATGAAATTGAAATGAAATTGAAATACATATAATAATAAAAAGAAATAATAATGAGAAATGAACGCTCTGTGTGTGTGTGTGTGTGTGTGTGTGCGTGTGGTGTGTGAATGGTGTGCATGTATGTATGCAGATGTAAATGCCGAATACAATAAAAATAATAATCAACAATGCCCTCACACACTCAACACCCATACACACACACACACATGTGTGTGTGAGTTCACAATTCAGTTTTCATGGATTTGTGCTTTTTAATTTAGTCTGGACTTATTCTTTCGTGGCTCTCGTTACTTATGGATATGCACAATGCACGAGGGTGTAAAATATGTGGGCGATTTTCTAAAATAAAATCAAAATCATGTAAAGTGATTAGATGCAGCAAGCCCAACTAACAGATATCCCACAATTAATGCATACATATATAAATTAAACAATTTATAAACATAAAAAATATTTTTTTATACTTACTCATTTTGTCAATAAAGAGTTATATGTAAATATTACAAAAAATTTTATGATAAGTGCTTCTCACAGAATACAAGTATATTATGTTATATTATAAAGTCAGCAATTTTTTCCATTATCGCACGAGAATCTGCTTTATAGAGCAACTCAGTTCTTGACTCAAGTATATGTATATGTATGTATGTACATACATATGTGAAGTATCATTAAAGCAGAGAACTAATTCGCGCTGATCAATAATTGCGCATTTCCCGTTTCGATATCTGCTGCTTACGAAAACCAGGACTAAAGCATAGAAAAAGAAACTACCGTTTCATTTTATCATAACGGATCTTTGCACAGCTGTAAGAGTAAGTGATTGTCATGACACAGCTCTTGTGGCATTGTTCTATGTTGACTTTTTTGTTTTTAATTAAAATAAAAAATATTTGAAAAAAAAAATGAAAAAAAAATGTACTAATATTTAATAATTTACCCATTAACTTGTGTTTAAATTATATTTGTTATTTCTTTTAGTTTAAATAGATTAAAGTTAATATTCACACTGAACATAAGTTCAACCAGAAGCTGGAAGACACCTTTGAATCTACATAGGCAGTAAAGTACTGTAACTGTTACATGCGTACGCACATAATGTATATACCCCGTGAGCAGCCATGTTCACATGATTTGCGTGGCCTTAAAAGCAAATGAAAAGATTTCAAAGTTCACTGATTAATCACTTTGACGTACTTTTTCTTTAGTGAATCCCAATGGGAAGCATGAATTTGGACTCACATAGGTTCCATATAAAACAGAACGATTTAGCTTATTCCAGATATACTCTATACATGGACTGGCTCTGTAATAATTTGATAGTTGAAGATGCTTTTTGTTTTATTTTAGCTCATGCTAATTGAAATTTTAAAAATCTAATAAGAATTATGAGCACGGTTCACATCATCACAATTCAGTTCAGTTGGAACTGCATCGTCATCAGCTGGTATATTTATTATATACATAGGTATTAGACATTAATCCCAATTGGAATAATCACTTTGTCCCATTCATTTCCATACGTTGTTCCAATTGGAACTGAAATTTCTCTCTGCAGCGAGCAGAGTATCAGTTGATCGAAACTTGAGTGCAATTTATTTGTTTTTCTTTGCCAACTCGTCAATTCACTGATTTGCATATGAGTGCAAAATTTCTCTTTTGACTTTGGGACCGAGCCACTTGTCCAGTGACTTTTTGGCATGCGAATCGGTTTCAGTAGCGCGAATTGAAAAACATTTTACATTGTTTTATTGCTTTCCAATTCGCATGTGCATTCGTGAGGCATAACAACATAAACATGTCATTCGGACTCGCCTATGCAAATCGAAATTAGTTTCTTTTAAAGCCGTCAACCAAGTCGTTCTTATTCAACATTTTTGAATACCTATAGATAAAATGTATCTCTGAACAGCAGAATAAACAAATCTTAAATCATATCAGCATCAATGAAAAACTCCAATTGGATTTTGTTTCTTCCTTTTTTTTTCGAGTTTATCTTCGACTCACAAAAGAGCATTCGAAATTCGTTGTTAGTTTGAAAAGCTTACAAAGCATTTGATTTGATTTTTATTCTTTATTAAGCTTGCTTATATTTATTTATTTTTATTTTTTTATCAGGCCGTCCCCATTTGAATTTGTCACATGTGACAGCGGGACAGCTGCAGCCGCAGAAGAGTTGCTAAAACGCCAGTGCACACACACACACACCTCGCATACCCATGCCCGGCCCGTGACCAGCCCCTGCCGTCGATACTCTGAGCCCCATTTCGCCGCACTGACGTGCAAAGCATAACAGTGAAAATGACAATAGCAACAACATAACATCGCCCTTTGGCTCGGCCTATTGCCAAGCGCAGAGCAGCGCAACGCTTGAACGCCGACGCCAGCGTCCGCTGGCAGAACCAACGGGACAACAATAAGCTCAGCTGATAAGCAAGTCTTTTCAGCTTTTAATTTAGTTTCAGTTCGGGTTTTGTGTTGCGCCCAATTGCATGTGTTGTTCGTTGGCGCTGAGAATTAACTTTTGCATTAACAGTTAATCGCTTTTGTTTTGTTTTTTGTTTTTTTTTTTTTCTGTGTTCTCATCCTTGATGCGAGTGTGAAAGAACGACTCAAGGCTAAACATGATTCTTAACAGTTATAAGCACTGTTGTCTAGCGCTGTTGCTCTGTGCGGCAGCAGCTGCAGCGGGCTCATTACCCGATGACAGCAGCGAAAGCAGCAGAACCAACACTAGAAGGTTTGCCAAAAAAAAAAAAAAAAAAAAAACAAGCTTTACATTAGTGATGTCAATTTGAAATCTTAAAAAATTAACATTCGCGTTTAGTTTAGATATATGATCATGTTAAGGCAGCTTCAACATAGAATGCCGCGAGTTAGAACTTTTAATATATATATATTTTTTTTAATTAACAAGTGAGGTGGAATGAAATTAGAGGCAATAAATATATAATAATAAAATAAAGATCATTTAGGCAATTAAATTTATGCCACATGTTAAGAAGGCGAATTAAGCTTTGAGGCATAGCAAAATAAATTTCGAACTCGAAGATATATTCATGTACATACATACATAGACATTTAGCGTATTGTATCTAGACTTTCGACTCTTGCAGTCCAGAGTACAAGCAATTAAAATACTTTAAACTAAACCTCGCATATTCAACAAACGAAATGTGTAAGATTTATGAGCCTTGAAGAAGCAGAGATATACATATGTATGTATGTATGTCTTTATTGTTGAATATTTACCATGACAGCTCGTAGATGAACGTAGTGTGGCGCTCAGCACTTGGCTCGCCCTGCTGATAAATTAAATTGAATTTAAAATAATTGCAGCAAATGGCTCTGTGACTCGACAGACCTTTGTCTGCCTGAGGAAGAACTGACGCCGGGATTGGGCCAGCTGGTGCCCAAGCATCGATACGAGAGTCAGCTGGATTGTCGTCTGTCTTGCGGTAAATATGGAGCCATTTGGCCAATGCCAACCGGTGAGTGCAGCCTCTCGCATGACCGAGTGCAGTTTGATCCATGGAAGGTGCGCTTCAATGTGGTGGCACCGAACGACGTGACGACACAGTTTCTGCGCGAGACGAATCGCTTGTTCGTGAGCAACTTGCTCAAGGAGTGTGTACGGAACTGCACGCTGGGCAGCAGCAAGGAGGTGCTGGTCAAGGCGACGGTGAACGACAGCAGCCTGGTGCTCAACTGGAGCACAGACGAGAGCTATATGATGGTGGTGCGCACCACAGATACGGTCAGCTTTGTGGACATCAAGGCGACGACAGTGTATGGGGCTCGGTTCGCCTTCGAAACGCTCAGCAATTTGGTAACCGGCAGCATGTCCAATGGGCTGCTATTGGTCAGCTCTGCCCGCATCGTTGATCGGCCCGCCTATCCACATCGTGGCCTGCTGCTGGACACCTCGCGCAACTTTTTGCCCTTGCGCTATATTCGTAATACTCTCGATGCGATGGCTGCGTCCAAGCTGAACGTGCTCCACTGGCATGTGGTGGATACGCACAGCTTTCCGCTCGAAATAACACGCGTTCCGGAAATGCAACGTTATGGCGCATACTCGACTGCGCAGACCTATTCCCACACAGATGCCCTCAATCTGGTGAAATATGCCCGCTTGAGGGGCATTCGTATCATCCTGGAGATTGACGGACCTTCGCACGCCGGCAACGGCTGGCAGTGGGGTCCCGCGGCCGGGCTGGGCAACATGTCCGTCTGCCTGAATAGAGCGCCCTGGCGCAGCTACTGCGTTCAGCCGCCGTGTGGTCAGTTGAATCCTCTCAACGATCACATGTATGCGGTGCTTAAGGAGATACTCGAGGATGTGGCCGAACTGGGTGCGCCCGAGGAGACCATACACATGGGAGGCGATGAAGTGTACATACCCTGTTGGAACCGAACCGAAGAGATAACCACTCAGATGAAAGCCAGAGGCTACGATCTAAGCGAGGAGAGTTTTTTGCGCCTCTGGTCGCAGTTCCATCAGCGCAACGTGAAGGCCTGGGACGACATTAATCTCCGCATGTATCCCAATGTCAGAGAGTCAAAGCCTGTAATACTCTGGTCCAGTCGACTGACCGATCCCGAGACCATTGAACAATTGCTGCCCAAGGAACGGTTCATCATACAGACCTGGGTCAGCGCTCAAGACTCGCTCAATAGGAATCTGCTCCAACGAGGCTATCGTCTACTCATCTCCACGAAGGATGCTTGGTATTTGGATCATGGCTTCTGGGGCAGCACCAGCTACTACAACTGGCGTAAGGTTTACGATAATACGCTGCCTCTGGACCCATATAAGGGTCAGGTGCTGGGTGGTGAGGCATGCATGTGGAGCGAGTACGTGGATCAAAATTCTTTGGGTAAGCTTTGGCCGTAACAAATTCAACCACAACTTACGATTCTCCACTTGCAGAGGCTCGCATATGGCCCAGAGCGGGCGCTGCCGCTGAACGGCTTTGGTCAAATCCCAAGTCATCGGCCAGTTTAGCACAGCGTCGATTCTATCGGTATCGGGAACGACTTATAGCACGCGGAATCCATCCAGATGCTGTGGTGCCCCACTGGTGTGTTCTTCACGAAGGAAAATGTCTCTGAATAAAATCCCTCTTATTCCATTGTTATTTGTACCAAAAATAAAAACAAAATATTTGTATTACAATTTCTATGTGGCGAAATTTTTTTTTACCAACACAAAGATTTGATTACAAATACTTGAAAGCACATATATAGAAGACCTCTGTGTCTATCTAAGTTGCGTTAAAAATATATTTAAATTCTTAACGGCTAAATGCGTCGATTTTCAGTTTTATCAGCTGTTTAAATTTGTAAAAGTCTGTCAGCTGTGTGCAATGAGATCTGGCAGCTTTATCGTTTGTAACAAAGAAAATGTTATCAGTCAACCACTTGGTGTACAATCTGGCAGCTTCATAAGTGCAACTGTGTTTGTATACAAAGTACAGGTTATTTATCTGAGTCAGCTGTTTGCTAAACGATCTGGCAGCTTCAACAATTCAACTGTATTTGTATACGGGCATTTGTCTCAATCAGCTGATCTGTCAACCCCGAAAATTGAACAATATTTGTGTACAAAACCGGTGCCAAGTTAAATCTGTGTAAATAGACTATAAAACAAAAATGATTTTACTGTTTTATGCAGCTTACTTTATAAGCTTCCTGAATTTCGGCTATGCCGACGATCCAGATTGCCACAACAATAAAAACAGCCTTAGGAATGACAATAGCACTGTGCTGCCCGTTGTGTTATGGCATGGCATGGGCGACACTTGTTGTTTTCCGTTCAGCCTTGGCTCAATTAAGAAACTAATCGAGGAACATACAAACGGCACTTATGTGCGATCCTTGGAGATTGGCGGCAACATTATTTTGGACTATGAAAGCGGCTTTTTTATACATCCGAACCAGCAGGTGGACTACGTATGTAAGCAGCTGGCAAAAGATGAAAAGCTGGCCAATGGCTACAATGCCATTGGCTTCTCTCAGGGCGGTCAATTTCTGTATGTAGGGAGCACATTTCATTTCATTGTAAACACTAAATAAAAAATAAAAAAAAAAACAATTTTGACACAGGCGAGCGGTGGCCCTGCGTTGTCCAAAGCCGCCGATGCGAGTGCTCATCAGCTTGGGCGGCCAACACCAGGGTGTCTATGGATTGCCAAAGTGCCCCACGCTCAGCGTCCGCAGCTGCGAATACATAACCAAGTTGCTAAATTATGCGGCCTATGAGGAGTAAATGCATCAACACACATAACATAACATAAATACCCAATATTAATTTATCTATGACCATTGGCTCCTTTCCTAGCTGGGTACAAAACGAACTGGTGCAGGCTACATACTGGCACGATCCGCTTCACGAGAATACCTATCGACTAAAGAGCACCTTTCTGGCGGACATCAATAATGAACTGGTAGTAAATGAACGCTACGCCGAGAATCTTAACAAGCTGAAGAAGTAAGCTCAGCGCTTCACATTTTCGATTGTTATTTTATGTTTGCCCTCATTGCAGATTTGTGATGGTCAAGTTCCTCAATGACACCATTGTGCAGCCCAAGGAGACGCAGTGGTTTGAATTCTATGCACCCGGCCAGGACAAGCACATATTGCCGCTCAACGAGAGCAAAGTGTTCAAATATGTAAGGAGTAAATCTTAAACATTTTACAAAATAAATATAACATTTTCAACTTGACTTCAGAGCGGTTTAGAACTGATGCATATATGCAAGAAGCTGCACTTCCTTAGCGTAGAGGGCGATCATCTGGCCATATCCAAGGAGTGGTTTGTCAAGGAGCTCGTTCCGTTCCTACTCGAAGTTGACTAAAAATAACGCTCACCACTCACACCCTGAGCGTGTCAGCTGTGGGATGTCGCACGCGCGCAAACAAAGGAAAGTTTTAATATACGGCAGATGTACATTAATCTAAATATATATATATATATAGTGCTTTCATACAATGTTCTACATATTTTATATATATTTATTAGATGTGTTAAGCTGGTAATTAATATTAATAAATATTTACGGGAAATATTTAATTCAAGGCAGTCGCGTGCTCCGACTTATGATTCATACGCTTTATATCGTAATCATATTAATAACATTCTTGATATCTACATACATATTTTTATATTTATATGCAAGAGTGTGTATATGCATACACACACATAGAGCTATGTACAGTTAGCAATTAACAAAAGCCTATTGACAACCATAGAATTATAGGATTTACATTTGACATTCAATAGATTAAAGCAAAACAAATTGATAACCAATACCAGCACAGATCCAGTGTAGCACAGAAATCGTTGTACATGGTTTATAATGGGAGTGATTATGGTGATGGATGGTGCTTCAGAGTAGAACTTAATGTTGATTCATTTTTGGTAGATGCTCCACATCCACACAACAATGCATTAGGACATTAGCATAGCAAGCACATCATAACTTGGACTTTGTATTCGTGTTGCGGGCAAAAAAGATTTCCGGATCCTTCAGAGGTCGCTGAATCTCGCGATAATTGTTGACTATTTTCTTAGACTCATCTTTGGGGCATGATTGCAGGTTCCGAAACACGCTCACCTGCGCACAATGGAATTATTAATACACACAACTGGGCATGGATTCAGTTGCCATGGCTACTTGCCTGTCCGCGCGAAACATATATGGGCGTGCGGTAGATTATCCACGTGACACTCTCAAAGTACGGAGCCGTTGTCAACGAGCCTTTGTATGTGTAATAGTGTTTGCTCAACTCCTGTAGACCTATCCAGGACAGACAATCTGCAAATTGAGATATTGCAAAAATAGATTAGATCGCGTCAATTGGAATGTTGCAGTGAGAGTTTAGACCCTACCGGAATCGAGAGATGCGCTTGTATGTATCTTTTGGACAATGCGTATGCCTTCGGTGATCTTCTTGAACTCGGGACAGTCCTTGTCGCCGCAGGCCTGAATGAAAAATGCGACAACGGCCAGTCCGTCCGGTTTGTTTTTAGCTTCAGCAAAGTCCTTATACTTGGCATTGTAGTGGACAGCGTGCGCCTCCATCGAATACTTCATGCCCTCCAATGTGTGCTCGCACCCAGACTCATCCGAATCCGACCAGTGAAAGTGCAGCTGCTCGAACACGTACTTGTTCGTGTCGAGACCGCCGCCAATGATATATGGCTGCTGTTTGCGCTTGCTGAATGTGACGACAGCCGAGGTGCCAGTGTTTTGAACACGAGCAACACCGACCGGCTCCCAATGGCCATGATACTCGAGCGGATCCACATCGTCAATATGCTCGATAGCACGATTGCTAATCTCAATGGGCGACTGCACGGGCATACTGTGTAGTCTGTCGGCTCTGCTCTGGCTGGTCTGGCTGGCTGCTCCGACCCGCTACCAATCTATGTAATGTTCGCTGCGTTCAAGTATTTCTTCTTCCTCAGCTTGTAGACACGCCCGCGATCGGCAGCGCTGGCGTCGTCCAAGTGCTCGACTGACAGAGGTGGCGCTTCCGGCGGCGACGTCGTGATGGCGATTGTTCTCCTCGACGCCGGCGTGTGGAAGGAAATGTGACGGCTCTAAACCGAGCCCGTCCGTCCAATTATTTAGATCTCCGCCCGGGCCTTAACTAAAGCCTAAAAACAGACATAAAATTCGTCATGCAAATGTTACAAATGTAATTGAAAATGAAAACAGCAGCAAAAACAATTCGAGAATTCAAATAAAAACCGACAAATTGAGAACAGACAGAACAGAACTCGAGGCGGACAATAAAATCAATTAAATGGCTCAAATGGTTTCCGTGACCAGCTGACCAGGACCAGTCATTGCCGCAGCTCTTTATTTGCAATTGTAATCGACACCTGCGACAATGCATCCGCCTCCCCACCCACTGGCCACTGCCCATAGCCGGCGCCAGTTGGCATCCGTGTTTGATAAGCCATTTAAGAAATTGAAACGGTTTGTGTTAATGTCTTCATTAGCTGCCGGCGTGCGACCATTCGACTTGGGCTGCTTTAAATATTTAGCGACGTCGTGCGCCTCCATTCGCTTCAATTCGATTCGATTCGATTCGATTGATTCGTTAGCTAATCAACAGCTTTTGCATATTTCATAAGTGACAATTGGTAGGCCACAAATCGCCTTGTGCTGCAGACAACGCTTTCTAAATTGCGTGTTTTGCATTTTCAATTTCAGTCCACCAACTGCAGAGACCATTTAGCCTCCTTGAAATACCCATTGATGATGGCGGCAATGACAGTCTGGAAGTGGTTTACTCTCTTCGCAGGCAACACTTGGAGCTTATCATCAATGCATTTTCTAGCTTCTAAAAAATCCTTACCAATTCATTCTGCACATATATGATATGATATCATATGAAGATATAGTCATATGAAATATTATATGATCTGTATATAGCCAACATGATTGATTTAAGTTTACATAGATATTAAATTTTTGCAGTAATGGGAGATTTTATATATTATATTATTATTATATAATAATTTTATATGATCTATATTATATTATATTTTTTATATGGAAATCTGAATATTTTCCAATTGACATGAAATTTCAGTTTTCCTTTTGCTACAAACATAATCTCAAATTAAAATTTAATATATATTTAAAAAAAATGTATTAATAATTAAAAAATTGTTCACAACATTTTATTCTATTGGATTAAATGGCTTTGCTCTGAGCAAGTGAATACTCTGAACGCTTCGAGCTGATATGCCCACCGTTCTAAGTTAGTTTAATGCATTCATAGCAAACAACGGAACAGCGAACAGTCACACTCACATACACACGCCACACACGTGCATAAGCACGCGCTCTGCTTGCAGCGATTTGACTGCAGCAGATGCTATGTGAACGTATTATTGATATTCATATGTGTGCGTGTGTGTATTTGCCAAGACTCAAGTCTCTAGTATTTCAAAATACGTTGTTTTACTCAATTATGGGCAGAGAAGGGGGTGATCTAAAATATACTAAATATTTATTGTAGAAATGCCACACAATATAGGGCACATTTTTATTCTCTTATTGATATCGATAAAAATGCATAGGGTTGAAGTTATCGAAAGAATTGATTACTCGAATACGTTATGGTAATAACTTCGATCTCTAGTTTTTGAGGTGTAACACGCCTCCTTTTTCCCGTTACATATACGTAGCAATTATATCAATGGAACGAAAAGCTTTTATCCTCTTCCGTTCGCTCTCTCTTTCTCTCTCTCTCTCTTTAATATGTAACTATTGTGTCTATAGTTATATAGATTAAAAAAAGTTTTTAGCACAGATGTTTATTCATAAATTGATTAAGTCAAATATGATTTTAATTGACATTTATACAATGCACTAAATACTCGCCACAAAGGCTAATCGGACAGCTGGACAGACAATATTGGCCGGCAGGGTGAGAGGTGGTATCGCTACCTGCTGATTGCCCGGCTCGTCGCAGGCATGTAGACTCGCAGCAGAATATGAGTTTACGACACATACTTCAGGCTTATGGTTATGGTAGGTAAATACATATGTACATAAGTGTGTATGGCATGTGCTCATATCAAAGGAAATTGCTGATAAGCCAAGGAGGTCGCGAAACCAACGTTAATTATTTCGTCAGATCTTTCGACTGGTCACAGTCAATTAATTGCCAGTTAACAAACCAACCAACCAACCAACCAACTAATTCATTCGTAATGTATTTGTACCAACATCTTAAACTTTCCGCTCGCGCGTTGGGAGCGTATTATGTTGGTCTTTGGACTCGAACACGAAGATCATTGGAAAACAGAATAGCATTCGATTTGATATCTTATCAAGTACATGACATCTAGAGCGAATGCAATATGTGGCTGTGGCTACACGCGTCATACGACACCAAGGTCAAACATATTAATCCTATATCAATCAATAAATATGTTATATAACCAGCACGTGATTTGTATTTGATTGCCGCTTAATTGATTCGTTACGCGGCTCAATTGGTTCTAGCTCCAGAGATTCATGTCTTACATTCGGCGGATCATGGGCTTATCTGAACGCTCTACTAAGCTTTCCAGATTATATTCATGCCTGTGCTTATTTTCCAATTATGCCCGATTTGATA